>JAGSMT010000007.1:4690000-5290000 GCA_029286875.1 Lamproptera curius
TTGGATCAGTGTATTTGATTTAAAAGAAAACTTCTAGAGAAGAAACTAATCGAAGTATTAACAAGGTTCTCCAATTATTGTATATTTTGATAGCGTTATTAATCAAATAGTATAAAGTTTTAACGTATCGTCGTTTAAGTTATAGAGGCTACTGATATTTTTTTATAGGCTAAGGCGATGAGACGAACAAGACGTTGACCTGGAGATAAGTTATATCCGTTCCGCTATAGATGAGCAGTGTAAGACTCAACAACCCACCACCCTGAAACGGGAGATGTAGTTTCGTTTATACAGTAATTACGCTGGCAACGGTGCCCTTCAAACCGGAAGACGGTAGTGTTTACCCTAATAATTTAGTAACAGAAGCAGTATGGTGGAAGATATTCAAACGGTCCCTGTGTAAGGATTACTCAAAAATGTTGACTCGAAAGCTATAAAAGGAGGATAATAAAACTGAATGCACCGTAAAGATCCTTTAACCTTACAACATATGTCATTAAAAAGTTTTTTTGTCTTCAATAGTTCTATATAAATGTTTCTAATACAATTTATATATAACATTTATTTTACTTTTTTTAAGAGATTATATTATCAATGTTGATGCTTATTAACTGATGTTGATTCATTTTTTTTATACGTAGTTGTTTAACCAAGATAAAATATCAAAGAAGGTTTATTTCACTATACAATAATACAAAACAGCAGTAACCTATTCGCGAGAGTTAATATAAAGTTTAAACACCTTCATACTGTTAACTAGAATCAGCCGCAACTAGTAGTTAGTAGAATAAGATTCAGTCTGATGCCTGCAGATATAGTGACATATTTACACCGCAGTGTAAGACTTTCTAACTTATGTGCATAGCTTGAATTATTCAAAATTGTTGTTTATTTTAACTTTCCCGCATTGTAACAATCATTAAAAAAGCATAAAAAAAACTAATAATCTGCCGCCATCAAATACGATATACATGTAACGCACACATATGTTAGACATAGACATACATTAAAGATATATTACATTTAAATTCACATATAAAAAAAGGAAACAATTCCAAGTTTGATTGTCATACAATATATATGCTATACTCGCAGTTTTGTTAGAATTCACTAATATTGGTGCAACGACTTAAATTATAATAAATTAAATACAAGTTGTCGCACTGAGATTGAGGACTTAGAATCTAAACAGTTAAATTAATCAGGGACAGTTGCCAGCAAATAATTATGTAATTCACTGAAGCATGAAAAACGTCAAGTGTGCAAGCATAGCAAAGTTTATATTTAATTCATTGAAACCAACTAATCTGTATGTGTAACATACATTCCCGTCGTTTCAGTCTTTTGTTGATTTTTGTCTTTAACAAACACTAATTATTCTTTCGGTTTTAACGTCGACTTATCTGATAATTAACCATTTGGCAAAATAGGAAGGAACATGGAAAGTTGAAAACAAAAATTTAATAAAGCGTTCTTTTAATTATAATTTACGGAATTAAAATTCATGCTAAACTCCAATAAAAAGTATGTGTAAAGGATTTGTTTCGTTTGAAGAACCAAACCGCTTTGTGTTAAATAAGATTTAAAACACTATCCGTTTATTGACGAAAAGTAGTAAAAAAGTTTCCATTATATTTAGGGGCCAAGTATTTAAGAGTCTTAGTTAAATTAGACTAATTGCTTTCATACGAGTAAAGCAGCTAGCCTAAATTATAAAATAAAGTACCAAGATAAGGTCTCACCAGTTTGAACTCGGATCGTGGATTCAGGTCCCAAGTGCAAACCTTACACCAATGGACTGTTGTCTTGTTTAAAAAAGATTTGATGTAGTAAATTAGCACCGACAAATAAATTTACTAAAGAATAAGAAAGTAAACAATGTAAAGTAAACTGCTAATTTTTTCTTACTTTTCTGCAATCCTTTTATACAGCAATTTTGTTTTTTAAAAATTCAAACATAATGAATTACCCTAAATTGGTTGGAGATAACCTGCATCAGATATGTTAACCAAATTCGAATTTTATATTTACATCCTATTTAACAAACAGTCTATCAAGTTGACATTGCCGACATTGAGGCAAATTGATTCAAAACCTAATTTTAATTTCTTAAATTGGTCATAGGATTCAATTTAATTATAATTTTTCTTTTCATCGAATTAAACATTTTGTATAAAATAATTTAAATAACAAAATTACAATGTTTGTATTTATCTTTTATTATTCTAAAATTGTTTAATTGAACCAAATTTTACAAATAAAATCTATGAACAATAATATTTTATACACCGAAATATATTTAAAAATTTAATAAAAATAACTTACTCAGTAGTAGTATTTAGAGATAAGTGTCAGAGATTTACGTTGAAGATTACAATGGGTTCAGCATTTTTTACGACGGCAATTTTCTCCACACCTGAGTGTAATATATAAAAACAGACTACGGCCAAATTTTTAAAGTATAAGGAAGCGGACCCAGGGTCAAATTGATTCTGACGCACGTGGTCCAAGAGAGCGGAATGAAAACGGAAGTTGCGTAGATGCTCTCCGCTATCCGCGACCCGCACTTCCGTCGTAGTGAGGTGCCGCACCGTTACTGTTACGTTTGACTATTAATGCCACTTTTGAATCCGTTGTTTTATGAAGGTACCTTTTCGTTTTCTAACTTTCGATACCATTTTTAGTAATGGTAAATACCGCGTCATAGGGAGACCTATGTCCAGCGGTAGACTATCACAGGCTGATAATTTTGATGGTGATGATGATAAAATACAGCATAAACATTTGTCAGTAAAAGATATAATCGTTGTTAAAAACAATTACAATCTTTTGGTCAAGTTTTTTCTTTTATTGTTACAACTTTGTTTAATTGGAAAAAATACATAAAAATAAACTGCAATCTATCCCTATGGTATACAGAATACATCACATACACGCAGGTGTAAGACGTTGACATACATCTAAAACGTTTTAACATTTAAATTTGCTAACATTAAAAACCGGACAGTCATATCAAGTTTGATTGTCGTACAATTTGTTTGCTACATACTTGCACTTTTGTTGGAATTGACTATATTTTAAGTTAACTTAAATCCTATAAGCGAGTTATAGCAATTAATGAAATATAAATAATGACGGTGTGATAGGCACCCGAACTCTAAACATTCCAATTAATAAATCATATCACATCAATATTACACATGATTAAATAAAATCCGTTAGAGGCTTTTATTTAATCATGTGTAATATTCGCGTAAATACAAGAAAGTATTAATTGACAAACTTATTACCATAATTAAAATAAAGTTTTTGCGTAAAGAACAAGTAATAATATCATTACTTACCGGGATTGAACCCCCACTAATCGCCTTAAGCGGACCGACCCGGGGTCAAATCGATTCTTTTATTGGACGGGAAGAAAGCGTGATTTAATTTTACAATAACCTCAGCTTTGAGAAACGGACGAATATATTATAACGTCGCTTCATCTCTTCCGGTCTCTCCTTAGGGGATCCGGAATATAATGATGTTTGACTCCAAATTTCAATATTATTTTCAGATATAGTAATATTCTAAAGAGTGCATTATTTCTTTCAGTAGTCTAACCTAATAAATGCATTTCAAAATAATAAAACGTCCTGTAAATATACATAAGATACGCATTTTTACTGGTTTTCGGTAATAACTTTAAGTGAACGTTATTGTTACGTATAACGTACTTAACGACTGCTGTGGATATCTGTAAAAGTTTTTCGGGGAAAGAGGGGCAGTTACCATCAGAAAGCAGTTTTGAATCCATTGTTTCATAAAAGTACCTCTTCCATTTTCAATCCTCCGATGCCATGTAAGTTATGGTAAATATGTCGTAAATATCTGTCAGTATCAACTATGGTTGATGTTAAAAAAAAATGGTGGTACAGAGGGCGGCGCTGAAAATCTCGGGAATCATGGATGTGACACAACATTACTATTTGAAAATGTATTAATTGCGTTTCGAAGTAATCTCCGCAAAATTTGACACTTTTTTATACGATAGAACCAATTATTGAAGCAACCATTCCATTCGGAAGTTTCAGTCTCCAAATGGCCGTTTGTAGGCGTCCACAACTTCTTCAGGTGACAATAATCTCTGACCACGCAATTTATTCTTTACTTAAAGGAAGGAATAGAAATAATTTGGGATCAGGTCGGGACTGTACGGGTGATGGTCTAATAATTGTATGTTTCCTTGCTCTAAAAATTCTTTTGTTATGTGCGCGGTGTGAGTTGCATTGTCGTGATGGAGGATGATGCGGCGGTTGCTGTTCTCTTTACGGAGTTCAGAAACGACCTGGCAAACAAATGCTAACATACCATTCTGGATTAACCGTTCTTTGTACCATTCATTCTCAAAGGAATAGTCGCAATGGCTGGTTTTGGAGACAAAGATGCCACCATTTTTTGCAACACTTCGTAAACGAACAATTTTCTTGGCTTCAACTCACTTTCGAACACCCAATCTCGTGACTGGTTTTGTTTTGGTCTGTACAATATATCCAGGATTCGTCACCTGACACGATATTGCATACAACGTTTGAGGGTCCTGCGGAATCTTTGGAAAGTTATGACGCACCAAGTAACGCGAGCGCTTTTTGCACTTCACAGAGCGAGTGCGGTATCCATCGGGAAAACAACTTATTTACACCTAATTGTTCTGGCCAGTGTATTTGTTTCTACTCAGCCAATTTCTAAAGTTTGAATTTTGCGGTATGTCACATGTCCATCTACCTCAATCAGCTTACGCACAGCATAAACGTTTTCTTGAGTGACAGTGCAGTTTTTCGACGACCTTGACGGGTATCATCACTGAGCTTGACACCGTTGAAATTCAGCAAACAAGCGATAAATTGTGATTTTGGATGGGGCTTCATCACCAAATGTAGAAATCATCCGGTCAACACATTGATTTTGTGTTAAACCACTTAGAAATTCATAATAAATCATCGCTCTTGAGTTTTCTCGAGTCAATTCCATTTATTAACAACTAAAAAGTTTAAAGACCTTGTGACAAGACGAGAACCTTTTTAACAAATAAATGGTATTCGATTTTTCAAAACCAAGGAGTTTTGCAATTAAAGAGATTTTAATATGACAGGAATAGTGAAATGTTTATTCCTAATACTTTTAGTGAGCCCTCGATGTCATTACTGACAAGGTTTTTAAATAATTTATGTAGCGCCTTATAAATAAAATTCACTTAGATAACAAGAAAGGTTAGTATCTAAATCCAAATTGGTTGTTTATTTATCCAATGGTTATTTATTTCTGCATTAGACGCAATTTCTAAAGCACTTTTAAATTAATTACCTACAAAGTTATGATAAGTTTAAAAGTTTCTCAGGGAATGACCTTTCTTAACCATATATTGAAAATAATTTTATACCTGAAAAGTATTCGCTCTTCATCACCACTTTACGATTTTAATATATCATTTGAAAATATTACAAGTGATAGTAATCACTTGAAATATATCAAAAAATAGTCAAATGATACTTCATTTGACATATTTTTAATTCGTACTTATAACTGATATTCTATGTCGCAGCTGTTCTGGTTGGCTACTTGTTTTTGGCATGCAAATAATATATTTTTATAAAATAATGAAAGCGAGCAGTTTAGTATTGTGCAAGGAAGCACATTGTAACTTACCTTTTTTTTAGACAGATAAATTTGTAACCATCCAAGTTAGTATAACTTCGAAGTTATTTCTATGCAATTACGGAGTGTTTGAATTCATCGATTTGACAAAAAAAACCTGACGACAAAAAATCTTTAGAGCTCTACTGACGGCGTCGTTCACTTTGTTTTTTTAAAATATATTTAAATAAATTAATACAAATTTTACATAACATCATTTATATATCTATGATATTTTTCATCGGCTCCTCAGGAATTTAAAGGTAGCAAGATTAGAAATATTTAAACAAGTAGTTTATTTAAAATAAATAACTAAGTTACACGTTCAACCGTCTATAGCTATTGGTATGAATATGCACGTATTTTCAATTTATTTTAGGCATTTACAACATAATTTAAATTCATTCGGTCTGTAATGTTTACCTGATTCACTACAAGTGCCGACGTAATTTGCAGAACGATTTAGTTAGAACGCAGAAGTGGCCGAAATCTTTGCATTTTTATTGGACATTTGCTTATCCTCCCAGCAGTGGATTTAAATAATACCTCAACACAAGGACAAAGTCGGTCGTCGATTGCATAATTCTTGAATTTCCGTTCATTTGTAATCGGACATCGTGAGATTTTTAAGCGATTTCAACAAAGGGACGTTGATAAAAACCAAGTTAAATGTGACTTCCAGTCGAATTATTCCGATAATTTCTTCCATCTTTCCTCTGAATAATAGACTATAAATCAGTCCGGTTCTGTGTGGGGTTAATTTTGAGGCCAGAAATTTCTGAGAGTAGAAAAAAAAGGTTTCTACGGATAAGCTTTGAGAAAATTTTACCAAGCTTCTCAGTTTTTGAGACAGTTTGATTTTATTATAAATTTAATCCATCAAGCAGAAGTGAGTGTGCGGGATTCTTTACAATAATTTTCTTAATTTCTGATCTCATATTTTGATGTTTTTAATTGAACCTACAAAACATATTGAAAAAAGCTGTTTTCTCCACCAAACTGCTTTAAGTACAGAGACTCAAAAACTGACGTCTGAATTAAGACTTGTGCTCAAG
Organism: Lamproptera curius; assembly: GCA_029286875.1. Classification (NCBI taxonomy): domain Eukaryota; kingdom Metazoa; phylum Arthropoda; class Insecta; order Lepidoptera; family Papilionidae; genus Lamproptera; species Lamproptera curius. The sequence continues at coordinate 4,696,732 of JAGSMT010000007.1, forward strand.
AAAATCTCAGTAAAAGTTAACTTTTTTTTTAACATGAGCCTCTGATATACACTGATATTAACCACTCCACTCCACTTGACATTATCTACTGCTGAACCAGCTAGCCTCCCAAAATGCACTTCCTATCTTTAGCTATTGTCATCCAGTGCACACCGGGCACTTTGAGAATGTCGTCACTTACGTCAATCTTGCCGCAGGGTCACTAACACTACGTTTGCAAAGCCTCGGTCGCCACTTCAAAGCCGTCTAACTCCAGCGGTCGTCAGTTCCGTGGACTGCCACTTCAGCTTACAAATCCGGAGGGCTATGTCGGTGACAGTAGTTAGTTCCTTGACGGATCATATAAATTCTGATGCAATTCTTCAGAGATACCCTGACATAGTTCTCTTCATAGCTCGCTAATCTACTCGAAATTTCTTTCGTTTTGAGAAACTGTTTACTAGGTGAAGAGAAAACTCGACGAAACTTATGAAAAGCTGCCTAGTCCGGCCTCTCCCTCAAAGTTGTTTCTACCTAGTTCGATAAATACAACAATATAAGCCACCTATTTTAAATTACATTAAAAAAAGCACGCTACGGTACCAGGAATTCAGGTAGGTTTTTTTGTAGCGTGTTAGCGTTCTTTCAGATTTTCATTGGATTAGCTTCTATTCTACTCCGTATTACAAGAATTGCAGTTTACTTGTAATGCAACTCATATTCACAACCCGTAAATCAATCGGCATTATTTTTTGATGATCGTTGCAAGATAGGATAGCTGAAAATAACTTCGGTACAATTAATACCATTTAAGTATATGTCTACATATATATATATATTTATATTTCTTCGTACGTAACAAATAAATTTGCACATAGTAGAGGATGAACAATCAAAGAAGCGCTGAGTAAGAATATTCGAAATACACGGCGTAAGCTTATGTCACTGTAGTCAATAGATAAATTCTTATTCACATGTGAAAAAAAAAAAGAAAAAAGTGACAAAACGGACAAAAATACAGCAATGTACCTCCGAGATAAATCAACGGCTGCGTCTCAAGGGAGCGTGGAGTGAATCGCGGATTCGTATCAAATGAAATTTCTCACTTCTTAGTGAATATTATTTCTTCATCCGAATTTTGGAACAAACGATACAATTTTCAGTCTTATTCAATATTGGTAAGGTTGGTTTTTCTATGGAAGATTTGACAGCTTTCGACTTAAGGGAGATTGGCACGTGAAATGTATTCGAAGGAGCAAATTGTGCTCCAAAGCCTATGCGAAGAATAAACGTTAATTAACCTCCCGTATACGTTATATTTAACGTATCGCATTTAGCGCAGTCGTGTTATCTGTTCGAGTTTGTACAAGCGAACGGTAAATAGTAGTGAGAAAACTACTTTAATGAAAGCTTTTGCCGGCGGTCCTAAAATATTTTTATGAATCAATTGATATCAGTATTTTATTCTAACTGCTCTTTCATTACGAAAAAAACTTTGAATATGACGTTAAAAACGTCCAAATTGCAATATATTTTGACGCTTTTAAAGCTATCAAGTAAAAAACATATTCGCTGCTCCGTGGAAAAATAACGGATGAGTAATTGTTAATTGTGTATAAAATTATTTGTTCTGATTGCGATTCCTACATACATTTAATGAATCCTTATGGATTTATCAAGTTGGTAGCGTATAATTTGTCCTAAGGTTTCCACCTCTTTCGCAGTCTTCCGCGGACTACAATGGACTATATCAGCCTCTCATAAAAATTCGTCCACAAAAACACGTGTCATCGATAGGTCCGATTACTTAAACTCAAGTAAGCTAATATCATATAGGAGTATATAACTTGTAACTTCAAACATTTCCCTGACATAAATATGGTACAAAATACCGTCATTGTGGCTTTTATACCGATGCATGCCGTCGCAATTTGATAATGCGGGCGTTCACTTGTTACACACGCACCGCAATGCTCTAGACTACCAGTTTTTTTTAGAGTGACGTTAATAAATAAAAATTCATTCCATGGCTGACATCACGCTGCGGCGTATGGAATATTAAATGCAGTCGTGGAACAGTTTGCGATATGAAATTCTAAATGACTGAAGCGACGTCAGGGCGTCTTCTGAATTGATGATGGTTTTGTGTATTTTTTTTAAAAGAAAACTCTTAAAGAATCTAATCGAGGTATTAACATGGTTCTCTAATTATTAAACACTTTATTAACGTAATGTTCGCAAGAAACTAAGTTTGAACGTATCGAGTGTGTTGTTTATTTAAGCATAGAAAATAAACAGAAAAGGGTATTGTTATACCACTAATAACATTTTAATTATTATATTTTGTTATTGAAACCGGTTTATATTACCAATGTAATATAAGGACTTTACATTTGTAATTTATTATTCCTTGTTTTATATACGTTTGTACAATATATGCACGCCATTTACCAAATTTCATCGAAATCTGTTCTATGCTCTAGACAATATATAAACTAATGACAGTAAGCATTCTATGAACCAAACTCGACTTTAGTAGGTTCTTGCCGAGACTACGATACTGCGCTTCCAGGCCATTCGGAATTAAATATTTGTTCATTATTGATCACTTCTAAAAGTGTCCGAACGCACCATATAGCTAAGAATTTTAAAACTCATGTCACGATCAATAGCTAGTGACAAGTACGACCTGATATCGTAAAGCAGAAAATAACTTTTAGGCTTACACTTATTCTTAACATAAACATGTAAGAAAATACCGTCATTGTGACTTTAATACTGATGCATACCATCACACCTTTACAATGCACGCGTTAACGCGTTACACATACCACCGCGGTGCCTATTTCTGCCGCGAAGCGTAATGTTAAAACACGCTGCGTTCCGGTTTGAAGGGCACCGTAGCCAGCGTTTACTGGGTAAACAAGACTTAACACCCTATGTCTCACGGTAGGCAGCGCGTCGGCGATAGCACTGGTATTATCAACGCCTATGGGTGTCGGTGACCACTTCCCATCAGGTGGCCCGACTGCTCGTCTGCCTGCGTATGCTATAAAAAAACATGCACCGCTATGATCTAGACTCCCAGTTTGCTTCAGAGTGATGTAAATAAACGAAAAATCGCTCCATGGCTCGCACCATGTTGCGGCGTATGAAAGATTAAATGCAGTCATTGAACAGTTTGCGATACGAAATTCTGAACGGCTGAAGCGATGTCAGTTCGTTTTCTGAATTGATAATGGGTAATTGCGTAAGTTTTACAGAAGAAGGTCTCTTAAGACGAAAATAAATGACATAATAAAATGGTATTTTGATAGCATATTGATCAAGGGGAATAAAGTTTTAACGTATCATCATTAAGATTATAGGGCTGAAATGTAGCTTGGAAACCTTAAAAGGTAGATGATTGAAAGGAGGCAAAAAAAGTAGAGAACCACTTATAATAGTAGTATTAATCCGAAAATTTTAATTGTTACCACTAAACAATTCCACAAAACAGCTGGAAGCTTTTAGCGGAAATTAATACGACAGTTTAACACCGTTCACCGACCGTTAACTGAATCAGACCCGCAACTAGTTGTTGCTACAATAGATTCAGTCTGGATCGACCTGTAGATAGCTGACATTATTTACACTGCAGTGTAATACTTGGTAACTTATGGACATGGTTTGAATAATCCTAATATTAGTCCATTAAACTTATTAACGTTTTAACAATTACAATCTTTTGGTCAAGTTTTTTTCTTTTTATTTTGTTACGACTTGGTTTAATTGGAAAAAATTACATAAAAATAAACTGCAATCTATCCCTATGGTATACAGAATACATCACATACACGCAGATGTAAGACGTCGACATACATCTAAAACGTATTAACATTTAAATTTGCTAACATTAAAAACCGGACAGTCATATCAAGTTTGATTGTCATACAATTTGTTTGCTTACTTACATACTTGCGCTTTTGTTAGAATTCACTATATTTTAAGTTAATTTAAATCGTATAAGCGAGTTATAGCAAATAATGAAATATAAATAATCACGGTGTGATAGGCACCCGAATTAATAAATCATATCACATGAATATTACATATGATTAAATAAAATCCGTAAAAGGCTTTTATTTAATCATGTGTAATATTCGCGTAAATACAAGAATTAATAAATATTAGTTGACAAACTTATTACCATAATTAAAATAAAGTTTTTGCGTAAAGAACAAGTAATAATATCATTACTTACCGGGATTGAACCCCCACTAATCGCCTTAAGCGGACCGACCCGGGGTCAAATCGATTCTTTTATTGGACGGGAAGAAAGCGTGATTTAATTTTACAATACCCTCAGCTTTGAGAAACGGACGAATATATTTTAACGTCGCTCTATCTCTTCCGGTCTCTCCTTAGGGGATCCGGAATAAAATGATGTTTGATTCCAAATTTCAATATTATTTTGAGATATAGTAATATTCTAAAGGTGCATTATTTCTTTCAAGCCTAACCTAATAAATGCATGTTAAAATAATGAAACGGCCTGTAAATACACATAAGATACGCATTTTATTAGTTTTTGTAATATTTTGACTTATAACGTATAACGACTGCTGTGGATATCTGTAAAAGGTTTTCGGGGAGAGAGGGGCGGTTACCATCAGAAGGCAGTTTTGAATCCATTTTTTCATACCTTTTCCATTTTCTATCCTCCGATACCATGTAAGTAATGTTAAATATATCGTAAATATCTGTCAGTATCAACTATCGTTGATGTTAAACTATGGTTGTTAAAAAAATGGTTGTGGTAAGTACGAGGGCGGCGCTGAAAATCTCAGGAATTATGGATGTGACACAACATTACTATTTGAAAATGTATTTATAGCGTTTCGAAGTAATCTCCGCGAAATTTGAAACTTTTTTTCATACGATAGAACAAATCATTGAAGCAACCATTCCATTCGGAAGTTTCAGTCTCCGAATGGCCGTTTTGTAGGCGTCCACAGCTTCTTCAGGTGATGATAATCTCTGACCACGCAATTCATTCTTTACTTAAAGGACCGAATAGAAATCATTTGGGATCAGGTCGGGACTGTACGGGTGATGGTCTAATAATTCTATGTTTCCTTGCTCTAAAAATTCTTTTCTTCTGTGCGCGGTGTGAGTTGCATTGTAGTGATGAAGGATGATGCGGCGGTTGCTGTTCTCTTTACGGAGTTCAGAAAGGACCTGTGGCAAACAAATGCTAGCTTACCATTCTGGATTAACCGTTCTTTGTGCCTCAAAAGGAATGGTAGCAAAATGGCCGGTTTTGGAGACAAACGTGGCCACCATTTTTTTGCAACACTCCGTAAACGAACAATTTTTGTTGGCTTTAACTCACTTTCGAACACCCAATCTCGTGACTTGTTTTTTGTTTTGGGTTCGTACACATATATCCAGGATTCGTCACCTGATACGATATTGCATACAGCGTTTGATGGTCCTGTGTGAATTCTTTGCAGAGTTTTGACGCACCAAGTAACGCGAGCCGTTCTTGCAATATTATTTATATTCTACTTATGCCAATGTCTAAAGTTGCCTGAATTTTGCGGTATGTCACATGTCGATCTTCCTCAAACAGCTAACGCACAGCATAAACGTTTTCTTGAGTGACAGTGCAGTTTTCGGACGACCTTGACGGTTATCATCACTGAGCTTGACACGTCCACGTTGAAATTCAGCAAACCAGCGATAAATTGTGATTTTGGATGGGGCTTCATCACCAAATGGAGAAATCATCCGGTCAACACATTGATTTTGTGTTAAACCACTTCGAAAGTCGTAATGAATCATCGCTCTTGAATTTTCTCGAGTCAATTCCATTTTGTTAACAACTAAAAAAGTTTGACAAGACCTTGTGACAAGACCGAGAACCTTTTTTTAAATAAATAAATGGTATTCGATTTTCAAAACCAAGGAGTTTGCAATTAAAAAGATGTTAATACGACAGGAATAGAGGAAATATTTTACTCCCAATACTTTTAGTGCAGCCCTCGTATGTAATTACTGACAAGGGTTTTAAATCATTTACGTAGCGCCTTATAAATAAATTTCACTTAGATAACAAGAAAAGTTTGAATTTAAAAGTTATGATAAGTTTAAAAGTTTCTCAGGCAATGACCTTTTCATTTTATTTGAATTTCATTTTATACCTAAAAACTATTCGCTCTTCATCACCACTTTACGATTTTGATATATCACTTGAAAATATTCCAAGTGACTACTATCACTTGTAATATTTTCAAATGATATATCAAAAAATATGTCAAATGATACTTCATTTGACATATTTTTAATTCGTACTTATAACTGATATTCTATGTCGCAGCTGTTCTGGTTGGCTACTTGTTTTTGGCATGCAAATAATATATTTTTTTTAAATGTTGAAAGCGAGCAGTTTAGTATTGTGCAAGGAAGCACATTGTAACTTACCTTTTTTTTAGACAGATAAATTTGTAACCATCCAAGTTAGTATAACTTTTAGTTATTCTAACTTGGATAATTCTAAATCTGATACGGTGTGCTTAGATTCATAGATTTGACAAAAAACCTGACGACAAAAAAATCTTTAGAGCTCTACTGAGCGCGTCGTTCATTTTGTTTGTTTAAAATATATTTAAATAAATTAATACAAATTTTATGTAACATCATTTTTATATCAATGATATTTTTCATCGGCTTCTCAGGAATTTAAAGGTGGCAAGATTAGAAATATTTGTGCAAGTAGTGTATTTAAAATAAATAACTAAGTTACACTTTCACACCGTGCTATAGCTACTGCGTATGAATATGAACGTCAATTTTCAAATTTTATTTTAGTCATTTACAACATAATTTAAATTCATTCGGTCTGTAATATTTACCTGATTCACTACAAGTGCCGACGTACATTTTGCAGGACGATTTAGTTAGAGACGCAGGAAGAGTAGCCGAAATCTTTGCATTTTTATTGGACATTTTCTTATCTTCACAGCAGTGGATTTGAATAATACCTCAACACAAAGAGAAACTTTGTCGTCGATTGCATAATCCTTTAAAATTTCGTCCATTTGTATTCAGGCTAACATCGTGAGATTTTTAAGCGATTTCAGTAAAGGGACATTGATTAAAACCATATAAAATATGATTACCCGTCAGAGGACGATTCTTCCCGTGAATTTGTCCCTTTTTTCTTATGAATAATAGAATGTTTATCAGTTCCATGCGGTATGGGCTTAATTTGGAGGCCAGAAATTTCTGAAAACGGAAAAAAGATTCCAACGAATAAGCATATATCTCAGAGGAAATTTTACCTAGCTTCTCAGTTTTTGAGACAGTTTAATTTTATTGTAAATTTTAATCTATCAACAGAGGAAAGAGTGCGGGACTCCTCTCAACAATTTTCTTCATTATCAGCCTGTCCACTGCCGAACAAGCTAGCCTCCCCTTATCCACTTCCCATCTTTAATTATTTTTAACCAGTACACACCGGCCACTTTGTGAATGTCGTCACTCCCTCATGCCGCAGGGCATCCCTCCTGAGTACAAATATTCAAAGTACACGTCGTAAACTCATGAGTTTAGTTTAGTTAGTTTCATTAATTTAGCTATTGATTACATGTAATCATTAGCTAAATTTTTATTCACATGTGGATGTGAAAAAAAAAAGGAAAAAGTGATAAATAGGACGAAAATATAGCAAAATACCTCCGAGATAAATCAACGGCAGGGTCTAAAGGGAGCGTCGAGTGAATCGCGGACTCGTCTCAAATGAAATTTCTCACTTCTGAGCGAATATTATTTCTTCATCCGAATTTCGCTATGACCTGTACAAATTTCAGTCTTATTTAAACGCAATAAGATTAGTTCTTCTATAAAAGATTTGTCAGCTTTCGACTTGAGGGCGATTGGCGCGTGAAATGTATTCGTGGAAGCAAATTGTGCTCCAAATCCTATGCGAAAATCTACAAAAAATACAAAAAAAAGTAATAAAAGTATAAATCAAAATCTGTTTATGATTAAATAACCCCATAAAATTATACTATAAAGGTGACATTGCAGTGTGAACAAACAAAATCAAAATTTCAGTTCATGGAAATATCCTTACAAAAGCCAACTTTAATGTTTATGAAATAGAGTTACGAGAAAAAACTCGGGTTCACCTATGAAATAGTTTATTTTGTATATACTCCAACGCATAGGGGGTTTACTTTCCAGTTGGTTGCAAACATTATGGTTTTAAAGTTTTTAGTTGATGGAACACATTTTCAAAGCAATATTTACTTTAACAACTACTATAAGTGTAAAGATTCGACTTGTGTCCTTGTTGGCACTAATGAAAGCATATTACTTTTGTTGATATAGCAAGTCCACCGAGGGATTGAAATGTTATAAAATTACAGTTTCACTGATTCATCATCATGATAGTCAACTGCTGGATACAGGCCTCCCCTAATGCTCGCCACCACCCCCGATCTTCGGCTATTCTCATCCAGCCCACACCGGCTACTTTGCGAGTCTTCACTCTATCTTGCCGCAGGGTGCTCACAGTTTGATGGTGCAGAACGTTCAACTCCAGCGGCGGTCAGTCTGCGGCTAATGTGACTTGCCCACTGCCACCGATGTATGAGCGCTAATTTAAATTTTAATCAGTGTAATTAATATCGTCTACTTTTATTCTTGTGTTGAATACAGAGACAAAAAGTACTAATTTTACTAATGCTAAAATTGGTAATGTTTAATTCCATTACGTAAATACTTTAATAAAAGTAATGGCTTTATCAGCAACATTTTTATTGTTTTTTTAAACGGGTATAAGTTTTTTATCTTGACAATGGACTATTCAACCCGTATGGTGAATTTGAATTACATCGAAGCGTTATTTAATTGATGTAATTGATCAATGTAATTTAAATTTATTGTAATTTAAATTACATTGCTTCCAACACGTTTTTCAAACATGTTGGACTTACATGAAAACAAGTAAACTAATAATTTAAGTATCTTGCTTGTCCCTTTTAATATTAATTATATGCATGTCAAGTCACAAGCAATAACATCTGGCATGTGTCATCGCTATAGTTTCAATTACTTAAACTCAACTACAATCTAATATCATATAGGAGCATTTAACTTTTAGCCCCAAACGTATTTCTTACGTAAACATATTACAAAATACCATAATTGTGACTTTAATACCGATGCATGCCGTCACAATTTAACAATGTACGCGTTCACTTGTTACACACTACTTGCACCGAAATGTTCTCGACTCCCAGTTTGTTTTAGAGTGACGTAAATAAATAAAAATTCGCATGATGGCTCGCACCACGCTGCGGTGTATGAAATATTAAATGCAGTCGTGGAACAGTTTGCTATACGAAATTATAAACCTCTGAAGCGACGTCAGGTCGTTTTCTGAATTAATAATGGGTTTATGTAACATTTTGAAAAAACAAGCTCTAGAGAAGAAAATATCGAGGTATTAGCTAGATTTCCATTTTTTTTGTTTAAAATACCTGGAGATAAATTTTATCAGCTCTGACCATAAGATAAGCAGTGTAAGACGCCACAACCCCGTTTACCGCTCTTAAACATATGAATATGTACATATTTATTTGGGCAATGCTTACTAATATTGATGGCGGTATTCAATGGTGTTCAAATCATTACCAGTTGCAGATGACAATAGTTCAGTGACACCTTCATTGCTAGAACTGCCAGGTTTGTCTCGTCACTGACTAGATGGTGTCATATTTATTTGAATAACTGCGTTATCGTTGGTAGTGATAAAACAAGTTCGTCAATTAGAGCACTTCTTCCGGTTGAATCATTAGTCCATAATCATAGTTATATAAGTATAATCACAAATAAAGTGCATTGAAGGTAAGACCGACCACGAGGTTCATTATGCCCGTTCCGTTTTGCCTTTTCGGTAGGCATGTAAACAATACAATATTTTGAGGTTAATATTGTCGTACCGTGCCTATTGTCGTTAAGACTAAGTAATATAACTCTTCCCAAACAGTATCACAATAACCTGATATCTTTAACGTAATATAAATGGAGCGATTTAAAATTTGCTGTTTTAAATTAAAACTTACAAAATAAACTTTCCTTGACAAAAACGTGTGCAACTGCATGACCCTTCAAGGACACTGACCACTATATTAGCTGACATGAGCTTTAACATACTAGTTGCGGTATTTTAAAAAAAACAATTGAAAGAGTTATTGAGGTATTATTCTTAAAACATAGATATATGCGCGCGCTGTTTTTATCAGGCCTGTTTATGTATAACAATTACGCAGGACATACTTTATGTTTATCTTTTATGGTTTTGCAGCGTTTGTAAATTTATCGCACGGGGATGTGATTTTGGTTAAAAAAAAAACATACTCTCCGAATCGAGTATTTCCTTCTTTTGGGAAGTCGGTCAATAATCATAACGATAAAATTATGAGTGTTTCAAACTTCAATTCTGTTTGGCAGAATTTTTTTATAGTCCCAAAAATGATTCTACATTGACTATCGCAGTCTAAAATGCCTTATATCTGTATTTTTACCTTTCAAATTTTTGGAGAATATGGACTAGAGATATATTTGTTAAAATAAATTATCTAAATTGCAACTTGTACATAACTACAGGTATCGGAAGATCTGCATAGAGCTATTTGATTAAATAACAGTATATTAATAGCCACTGGCATCATATAATAGACTTGACCATCAGATGAAGAAACTGTAACATTGAATGAGTGATTGACCCATATCATCATAATTATTACTAGTTTTAAAAAATAAGGGCTAATATCATTAGAACGCGTAGACCCACATTAACTGTAATAAAAATAAAAAAATTACTTATTTATTTTAATATCTCCTTTTGATTTATTTTTTCATCATCATCATCGTCCTACCTGCGATAGTCCACTGCAGGACATAGGCCTCCCCTAGTACTCCCCTATCCATAAGGGGGTTTTTGGACCGTATCCCAGCACGCTGGTCCAATGCAGGTTGGTGGATGGACCGACTTTTTTACATTTCTTACTTTCAGTATCTTACTTTTCAGACATTTGTGTCAGCCTAATTTCCCCTAACCAACTAGGAAACAACAATGAAAACTAGTTGAGTCCCCGCAGGACCCACGACCTCCGGTTTCTAACACACGCCCGTACCACTAGGCTACGTAGGCAGTTTTTTATTCTTTAATGATTGTAAAATACCTGTAATGCAGGTAACGTTCAATTTTGAACCATATTCAAAGTAAATAGTAATATCATATTAAGGCTTAATATAGTTAATGATTTACGATAACATAATTTTAGTACACAACCCATCGCTTAGTTGAAATTATTATGAGCGCTTTAGGCTAGCTTCGAATGATTTAGCTTCGAAATTTCGCCCGCAGCTTACGTTTTGTCAATAAATTTTAATAAAATACGCATCAAAAGCTTACAAACTTAGCAAAATTTGTGCATTAATATAATGAAAGCCGTATAGGCTAGTTCTTATTTATAGAGCTCCAATTTTGCTGAGAGATGTGTACATATGTTATTACAATAAAGGTGAGTTTCTTTTACATGGATTTTGGTTATGAAAGTTAAATTACAATTGAAAACATAATAACAGGAATATGTATAAATATGCATGTTACGAATTTAATGTAAACGTCTGCAGGTAAAAATAACTCCAAATCGGACGCTGTCTTATATATAACAAGGTTTAACAAAATAAGACTGTGGAGTTAAACAGTCAAACCAGCACACAGTTATACTTCGATACGAAACAATTTCCCTATACCATAGGTAGTCTAGATGTGAACCAGGACTAAGACTACCTTTAATCCGGGCATTAGATGCCAAATTGCCCTAACCAACAGGAAACAACAATGAAAATTTGTTGAGTCCCGCAGGATTCGAACCCATGACCTCCAATTTCTAAGGACACTTGCCTATACCACTAGGCTGGAGGCACTCACAAATCACAAACACAAATTTTCTACCATGACTTAACCTTAGCTAAGGAGGACAACGGTCCATCACTGTCCACCCGTTCCTTGCAACCCTCTGGGCGCATCCAAACACGCTTAATTAACTAGGTCAGAGTAACTTCTGTGGACCGCCTTAGATCTTAGGACTATAGATCATGAGGCTATAATATAAATAATAACTCATATTTTTAAATCTATACGCTAAAACTAGTAGAAGCGAGTCACCAATTAGGAATGCTTCAATATGTTTTCTTTGCCGTTTATATATAATAGGTTCAAAACATTTCGTATAATTCGTAAATTATACCTTTTCAATGTAGTTTCTTTGCCTTAGAAGATTTTTCTTAAATATATAATTAAACTTTTTTTATAAGTTGCACCGGAGGTTTTAAAGAAACTTTTATGAAAAATGTGGACGAAAAAAAAGAAGCGGTGAGTACATGTAGTCGTAATAATTGCCACGTATTTATGTAGTCCATAACTAAATTCTGATCCCCATGAGAAAAAAAGAAAAAAGTGACAAAAAGGACGAAAATACGAGCCAAGTAACTCCGAGATAAAACAACGGCTGGGTCTCAAGGGAGCGTAGAGTGAATCGCGGATTCGTCTCAAATGAAATTTCTCACTTCTTAGCGAATATTATTTCTTCATCCGAATTTTGGAACAACCAGAACAATTTTCAGTCGTATTAAAATAGCGGTAAGGTTGCTTTTTCTATGGAAGATTTGTCAGCTTTCGACTTGAGGGAGATTGGCGCGTGAAATGTATTCGAGGGAGCAAATTGTGCTCCAAATCCTACGCGATGAACAAACGTTGACTAACCTCCCGTCGGAATACTGTATACGTTATATTTAACGTATCGCGTTTAGCTCTATACTTGTGTTATCTGCTCGAGTTTGAACAAGTTAACGGTGAATGATCATAAACAATCCAATTTAATGAAAGCTTTCGCGGTCGTTGCTTAAATAACCTGTAATTAATTAAATGATTTAATAATTAATTGCTTAAAAACTTCATGTCACACTATTTTATTTAGTCTTTTATTGAAAAAAAACGTTACAAAACTTTCAAATAGCGACACTTCTCGAGGCTTTTTTAACACACCAGGTGATTATTTCTTGCACATACATGCGATTTTATAATAAATATTCCCCGTATTTAGCGATAACTATATATAGTCTTAATATAATTAATCTTTAGATTAATTCCACTTTTTAAACTTTTAGATACTGTCTTAGTCTGTCTTGTGACTACAGACCCAGCCACAGGATCACGTGCCCGAGACTACAATGTAATATGTCATAAAAAGCGAATCCAAAAATAAAGGATGATGTAAAAAGAAACTAAGAATTAATTCCGAGAGCAAAGTATCAGTTATATTAAATCGGTTAAAAAGAAATTTTATCTCCACATGGTCGTCTTCCTCTCTTTTTGTTGCCCTACATCAACATTAAAATTTCATCCAAAGTTTGCGATTTATTTATTTTTTTCTAAGTGGTGTTGCTGTTGTTACCAAATCAAATAACTTAATTCTAAGAAGAAGGAAACTTCTGCATAGTATGTATTTAATATTTTTGTTTTAAAAAAAATATTTTATTATCGCTTCCAATATTTATTTATTATTATAAAACCACATAAAATAATCCGATCCCCTAACAAAAATATCTAACGTAGACCTAACATTGCACTGCAGGCAATCAAAATTAAAATTTCACTCGATAGAAATAAACACACAAAAGCTAACTTAATTTTGTTGGAAATAGAGTGGCCAGTTAAAGGTTGCGTTAGCCTATGAAATTTTTTAGTTTTGTAAGTCCTCCAATGACAGGGGACACCTTTGGTTTCCATTCTAGTAGGTTGCACTATGGTTTTATAGTTTTAAGTTAATGGTACTCATTTTCAAAGTAATATTTACTATAGTTGACAACAGGTATAAATATAAAATTTCGACTTTTCCTTAGTACCTAACAAAAGCTCGATAGCTAAGTCATTTAATGATATTTTTGCTCTTTAAAATTTTCAAGTGTGTGTAAGTAATAAAATATAATTAAGAAATCTGATTTTAAGGACTGATTTTAAAAACCCCCCTAATGGATAGGGGTGTATTAGGGGAGGCCTATGTCCTTCTCTCGGGACACGGCTGTTTCGGGAGGTACATGTGCCGCGTGGCTGGTAGGGATCCTACAGAGGAGTGCCACCACTGTGGCGTATGTGCTGAGGAGACGGCCCAACACGCGCTGGAAAAGTGCCCAGCCTGGGTCGAGCTACGCCGAGAGCTGCGTAGTGTCGTGGGGCACGACCTTTCGCTTCCTGCCGAAGTGCGCAGGATGTTAGAGAGCGAGAGGTCGTGGGGTGCCGTCCTTGCTTTCTGCGAGGACGTGATGGCCCGGAAGGAAGCCGCGGAAAGGGACAGGGAGGCCTACAGCGCCCTGGCTACCCGCAGAAGAAGGCCTGGGCTCCGAAGAGTGGCGTACGCGCGCAACCTTCCCCCCTGACTCGTAGCCCCACATATCCCTGCTGTAAGGTTATAATCGCATTATTTTTACTTTTTAATTATAGTTATTTAAACTCTTTACTTAAACTCTACTACTAAAATTGTTATACTCTTTGACAATATTTATTATACGATATAGTTTTATTACAATGGCAGTTGCAACGAAATATATATTGTATATATTAATGAGTAGATGGGATTTCTCATAGATGTGACTTATTAACTTTTGATCTGAAATTGCTACTGAACAAATTACGAGAAAAGTTTTTTAATTCTGTAAACAAGTAATGGAGTACACTGACAATGCGCGTACAATAAATTTTATTCGGATTATTAACACTACTTTTTTTAAGTTACTCGGCATTAAATATATGTTATTTTTTATCACTTATAAGAGCATCCGAAAGCGTCGTCTAGTTACGAATTTAAACTACTCGTGAAATGCATAAGTAAAGTCAAGCGTGTCAATAGTTCATTTTAACATTTGAAATATGATTAACATATTGCTATGAAGTTTATGTTTCACGGCCTAATATAACAAAAATTCCGTACTTATAAATTTCAATTAATCTTTTGTCACATATGTCATGGCTATAGTTTTAATTATCTGCGCTCAAGTACAACATAACACGATATAGGAGCATATAACTTTACCATAGAGTATTTCTACATGAGACATGATAAAATACCGTCATTATGACTTTAATACCGATGCATGCCTCGTTCTTAATAATGCTCGCATTCCCTGTTACATGCACGAAATATTGTAGACTCAGTTTGTGTTGGACTGACCTAAATAATAGAAAATCTACTCCATGTTTCCACGCCTGAGCACTTGATATTAAATGCGTTTGCGAAATTTCAGTTTGCGATACGAAATTCTGAACGGCTGAAGCGACGTCAGGTCGTTTTCTAAATTGACAATTGGTTTTGTAATTTTGACAAAAATTTTCGTTTTTTAACTAGTTCTCATATTATTCTATATTTTGATAGAAAATAAAGCTAGTACGTTTTAAATAAAGAGGTCACTGAAATGTCCTGCACTTCGACTTTCACTGCATCACTGCAATATTTGTAATAGTTCTATGATTGATCAACTCTAACGCATTCTTTATTCATTTTAGGCGATTAATTTTATCAATGTTAGGGCTTTGTTAATTGATGTTGACTAATTTCTTGTTTTATACAGATATGTAAAATGAATTGAAATGTAAGTGAAATATTGAAGAATTGAAACAAAAGTCGGTAGAATAATATTATTCATATTTTACGAGGCCTTATTCGGTTGTTTAACAAAGACAAAAAAAAAGTTTTATTCCAAATACCTAAATGTCACCATTATATAATTATACAAAAGAGCAGTAAACTGTTTGCGTGAATTCTTGTATTAGTTTATGTCCGTTCACGAACTGGCAAGTGGATTTATGACGTCTTAGCTAAATTTGTTATGGACAGCGTATTGCTCCCTATCGAGTAAACGTCCGGCTAGTCTCATTGCTTCATTCGATAAAAATAAAAATACCTAGGGTAAAGACCCACCGAGATTTGAACTAGGATCGTTAGATTCAGAATCCAAAGTGCTCACCATAACTTGGAAGTTATTTCTGTACACCATGGGACCGTTAACTATGTTAACAAAATTAGAAATCCTATTACAACTTTGTAACAACAGCTTGTAATACTGCAGTTATGTTGCAATATAAACAAATACACACATACATACTATTGAGCCAAAATGCTAAGGTTTATTGTTTATACTAATATATTTATAAATACAATTGCTTGAAAATTTATTTAGTAAATATGTATATTACATTATTGTTTAAAAAAATTACAATTAAAAAGTTGGTTGATTAAATACAGTTACTGATTTATATATATTTACTTTTAATAATATATAAAAATGTAATCTATAATATAAAATAATATATAACGATACTTGTAATAAGTAAACTACATCAGTAACTTTATTATGTACTTGGAGTGTGTCAGAGATTTAAGTTTAGGTTTAAAATAGGTACAGAATTTTTTACGACGGCAAAATTCTCCACACGTAACTCGAATATATAAAAACAGACAACTGACAATCTTGATTTCATAAAAGTAGCAGTTGTTGTACGGCAAGTCAAGTGTAATATCCCTCTGCAAGATCCAGGAGTGTATAGTATTATAGTATATATAGTATATATAGTGTGAACTATAAACTGGATTGTGAATGTAGTCTGTATTATACGGGCGAACTAAGTAATCCATCAGAACTAGGATAAAAGAACACATTGCTGATGTGAAGCACATCCGGTTAAAGAATTCTGCAGTATGCGACCATGTGCTTGGTCAATCTACCCATTATATAAGATTTGACAAGCCCCAAATCCTCGCAAAAGAACACCGATTCCTACCAAGGATGATACGCTGAGACTATTAGACAAAAAAAAAACATCCTAATTTCAATAATAAAAATGGTTGGGTGTTACCACCTACTTGGGATCCAATTATTCACAAAATTAAATCAAAACATAAAATTACTGCTAGACCATAGGATACCATAAGTAATGAATGCGTATAACGGAACAATAAATTAATACAGAAATTTCGGTGGACGGATACAAGACTTTGACAGAACCTCAGTCATGACCATGGGTCACGGCAGACTGAGACAGATTGTATGAAGTGTCTGAAACGTCAGAAAAATTGTAAACCAAAATAAATGCGATAAAATCTGTAAAAGGCTTTTATTTAATCATGTGTAATATTCGCGTAAATACAAGAAAGTATTAATTGACAAACTTATTACCATAATTAAAAGAAAGTTTTTACGTAAAGAATAATGAATAATATCATTACTTACCGGGATTGAACCCCCACTAATCGCCTTAAGCGGACCGACCCGGGGACAAATTGATTCTTTTGTTGGACGGAGAGAAATCGTGATTTAATTTTACAATACCCTCAGATTTGAAAAATGGACGAGTATATTTTAACGTCGCTCTATCTCTTCCGGTCTCTCCTTAGGGGATCCGGAATATAGTGATGTCTGACTCCGAAGTTCAATATTATTTCGAGGAAAAGTAATATACTAAAGAGTGCATTATTTCTTTCAGAAGCTAACCTAATCAATGCATGTCAAAATAATGAAACGTACCGTAAATATAATACGCGTTTTTATTACTTTTCAGAGATAAGTTTAAGTGAACGTTATTGTTACGTATAACGTATTTAACGACTAGTTATTATGTTATTATTAGTATATGTTAATGTTAATGACAAGGGTTTTAATTAATTTATATGTGCCTATAAATAAAATTCACTTAGATAACAAGAAGGTTGTATCTAACGCCACAATCTTACGATTTTGATACTAGTATAATTTAACATATTTTTAAATCGACTTTTTAATTCGTACTTATAACTAAGATTCTATGTCGCAGCTGTTCTAGTTGACTATTTGTTTTAGCATGTAAATAATATAATTATTAAATGTTAAAAGCGAGCAGTTTAAAATTCTGCAAGGAAGCAAATGTTAACTTACCTTATTATTAGACAGAAATTTTAACTTTCCAAGTTAGTATAACTTCGAAGTTATTTCTATGCAATTACGGAGTGCTTGAATTCATCGATTTAACAAAGGAAAAAATAAACCTGACAACAAAAAGGGTGTAACTCTCGTCTGGCGCTCGCTGGCGTCGTTCATTTGTTTATTTAAAATATATATAAATAAATTAATACAAATTTTACATAACATCATTTTTATATCTAAGATATTTTTCATCGGCTTCTCAGAAATAAAAAGGTAGCAACATTGAAAAACAAAGTTTTGTAGCAAAATTAACAACTGAGTTACACGTTCACACCATATGCAAAGGTACTGTGTATAAATATGAACGTCAGTTTTTAATAATATTTAAGGCATTTACAGCATAATTTAAACTTAAAAAAGAAAAGGTCAGTCAGTATCACAAGAACAGCAACTTCAAATACCAATATTTACCAAATTCGCAACAAGTGCTGACGTACATTTTACAGGACGATTTAGTTAGAGACGTAATAAGAGCAATCTCTTTGCATTTTTATTGGACATTTTCTTATCCTCACAGCAGTGGATGTCTTAGTTGGTGGTATTATTCAAATACCTCAACACGAAGACAAACTTGGTCGTCGATTGAATAATCCTTTGATCTTCCGTCCATTTGTATTCAGGCTGGCATCGTGAAATTTTTAAACGATTTAGTAAACGACGAGTAAAGAGACAATGATTAAAGCCAAATAAAATATAATCTCTCGTTAAAGGGCGATTATTCCGATAATTTGTTCCTTCTTTCTCATGAATAATAGAATATAAGGCAGTTCGATGCAGTATGGGCTTAATTCGGAGGCCAGAAATTTCTGAAAGTAGGAGAAACATTTCTACAGATAAGCATACATCTTAGGGGAAATTTTACCTAGCTTCTCCGTTTTTGAGACAGTTTGATTTTACTATAAATTTTAATCTATCAACAGAAGTCTTCATCCTACAATTCCGGTGGGCTATGTCGATGACTCTGGCTCTTTGATAGATCACATCATTTCTGATGCAGTCCTTCAGAGTTACTCCGAGTACAGCTCTCTCCATAGCTCACTGAGCTACTTTAAATTTGTAAACCAGCCGAAATGTAAGTGTTCAAGTTTCGGCACCGTTGGTCATGTACACGCGGACAGGTAGGACGCACTGATATTTCGACTCAAAGTTGTTTCGATCTAGTTCGATAAATACAACAATATTAGCCACCTATTTTAAATTACATTAAAAAACACGCAACTGTAACAGAAATTTAGGTAGGTTCCTTTGTAGCGTGTTAGCGTTCTTTCAGGTTTTTATAGCTTTTATTCCATAGATTCTAGTCCACTTCGTATTACAAGAATCACAGCTTTGTAAAGCAGCTCATGTTCACAATCCGTACAGTAATCGACATTATTTTTGATGATCGTAGCAAGATAATAAGATAGCTGAAAATAACTTGCTATTAACTATTCTTGACCACTTATGGCTATGCTTACATATATTTTTCTATTTCTTTGTTCGTAACAAGTTTTAATTAAATTTGCTCATAATAGAGGAAGAAAAACCAGAGAAGCGTTGAGTAAAATATTCAAAGTACACGCCGTAAACTCATGTCACTGTAGTCAATAGCTAAATTCTTATTTACATGTGACAAAAAAAAGAAAAAAGTGATAAAAAGGACGAAAATACAACTCGAGTAAATCGGAGATGAAATTTCTCACTTCTTAGCGAATATTATTTCTTCATCCGAATTTTGGAACAACCAGAACAATTTTCAGTCTTATTCATTACCGGTAAGGTTGGTTTTCTATGGAAGATTTGAAAGCTTTCGACTCGAGGGAGATTGGCGCGTGAAATGTATTCGAGGGAGCAAATTGTGCTCCAAATCCTATGCGAAGAACAAACGTTGACTAACCTCCCGTCGGAATACTGTATACGTTATATTTAACGTATCGTATTTAACGCAGTTGTGTAATCTGTTCGAGTTTGAACAAGCGACAGGTAAATGGTAGTGAGCTAACTACTTTCATAAAAGGTTTTGCGGTAGCAGCTTAATTTTTTTTTATAATTTATTAACTATAGTATTTAGTTGATTGTAAAAATTATCAAGCATACTGTAACGTTGTCGCATAAAAAGAAAGTCTTAAAAAGAGCACATTATATTCGGGTCATGACTAGATCTCTTTCGGTTAATAAAACAAATAATGAAATGTAAACCTGTGTAATGTGTATTTACGGGATTACTACAAAGATTAAATCAACAATTTAAGGATTTATCGCGTTAGTTGCTTGTATGATTTGTTCCCAATGTTTCGGATACTTTAATAGTATTGACGGAGTACAATGAAGTATGCCTGCATCTCGATAAAAGTGAATGCAAAAAAAAATGGTGTAAAAAAAGACGTGCGATATAAAAAAAGTTATGCTAAAGACTATGTCTAAGAACAATGGAACTATTTAATAAAAAGAAATTTTCTCGCCGTATGGTGGTCTTCTTCTCATTGTGTTGCTTACGTCATCATTATAATTTCATCCATAGCTTTTCGAGATATTTCTTTTTATTAGGTGTTGTATCAGTACCAATCTACAAAAAAACTGGCATTAATAAATAAAAACTAATCAGAAGGGAAAGTTGTTAGTAAAAAAATATCGTCGCTACCAATATTTATTTATTATTAAATAACCTCATCTCACGCAGACTTACACAGCCTTATGAGGTGCATTGCAGTGTGGACAAATAAAATCAAAATTTCAGTTCCAATGGATCCGTCTTTAATGTTTGAAATAGAGTTACAGGTTTTAAAACTCGGGTTCGCCTTAAAATAGTTTTATTTTTATATCCTCCAACCATAGGGACACCTGGGGTTTTGGTTTTATAGGTTGCCCAAATTGGTTTCCATATTTTTTAGTTTATTAACAATTTCCAAGGCTATATTTACGATATTTAAAAACCACCAAATAAATATAGAAATTCGACGTGCAATTGCCAAAAGCTGGCTCAATTTATTCATTTTGTTTTAATTTTTTTGATTAACAATCTTATCTTAATTGAAAAAACAATTTTATAACATTTCAATGCCTTGGTGGCAGCAAAGGGAGATATTATAAAATATAATTTCACCTGTTCAATTGTGATACCACTGCTGGACATAGAATTTCCCTAATGTGCCAACTAATTTCCGATCTTGGCTTTCTCTCCAGCCAACCAAACCACTTTGGATATCGTCACTCCGTCTTGCCGCGAGGCCCCCAATTTTCAATTGGTCCAATGCAGAACTTTTCCAACTTCAGCGGCCCGTCCGGTCTGCGGGTCTAATGTGGCCCCTGCCACCGGATAGGCGTTAATTAAAATTTTTCCATTAATAATTAATATCTTAATTTTATTCTTGTATTTGTATTAATTTTTATACCAGATTGTATTATTTTAATTTACCGGGTTGCAGAGGGGCCCTCAAATTAATAGCTGTCGAATAAACTTCCATCTCATTATAGCTTCCAGAAAATCAGAAATTAAATTTGGCGGGGGCCCGGTTGGTATCTTTTAGCCTAAACCACAATGTTGTCTTGGCATTTCTGCCGGGGAAGTCCGGAATACTAATACGTCTTTGTCCTCAAAAAGAAGGCTCTTCAGGCGGTTTTATAACCTGGGCTCCAAAGGTCCTGAAAAATTTTTAAGTTAAAATACCCCTTACTTCTCAATCCCTTTTTGAAACTTAATATATTGAAAAAAAAATGAAAAATTTTCATTAGACATTGTGATGCAACTTTAAATACAAAACCAAAATAATTTAATACTTTGAAGAAACCGGGAAAAAAGAAAATCTTTTTTATGGGACAATGTTTGCCTTTTACAACAAAATCCCAGTAAACGTTCAAATTTAACTGTCAATAAATTTAAAAAGTAAGTAAAGAAACGTTTTATGTGTTAAAAGGTTATTAAATAAATAATTTATAAATGATAACAAGCCTGGTAATGGAATTCCTCCAGGGCTTTTCAAATATAATATACGTATTATGAAACTGTTTAGCTCATAAGAAAAATTTATATGTATATTTTGATTTTTTAAAAAGAATGACAAAATAGGCCCTAGTTTTCTTTCGTCCGGTTCTTTCTCAGGTCCCAAGCGTTTATTCCAACCATTGTGCCTTAACAATCAATAAAGCGAGTGTTACACTTCTTTTTAATAAAGATAATTTAAATTTAATTTGAATTTTTATGTAAGTCATATAATTACTAATTTTACTAATGCTAAAATCGGTTGAATGTTGAATGTTTAATACCATAAAAAATTGTAAAAACGGTTTTGGTGGTTTTTATCAGTAACATATTTATTGTTATTTTAAACAGGTATAATTTTTTTATCTTGACAATAGGCTGTTAACGTTCTTGAATTTAATTTCTAAAATAATTTAATCAATTGGTGGAATTACATTGAAATTCCAACACGTTATTCAAACGTATTGGAATCACATGGTATAAGTAAACTTAAACTCAAATAAAACCTTATACTATATGTGAGAAATACTTTTGGGGCTAAACTTTTAACTTTTAGCGCCAAACATTTCTAAAAACATAATTTAAAAATCATTGTGACTTTGGTACCGATGCATGCCTCATTCGCGTTTTACTTACCACTTATGCCCGAAATTTCTGAACTCCCAGTTTTGTTTTTTTTTAAGTGATGTAAATAAATGAAAATTCGCTCCGTGGCTCGCATCACGCTGCGGCGTATGAAATATTAAATGCAGTCGTGGAACAGTTTGGTATACGAAATTCTGAAAGGCTAAAGCGACGTCGGGTCGTTTTCTGAATTAATCATTTAACATTTTGAAAATAACAGCTCTAAAGAAGAAAGTAATAGAAGCATTAGCTAGTTCTCCAATTATTGTATATTTTGAAAGCGTGTTGATCAAAGGGACGAAAGTTTTAATGTATCATCGATTCAGTTATAGAGGCTTCTGATATGTTTTATTATTGGTTGAAGCGATGAGACGAGCATTTACCTGGAGATAAGTCATATCGGCTCTGCCTATAAGATAAGCAGTGTAAGACGCCACAAATCTGGATGTTTTTCGTTAATCCAAATGGCGAATTCCCTTGAAAAGCGGAAGACAATGGTTTTATCTACTGATTTGGTGGAAATAGGCACGATGGAAGACACCGCATACGGTCCCCTGTTAAAAGGACTTCCAAAATGGCCCGAAGGTAAAAAAGGTAATAAATAGTTTGCTTCTTTGGAACCTTCTACCTTAGAATACAATTATTCTCCAATGCAATTTATTTATCCTTTTACTTTTTATCCAATTTTATATTTCAATGAAACTTTTTAACGACTTATTCAATTCTTCTTTTATATAGATCCGTACAATAAGTTGAAATTGAAAACAAAGGAAGTCAAAATAATACATATATTTTAATTAGGCATTGTTTGGTTGTTTTAACCCAGAATAAAAATAAAAGGCTTTAAACCGGTTTTCCCTATACAATTATACAAACCAACTTAACTTTTTTGAAATTAATATTAAAATTTAACACCATTCGCAAACCGTTAACGAATCTTCCCCAAACCAAGGTTTTTGCTACAATAGATTCAATCTGGATCGACCTGCAGATAACTGACATCATTTACACCGCAGTGTAATACTTTGTAACTTATGGGCGTGGCTTGAATAATTCAAAATTGTAGTCCATTTAAACTTTTCCACATGATAACATGACCATAATCATAACAAACCAAAAAACTTTTAGGCAAAAATTAATCTGCCACAATTATACAAGATACAAAGTAACACACCATGTTAGGCATAGAATCATTAAAGATGTTTTGCATCTAAATTTACAAATAAAAAATGGAAAATCATGCCAAAGTATGATTGTCGTACAATATGTTTGCTATATACTGGTTTTTTAAATTTACTATGTGGTATAAGCGAGTTAAAATACAATAATAAATTAAATACAAGTCGCCACGGTGTGATAGGCACTCAAACTCTAAACATTGGAATTAATAGCGACAGATTTAACTGCGCGGCAATCAATTCGCGGTCTAATTCAGCAAAGCGACACAAACGTCCCCAGTGTACAATTGTTCACTGCAAAGTTTATATTTAACGCGTTATCGACCAACAAATTAAGTCTGCGCTAAACACAATGCGGGTTTCGCTCGTGTTCAGTGCTTTTGTCGATTTTGTCGATTGAATGAACACGCCCAATTTGTTTTTGTCGATTATACGGTCTCATTACCTCATACGGACTCATTGGATTAGAGTTAACTTCACGATAAAGAAACAGCGCCATCTATTATATCAAGCTTGCAAATTTTTGAATTTTTAAATAATATACCCCCAACACAAAGACAAAGTCGGTCGTCGATTGCATAATTCTTTAATCTCCCGTCCATTTGTATTCAGAACGGCATTGTGAAATTTTTAAGCGATTTCAGTAAAGGGACATTGATTAAAACCAAGTAAAATATCACTATTCCGATAATTTCTTCCGCCTTTCTTCTGAATAATAGACTATAAATCAGCCCGATTCTTTGTGGGGTTAAATTGAAGGCCAGAGACTTCTGAGAGTAAAAGAAACATTCATTTAAGAGAAGGAAAGAGCAGACATCTTGCAAGAAAATTCTACCAACTTCTACTAAGAAGTAGGTGTGCGAGAACCCCTGCAATAATGTTGTTATTTTTGAAGCAACCATATTTTTAATAAATTTGATAATCCAATACATACGTCTACGGTAAAAAAAATAATTTTCTGTTCCAAAAAGACGTCTGTTAGATTAATTCGTAGACCTAGAATCTCGCCGAAAGGTAGATTTATGTGTAACTCTAGATTGTCATAAATCAATCGTTTTATTATAATATATTGTTTTACTTGTCTATGAAAATTCTGAAACTAGATTCCTTCTTTGACACTTATTTTGAATATAAAAACTCAAAAACAAATTTATAAACTACACAACTGTAGATAATATGTTACAATATAGCAAGTGATATTCTTCTTTACAATAAAAATTCTACATTATTTACTAATTAAGTGAAGGGTTCAATAACACAATATTATACCTTTAACGATCTAATGAGATAACGTATAACGAATCATCGGTCGTTCAAAGTTATCTAAGACATTAAAATTCTGATTAACTATTACCATAGTTATTGTTATTATTAAAAATAGGCTATGGTCAAATGTCTACAGTGCGTCATCATCATCATCATCATCATCAGCCTGTGATAGTCCACTGCGGACATAGGCCTCCCTAGTACATCGCTACCCATTAGGGGTTTTTGCACCGTATCCCATCCACACTGGTCCAATGCGGGTTTGTGGGTGTACCGAGTTTTTACATGCCCATCCGACGCATGGATCATCGGACTTTTCAGACAATTGGGTGATCGGCCCAGATTGCCCTAACAAACTAGGAACAACAATGAAAATTTGTTAAGTTCCTGCAGGATTCGAACACGACCTCCGGTTTCTAAAGCACACGCCCATACCACTAGGCTACGGAGGCGTTAGCAGTGTGTAATTAGATATATTCACCGTTAAAAGAATCGCTATTACGCAAAGACTATGGTATAATATCATTACTTACCGGGATTGAACCCACACTAATCGCCTTAAGCGGACCGACCCGGGGACAAATTGATTCTTTCATTGGTCGGGAAGAAAGCGTGATTTAATTTTACTATACCCTGAGATTCAAGAAATGGACGAATATATTTTAACGTGGCTTTATCTTTTCCGGTCCTCAGGGGGTTCTGAATATATTGATGTTGAGGACGCGAAGCTTTACAATATTAGTAGAAAAGTAATAAATATAAAACTTTTTATAGCTTTATAATCTTATATTATTCACAAAACTTTTGTTGATAATGAATACATGTAAAAAATTAATAATAATAATGATAATAAAATTTTAAAAACACATACAACCATACTACTGAAAACAGAATTATTCTAAAGATAAAAAAATAAAATAAAACTATAAATTACTAAATGTTTTACGCTTTAACACATTTATTACACGTGAAATTCATTAATACATTTTATACGTATTTAATTTATATTCAATTAACATTTAAACTTTAAGGTTATCGATTTAGTTGGTTGACTTAGCATATAATTTAAAAGCACCAAAATAGACATTATTATGTTCTTGTTGATTGCATACCTTTTTAACCTCCCGTCAATTTGTAGTCCGGATGTCATTGCGACGTTTTTGACAGATTTTAGTGATGGAAGAATAAAGTGAAGATTGCCAAAACAATGTTTTAATATTATTCGCTCATTCTGGATCTAATGAATAAAACTTATGGAAATTGGTCTGGCCATTTGACAGTTAAACAGCATTTTAACAATGCGCAGCCGGTTGTATGTCTTAATTTTTAAAAATTTGTTGTTTCATTTCATTTTCAAAGAATTTATTAACTTAATATGTACCTTAAATGTAAGATGGATTAGAATTATTTTTTTTATGTAACGGTCAAACTTTTACTATCAAATGTGCGCTGCAACTAAATAATCTGTTTTTGCTATAACTTTTTATTTTCTTTGCTTTATTGTTGTTCAAAAGATATTACAAACATTTCATAGGACTACGGTAAATAAATATTTTCTTTCAACATTATCTGTATTATTGTGAGCCCAAAGATTTAGGCGATATACGTGGTAATAGCTCACATATGGCATAATTTTTTTAATTCAAATTTCGTCATGGGATAAAGAAATATGGCGCTTAATCATTGATTTTTAAAAAATTATGCGAGTTTTTGTTGATTTCATTGATTATGCTTTTTTTTATATTTTGAATAATTCACTCTATATCTTATTACTAAGATATAGTAATTGTAATTTTTAAGTTGATCTAGAGAGGCTCATGTAAAATTAAAATTTCATCAAAATCTATTAAGAAGTTTGTTCGTATTTAAATTAAAGGGTATTTAAAGTATTTAAAGTAAGTATTTAAAGGGTAGAATATCATAGTACAAAGACATAAATAAGCTTGATAACGCAGGAAATATTCCTACGTTGAATAATGTACATCAGCTATAATGTGAATTCTAAAAAATTCATTAAAGTTTATTTAATTCAATTGAAGTAAATCTGTTAAGAATAATAATGATTATATATATTATAAAACATTATGTTGCATAGCTGTTTAATGTACTTACAACATTACAGAACTTATTTATTTATAAAGTGAAATTTTAAACCTTTGAAAAAATAATGAAGACCGTAAAATAAAAATAATTAGGCCTAAAACTTAAGTTTAAGGCATGCATAAGACAGCAAATACGTTACTAACGTTGAAAAAGATTTTACTTGATAAATCGTAAATATAAGTAAATAAATAAAGTTCTTATTTATTTTTAAAACAAAATTTAAACATTCACTGAACCGTTTGTTTAAAAACATTGGCTTTACTTGGTGCGTTTACAAATTTTCCGATACTTAACACCACAATTTCGTATAAACCATATAAACTATGCAAAAATCTAAATAAATTTTTGCATATATATTTCATAGCTACCTTATGCTTTATAATGCAAGGTTGTGTCTGTTAAAGTACCGCGAGACCGTACGTATGTACCTATTCCTGCCGCAAAGCGTTAATAACAAAGCAATGTTGTCTTCTGGCTTGAAGGGCACCGTAGCCTGCACAATATATAATTATTTCTATTGCTTGCGCGAATATTATACATTATTAAATAAAATTCACGGTCACGGGGTAGACCACGGCCGCTGGAAAGTGTTCGAAACGTCGGGAATTTAAAATGTAAAATAAACGCGATAAAATCCGTAAAGTAATTTTATTTAATAATGCATAATATAGGTAAAGGACGTACCATCTCATTGCATATATTGTATTGTGCTGAATTGTAGTGTCTTATGGCGCGTTTTTTATAAGCGTATCACTTGCCATCAGGTGAATGTTCTGCTAATCTCACCGTTGTAATCAATAAAGCAGAGAAGATATTTATAAGACAAATTGAATAACTATACCAGAAGCATTTACAAAATTCCTAGTGATATTCTTCTTCAGAATATAAATTCCTCGCAGAAGAAGCTCGCATCGCGTCGCCCTGGGAACTCGGCTAGGATTTTTCAATGAATGCATCTCGAATAGAAATCAGATAATGTATTGAACGATATTCTTTGAAATATTTTTTGGCAATAGATCTGTTCGCTTAGTGATACAGCGATAAATAACTTATTTTGGTTACTATTCTTTAGAGACGTGAAATTATTTTCAACCATTGACTTATTACTTCATTATATTTATGCATTGCTTTTAAACAGTCCATTAGGCTTGTTTGATTTATGATAAAAATGGATGAATTGTTTTGAATATTTAATTGTTTTCTACTTACACCTGATAGTATCGCAAAACTATATTTTTTGATATAGTTACATAACCTATGGCCCCGATTCTCGAGAACATCTTTGGCAACCGATGGAGGTCGACAGTGCCCTCGAATTGATTAACAAATAACCCATCCTGCAATTGCAAATTACCCTTTAACTTCGGAGGTCAGATTTTACTTGCTCTACGTAAAGACTTTTATTCTGGTTAATCTGGATGGATTGCTATACAACCCCTTGATAACTTAAGCTAGGAGGAAGAGGAACCTATTATTATATCTACGCATACGAAGGACACCAAGAATATTAGCAGTTAAGCGTTTAGTCGAGGCAGATCTTTAAAAGGATTATGCACATAAACTAATGTGATAAGTATTGTCCCAACGTGGGTTTTGTTATTTGTATCCAATTGACATGTAAAATTTTGTGACATGACCCAAGGTCATTCGTTCCATCTAATACAACCTATAAGTAATGGTGAACGGAGAAATGCAACGGGATTTCACCTGTGTCCTACTTGTTGCGTTATCTCCTGCACAGAAAGCTTTAATATAGATCATCCGCTGCAGTAATAATTGGCTACACTAACATTATTATTAATATTTATAATTTAAAGTTATGTTTATGTTTCGCACAATTTTGGCACTTATTATATCTAAATGAAAATAGAACAACTGTGTAACGCTTCGTTGTTTGATTGAGGGAAGAAGATTAAGAACGCTGTTTAAAACAATTCTGTTAAGATCTCGATATTCATTAACAATAAAATTACCAAACTTGCCTCCTTAGCTCGTGTTGTTGTTTCCTAGTTGGTTAGAGGAATTTGGGCCGATCACCCAATTGTCTGAAAAGTAAGATGATCCATGTCGGATGGGCATGTACAAAGTCGGTACACCAACGAACCCGCATTGGACCAGCTTGGGATACGGTCCAAAAAATCCCCTAATGCATAAGGCGTGCAACAGGTGAGGCCTAACACAGCCTGATGATGTGTATTACCAAACCGTATCTATCTTATACAGTGTATATTCTTGGATGGTTTTGTTCTGCCTAACATCCATACGGTAGAATAAATGCATCCAGTAACTAGAAACAACTGTGATTCACGTAAAAAACCATTTTATTACTATCTTTCTCATGAAAAGAGGCACCTTCCTTAAATTTTGAAACAATTAGTTAAATTTTTATCTCCACCGAAAATCATCAACATAGTCTCTGACGTACTAATTTATGTACCCCCGGAATGAATTTAAGAAACGGTTTTTTCCTTTCCTTCAAACTGCGCTAAGTAAGCCGAAATGTCAGTCAAAATGGAAAATCTACTAAATACAATCCCATTTAAATTTGGCTGGTATTAGCAAATGCTTTTGAAACTCTCAGAATCTTGAATAATGTTTTTGAAGAAGCTCTGATTAAAATAAAACGTTTATAGCCATTCAAAATTAAATTTCGATTCAATTAACTTGCTTGAAATGCATTAATTATTCAAAACTCGAGTCTTTAAACAATACTCAACGCATAATAATTAAGAAGTAATTAATAATTCTGATTAAGTGTATACTGTTCAAAATTCGTTAAGATTTTTTTAATTTAGAATTATTATATTTTTATATATTTTAAATATAGCGTAGAAGTAATAAAACATGTATTAACAATTACGATTGTGCTTATTAGCAATACCTAATAAAGAATAAAATATAAATCATTTTTTTTTGCGACAATCAATGCTTTTACAAATAAAAATTAAAATTTTTGGGATTTTGTTTAATAATATTTGAGGATAACACAACTTACCACCAAACACTAGTTTCGATTTAAATATATTTAGAACATGTATCCAAAAAATCTGAATTACTCTAGATAGTTTAAATTATAAATAAATACGATAGACTTTAAGTTATAAAGTTTTTGTTTGTATCCAATATGTCGTAAATTCACATAAATCTGTCATCGAAGAATCAATTTCTTTTACACCGACATATCTATAATTAACTTTTAAGAGTATTATGACAACGATTAATAAAGTTAAAACGACACTTTATCAAATAAATTTACAAATGTCTTCAACCCCTGAAGGTATTCAAAACGTCAAGTATTTAACTATAACTTAATAAGTGTTAGTTATTTTTTGACACGGTCGAGACACGAGTAATATACTAAAAACATTAAAACATCCTAAATTTCATGAGAAGTAACCTATTTAAACGAAATCCCTTTAAGCACAAAAGAGTAAACAAAAAAGCCACGATTCCTTAGCACAGACAAAAGCAAAACAAACAACTCGAAACATACTCAACAATCCGAACATAACTAGACCGTGCTTGCGCGACTGACGGTTATATACTACACAAGCTTTCACGATTATTGTGTTAAAGATCTTGTAATTAATGAGTAGTTAAATAATCACAAAAGCTAAAATGTATACTCTTAAATACGGCGTAAAGAAATTAAACACTGATACAGAAAAACAAAGACGAAGTTCATCTATTACCACATCTAAACATTTTCTATAATAATATATATTTCATTAATGTACTATAACGGCTATTTTGCGTGGCTAAGAATCCGTGAGACAGTATGAACAAAACTATTGACCCTTCCGACCGTCCTCACGCGACTGACGGTTTAACACTACGCGAGCTTTATATATTAACATCAAAAGCTCAGGAAACAACGTGGGAATGATCGTTAAAGCATAAAAACAATCGATAATTGTTAAAAACTCAAGCAATATACGTCATTACAGTCCAAAATCCTATGAACCGTTTGCGGCCTGATTGACTGACCGTGGGAGAAGGGTGCGTGAGAAATGTCGATAGGGATGTCCCTTTTTTGGGATTGCCTCAGTTTCCGTCCATTTTTTTTTGGCAACGGATTTAGTAAAGGATATGTCATATGTGCAGTAGCTGCTCTGGGCAAAGCAGAGATAAGTTAATCTATATTTTAGAATAGTTTATAAGCGTACCCATTTTTTGTAACCATAAATTCCAAGGGAATTTCTAAGCAAATTAAAACATTCTGAGAATGAGAGTCTTTGCGATTATTAAATAAAAAATATTTTGAAATGATCTTTTAAAAAGTTGCTCTACCTTAATCGATTGCTTTTATTATAACTATACTATTCCAATTTTTTTTTAATAATTCGACGTAAATAGTAATTTGGAGCGAACACAAAAAGCAACATACTGTATATCGACGAGCTACATAGATCATCAAGGTCAAATGTCAAGGTCTTGGCCTCAACCGACGCTGGCGTGGGAACTAAAAGTTGAATTAAAATTAAGTATTGACATTCATCATTTATAGGATCAAAATTTATGGTATGCTATATGTATTTTAATAATAGTATTAGATGAAATTTATTGAAGAAAAAAAGAGTTTTTACTTTTGAGATATAATACGACTCGGCTGTTTTATTTTGCAGATATATATACTTTTAATAACTGAGAGTTTTTAAATATAGTTCAGCCAATTTAAACTTGAAATAAATGTAAACAGTGACTCATAGCATGGAAGCGGCTTCGAACGTATGGCGTAACCAGTGATCGTCATGAATGCATGACGCACGTCATACTTGCCAAAAATATTCCTTACATGCAATTAATACAATTGTACCATTATTGGTAGCTATCGATAAATAAGATACCGATAACAATTTTTTGCAATAAAATACTCAACAAGCATACACGCAAAAAATCAGTCCACTATCAGTACGAACTCGGTCACATAAAAACGCATTCGCAGAATTCTCAGAGGGAAATATTCCTGTGAGAAGTTATCCTGTGGGAACTTTACATTGGGGTGTCGACACGTGCCAGCGGTTATTACCGGCTTAATAGGCGGACCTCAAATATTTGCTATAGTGTATAACACCCTTACTTTAGTGACATGCGGACGGGAGATTCAAGGATGGAACCTGTAACCCAGTTTAATGGCGTGGGAAGAGTTATTTTACTGCTTTGTATACTTTCGTCTAAATTTGGTGAAAGATTTTTTAATTATGAAGAAAGAAAAAAAAT
Organism: Lamproptera curius; assembly: GCA_029286875.1. Classification (NCBI taxonomy): domain Eukaryota; kingdom Metazoa; phylum Arthropoda; class Insecta; order Lepidoptera; family Papilionidae; genus Lamproptera; species Lamproptera curius. Next base: position 4,729,135 of record JAGSMT010000007.1, read on the forward strand.
TGTATGTGGTAATATAACACAAGATACGGAAAATGAATACACCAAAAAAGTTTCTAGTCTGTATAGCATTGAGAAGTTGAAACTTTATGATTGCAGGTTTATAATTATTGACGTAAGTTAAAAAAAACCAGGATAGACTATTCGTCTAAAGTATTTAGTATCTTGTGTAAGTAAAGTGGATTTTATTTACTACTTTTAGGTAGAAAGTAATTTATATTAGCTTGATAGATCAGGCTTAGTTTGTTAATTATCTATTTAATCGGCATTGACCGCACACATATCAAAGTTTGACCACAGTAATTGAAAATTTATCCCAATTCAATCAGTAAAATTAAAACACATTTTTCTCACTATAAAATAATTTTAATAGTTTTATTAAACTAAACATTCGTAGAATCGCACAATTAATCACATACACCCACTGCTAGGTTATCCTGGGAAGAAGTAGATAAAATAATTTAATTCAATTGCACAGACATTATGTCATACCTACGTGTGAACTTCCGACGTTAAAATATCGTAACCGCCCGTTTTTTTTTCACATTGCAACGATGTCATGGGAACGTAGGGTCATTCCCAAGGTCTCCCATTTCACACGGGACCATCCATGTTCCCACGTGAGCCACACCTTTGTTAACTGTAGGGAGCAGAAATTACACGAATTTCGCAGACTGTTAGCATAGTTAACGTCAATAATGTTAATCTTGTTTATGTATCGACGACTACAGTAACCTTAACAATAGAAGTATTATGAACACTACGTCTTAAGTCTAGAAGCAATACTTGTTTATGATACACATAACACTGCTACTCTTTTCCTTGCTATCATATCATAACAATATATTACCCAAAACTACATATGAGTGTTTTTTGTGACATATTTTTTCAACATTAAGTTAAACAAATTAAACTTTATTAAATGAAGCTTATTATAGGTTTCCTTATTAAGTTGTTAATTTAAATCAGGCCATTTTGGTGACATATTAATACTATTAGCTCAGAAATTACGATAATTTTTAATAAGTCTCCTTCATAGGAAGATAAAAATATCATGCTTGTGTGTTAAAGGATATTATTGTAATGACCAGTATGATAATATATCCTGGTAATGATCTGTTGAAGCTATTAAAATGTGATGTTTTTGTAAAAATTTTGTAAAAGCTATTGAAAAAAGGAAAAAGAAGTCCCGCTGAGTTTCTTACTCCGGTTCTTCTCAGGTCGGAGGCTTCCATTTCCGAACCGTAGCTTATTTGACTTTGAAAAAACTTAATCTGAGCAATATTTATCTAATGTATACGGGTAAATCGTGATGTTTTACTTACTACTATAATTTCATAATTACAAACTTATTCTTGCCATTATGCAATAGTATTTAAAGGTGCGTATAAAAGCGTTACCATTCCTTCAACATCCACGCACTTAATAAAACATGTCGACCCTAGATGAGGGCGGAGTGCGAGCGTTGATAAAAATTCCCACGCGCCTACGGAGATTCTCGAGCGAATTTACGCATAATAGACCTAAAGGTGGGGCCGCACTGTAAGCGTGTTACGTAACACACGAATTATAATAATAATATTTCTGGACGAATAACACAACATCATCTAGTCCCAGACTAAGCTTGTACTATGGAGACTAGATAACTGATAAAGATAAGTTATACATAACATTTACTTTTCTTTTGTAATTAAATACATAATATTTAAATACAAACAGCCAGACAAGAGAAAAACACTATGTTCACCACACAATATTTCTCCCGGTGGGAATTAAACCCACATCTTTTGGTGCAACAGTCAGGGTCACTAACCGCTGCGCCAAGCTGGTCAAATACATAAGATTGGAATAAGCAGTAGTTTTAATAAGAAATATTTTTTCAAAATGGTTGTGGTACGTTCGTGCTAACGATTTGGTATAATGAATGGCATTTTATACGTTTATTAAGACTAAATAATGCTTGTTACAAATCTGAGATTTAAAAAAAATTATGAAGATAATGTATAAAATTATTTAACGGCTCTGTGAGTGTACAAAATAAGCATTACCTACTTTTTTTTCAATAAATGCAGCTTTTGGCAGTTGTTTTAATGTATCAGTAAAGACTATGAAAAGTAAATTATAATTTTTACATGTATCCGGGTCATTGACTACTTTAAAAACAGAATAACTACTGTGTTTTTTATGTAGAGGTCTTAGTTACTTTAAGGTGCCATGTTTATTAGTCTTTTTCTTATTGTCTTTTTTATATTGCTTTTTTTTAATATGACTTCAAAAATCGTACATTAAAGGCACTATTCGATTGCAATCTGATACTATGATGTTAGACGTAACCGTAGAAAACAACACAATAAGAAAAGTAGCAACATATAATTTAAAATTTTAATTATATTGAGCTCGGATAAAAATAGATCGTCGAAGACCAGTAGCATTACATAATAAAGGTTCGTTTAATATATTCCTTTCTAACTACAGTTATTAAAATTAAAAAAGTCGTAAACTGAATACCATATAAAAAATATTTATTTATTTTTCAGCAAGCTGAATAAAGATTATAATATCATCCGTCGTAAGTCGTGCCTTACATCGTCACGAAACGACGAGTACAAGATTATGGTAACCCCACAGAAGGATTGCCTCGTTAGATAGCTTTTTGACAATTTGTAATCAACTTTTGCGAGGGATTTCTCAAAAGAAAAAAAGAAGAAATATCTCGTTACTGCGTGCAATTGGGGACAAATACGATTATGCACTCGTTCCTTTTGTTAAGCCTTAATTCAAAATGTTGTTTTGTTTTTTTTTCTCTTTTGACATCTGAACAGAAGGGTAATCCACTTTTACGTGATGTTCAGATATGAAATTTGATGAAATGCTTCAGCAAACTTTATCCAATTTTCCAAAATATAAAGTAATTCAATATTTCTTTCTATGCTAACATATAATTTCTTTTTTATGAAGTTGTTTCAAATTTTAAAAATACTTTACGACACAGACCTTGCGATAATTTTTTAAACTTGAAAGGATACAATAAAACAAATTCCCTCTCCTTATCACCTCACCTAAAAGTTATTTAATAAAAAAACCCTTGTAAATTTCTCAAAGCCTATAAAAGTAAAAGCATCGCTCACCGCAAGCAATTAAAGGCAATTCTCAGCCCGATAAAAGGGGATCTTAACGAACTTTTGACCCTTTTTTTTAATGAAAACGGGAAGCTTGCTCAATTATTCATCAAAAACCGAAATTCTCACGGCAATTCCTGGATCGTAATGCCAGTTTCACACGGGATGGACCGCGTCCCGTGTGAAACAAAATGGGGTCGGGATTGACACGCGACCTGACTTTCTGAAAGGGCTTTAGTTGTCAAGTTTCTGAATTCGTTAGTTCGGTTGTTAATGATGTGATAATGATTGTATCTATATTGTACAAAGCTGAAAGGTTTGTCTGTTTGTTAGGGCTGGAGTAGGAAAATAATTCTTTCGTAAATTAGATAATTACCCTAAAATAGTTAGATAAATTATTTTTGTGTAATCAAAGAACAGTTGTGTTAGTTTAGACAATATAGTTAGTTGTATGTTTTGATTAGTACCTAAAGTCCTATATATGACCAACTTGTTTATATAAGGCTTTATTATATTATTTAATAGTTAACATTGAATGGTAATTATTTTTTTAATTAATAGATACTGTATTCTTATAACAAAACACGTATTGTTATTGACTATAGGTACATTTTAGTTTTTAAAATGACTTGCTAAACCTTTGTTTATTTTCATTTTGAAATTTACCATTTTATTATATAAATAATCTTAATTTTGGCTTAACCCTTTGAAAAGTATAACTTGATATTTTTTAGGAATACTATAATCGGGTTTTAATTCTTGAAATAATGCAAACGATTGACCTACTTCCTTAACTAACTTTTAATATATATATACATTAATAAATTTAGACGTATATTTTTGTTTGTAATTCAGTAGCAATTATTTACAATAAAAGTTCCCACTATACACGAATTCACACGGTATGTCCTGTTCGCAGGGCACAATACGTTCTCACGGCAAGCTAAAGAAATTCCCGGCGTAAGAGTCATAAATAGGACGAGATCCTTACTTCCTGTTAGTATCTTTTTAACGAGGAGCATTTTTTACGTCATGATTGTATATATTAAACGATAGAAGTTTTTCAAACAGTTTATATTAAATGCTAATACAGAAAAGGTGACAGTTTTAAAAAGGTACTTCGTTCGCTTGGGTAATTATTAAAGACATTATGAAGTTCACATTACTACTATATATGTCTATAATCACAATAGGGTTTATATCATAAAGTGGTGATATTATTTTTATATAACCATTACCAGACTCATATCCGTTTTACCTAAATTAATACAAATGCCAATAAGCGTAATAAAAAAAACTTGATTCGTATCTAAAATATTGTTGATTATTAATGACAGCTTAACAGTATAAAAATGAACTGCCACGTAATGTATACGTTAATCGTGCGTTAAATATCACTTTGTGCTTCCCCTCAAGCTGTGATTAGTCGATTAACCATTCAAGTACACTTAAGTTGTTTAAATATTATCCTTTTAGCTAAGCAAATGCTTAGGGTGGACTTGGCGCGTGCCGTCACCCTAAGCTCCCACGGATATCTCCAGCGGGGACACAAACATGGGTGACTTTATTTCCGTTAAAGTTTACCGTGTGAAACGCGTTACTTGCATAAATCGGGAGTTTTAATTATAATTTTATGTAGTATTGTAGAGGTTATAAAATATTTCCATTAAGTTTCGTGTATATTTTTGTGAAAATTATTATGACGGAGACTTTCTTTGCTACCTCTAAATTTCAATCTATACAATCGTTTGATTTGCAATGCTCAAAATTTGAAAAGACATAAGAGCTTCTCCTATTCGTCGTCACTTAGTATTACTATTAAATATTGTTTTGCTCAGTTTTGTATGATATTAGGTTGGATGTATTTAAACATAAAGGACTACATAGTTATTATTTTATTTAATGTCAATAATATAAAAAAAAACATATTGCTGTATCTTTATAAAGTATATTTATTTAGATACATGATAGATAGATAGGTTTGGTATAAACGGGTCGACAAACGTGTGTTTCGTAAAAAAAGTGGGTCGTTATCCTGGTCTTATAACGAATACAAAGAATCCACACAATCGGTTGTAAATTCTCACGCTATCTATTATGGTATGCAACGTGGTTCGGCTGTCCTTTTTTTGCTAGTTTCACACGAGACAGACTTGGTCCCGTGTGAAATGGGGTCCGCGCTGGTGTGGCGCGTGCTTTAGACCTCTTATCGTATAGTGTGACCCTAATCTTTTAATTATGTGTACTCGTTTAACTAAAGGGGATAGTTAATAAGTATGTGCTAAAATAATTATTTAACTGATGCGTGTAATTAGTAATATATTTGGAGTTTTTAAATGTTTCCGGTGTCTTTTGTCTATATTGAAAAATTGAAAGGAAATAAAAATGCAAACGGTTCATTAAGACTAATTAAAAATAGCCTGTTAGCGTAAACGTGTTTTTGTTGAGTTTTATTGTTAAGATCGATATTGTACTAACGATGTTATTATTGCAGTGACAATGTACATTTCATCTATTAAAAAATATGGCAAAAACATTCCGGTACACCGATATCACCTGACCTTTTAATATTTGCAACTGCCAGGCTACCAAATGAAACACATAAGACAAGTACAGACTTCAAATACTGCCTCCGTAGCCTAGTGGCATGGGCGTGCGGTTTAGAAACCGGAGGTCGTGGGTTTGAATTCTGTGGGGACAAACAAATTTTCATTGTTGTTTCCTAGTTGGTTAGGGCAACTTGAGACGATCACCCAATTACCTGAAAAGTAAGATGATCCATGCGTCGGATGGGCATGTAAAAAGTCGGTCCACACACCAACCCGCATTGGACCAGCGTGGTGGGATACGGTCCAAACCCCCTAAGGGATAGGGGTGTATTAGGGAGGCCTATGTCCAGCGGTGGACTAACACAGGCTGATGATGTAAGACAAGTATAGACAAGAAAAGAGTTTCAATTTTGATATGGTCTCCAAATACTTAAACCTTTATATATATTAATTACACAATTTCTTTTACGACTAAGCAATATATTTGATCTTGTAGCAGCATTCGATTATCTTTTAATTTAACCCAAATTGTTTATGCCCAACATGGCCCTTTTTTGTTGTTTGTAGCAAACCAATTAGTCCCTTTACCAAACAAGGGTTACGTCAAATAGCAAGCGTAATGACTTCATGGGTCTGAAACAAATTAAATTGACCCTTTTTCAATTTGCATAACATTTTATAACAAGATGAGCGCTTGCAGAGCTTTATGTTAATATGTCGGTTATCTCTAATGGGTTAATCGGAAAATTGTTAGCAGGAAATATGAATATTTCATATGAATTACTTCTTTATGACTAAAATAGCTCCTTAAATAGAACTTTATAAAGTTTTTGATCACCTTACGAAAGTCTGGCATATAGTGTTGATTTGTGACTCCTTCCTCTACACAACATACACTCTAAATACTCTTACATACTCTTACGTCGAATGTATTACATAATATTTTGATGTCTTGTGTAATATTATTTATGTTATATTTTAGAAGTTTATTTTAGTTACTGTTACCTTGATTAATGATGTCTTATACGTGTTATTTTCAATTTATACATTAAGTGCAAATCATTATGTAGAGCATTTTTTTATTATCATTTCTCGTTATGTTTTACTAACTATCACCATCATAATTATCATACCAGACTTACAAAGTCCAATGCCGGATACAGGCTATAAGTGCAAATAAACATCATTTCACTTTCTTTATAATATTTCGCTGTTGTCTTAACTTAAGCTAGTTCTTTTTGTTCCATAAAAGCTATGATATATGCTTCTATAGATTTTATTTTGCAAACATAGTTAGTAAAAAGATTTGCTTAATTGAATATACAGAATTGACATCGCGATACTGTATAGTTTTTGCTCATGCACTCGTATTTATGCAGCAAAAAATTATACATTCCCAACAAAACTTTTGACGCTTAGTAGAGCCACGAAGATGATTCTACTGAAATATTTTGTTGCGCTCGTTTAAGTAAAGAATTTTAAATTAATCTGTAAATAAAATGCCACCTTATTCATTTTATGCAAGTGATATTAATCGAAAATAATCCCTAATTAATTCTTTGATTACGCTTTTTTTTATAATGAATTGAATATATATCCTTCTTCTATTTAAATAAAACGCGTACAAAGATGATTAAATAATTTTGAACACACTTGTCTTTATAGATAATAAAAACTGATATTTCGTCGCAACGCTCCACGAACAATGTAGTCCTTAAATTTAAGATTTCTAGACTTCTATTAAATAAATCGTGATTTCAATTCAATTCTTAACTGAAAGAACCTGTATCATTTATGAATATCATGTTCTCAAGTTCTCTCAGTTAAAGAGTATAAAAAGAGTCTACTTTTCATAAAATATTTATTTATAAGATAAACATGAAATAAAAGTCGATGATATGCCACAACTTATTTCATATTCTTTATTCACGTGTCTAAATTACTTTTAAGACTTTTGATAATACGTTTACTATATGATAATTGTTTACAGTAAGTGCCTTTTATCAGTAAGGAAGAAAGCGGTTAATTTATGCTGACTTATTATCGTCAGACTGGCAATTCTCCTCAAGATTTTTTTAAAATTTAGTCACCCCTGAACGTCTGCGTAATATTATTGCACACAAAAGCCTTTATATGCCTTTTTTATATTATTATTGATATCATTCTTGACAATTAATATGTTAGTGTAATGCTTCTGTATTGTATAAAGTTATTGACCAACTTCCCCAAAGGAGATACTCAATTTGGAGCGTATTTTTTTCTATATATGTTACCTCGATGCTTCGGTCTTAGCTTTCCGATTTTGTTCATTCTTAATTTAAATTACGGATATTAGCTTTTCATTGATGCCATTTTTTCTAATGATATATTAATAAGTAGTTTAATAGATATTTAAAAAATAAAAAAAAAACGACACCAAGAATTACAGCCTCGTAACATTAAATTACAAGCCATAATTAGTCTACAATAAAGGCCATAATTAGTCTACAATAAAGTCCACAATAGCATATGTCTATGTTTTAAGAATAACCCGCAATAAGCATTTTAATGCAAACATTTTTTTTTAAATTGCAATCAGGCACATTCAAAGCTTATTTAAAAGAATACTGTTCAAGTTCACATTAAAGTTATTGCATTAAAAAATCATTCAATGTATATCAAACGTGTCATAGACGACATTTTGATGAAATGAATACCTCAAAAGTCATCACAGATTTGAAATGCGGCGGCAAAAAACGCAACGCGACGCAATTTCGAACAGAAAACACGATTTTACCTGCTTTTATTGCGTAAAATAGTTATACACTGCTGAAAGTCGGTCACATTTTTTGTTAAATTTCACTTGTTTGAATTATCCTGATCGGATAGGAAACAAATATGAAAATTTGTTGAATCCTCGTTGGATTCGAACCCACAACCTCCGGTTCTTAGAGCACACGCCCTTACTACTAAGCAACGGATGCAGTTATTGATATAAAAAAATCATACACCTATTGATATAAGTGTATAATTTATATATATGTCAATATTGAATATATTGTAAACTTATCTTCATAGTATTCAACTTTTCAATACGTCAAACTTTTTTTTATTAGAAAAGCTTGTAACTTCATTTTTCATACGTTTAATAACCCATAACATTAGTGTAACTAAATAAATTCAAGGACACAATTTAGTACATAGTTCTTTTATGTAGATCTGTTGAACTTTTGATCAATTATTACACACACATAAACCTCACAATAAAGCAAGCAGTAATGTTCAAATCGTGGTTGTGATATGACCCTTGTTCGATATTCCCGAAGGAAATTAGCAACGACGCTGTGATACTCGTTCCGATTATGTTCTAGTCGTTTATTGCAAAGATTTCTTTAAACACATATTACTTTCTGTTCTGCGTTCTGCAATCGTACAGTAACCAAATTTTATAAAATTCGTAAAATAGTTTTATTTATTGAAAATTTTAAAGATTAATAATTTTGTTGTTGTTGCCGACGACTAACACGAGGAAAATTTTTTAAAAAAGAAAATTGTCATCTAGTAATTCTTTTCAAGACTATTGTTAGGTATTATATTATTTTAAAATTAATTGTGATGTTATTGAATCCGTTTATTAATTCATAACAGATTGAAAAAAGTAACCTGTAAATGTGAACATTTAAAGGACTTCATTACTTTATTTTTATATTTCCAAATTGTTCCTCGATTAAAAACATGTTGTATCTGCTAACAGTTAGAAAATCCGTGCTGAGATCTTTATTTAACGCAATGCGAAGTTATTTTAGCTATTTAACATTTTATATCTAATTTAGAAAATTAAAAAGTTAATAAGATCACCATATTTTCGATGTCTATGTGATGTGTGTGTTAATACAAGTGCAATTTTAACCAAAAAATATGATCGACTTGTAACAGCGTATAACTATTATACGCAATAAAAGCAGGGAACAACATGCTCTCCGTACGAAATTGCGTCGTGTTTTCCGCCACCGCATTTTAAATCTCTGATAACTATAAAGGTATTCATTTCATCAAAATGTTGTCTACGAATCGATTTATGTATATATAATGAAGAATTTTTATAATGCAATAACTTTTATGTGAACTTAAACTGTATTATATTAAATAAGCTTTGAAAGTGCCCGATAACCATTTTTGAAAATGTTTACCTTAAAATGCTTAGTGGGCTTTATTCTTACAACATAAATACACGTGGTTGTGATTTTTGATGCTGCAACTTCTTTTATTTCACAAATATCTATTAAACTACAAATGATTTAAAATGCCGAGGCCGATGGGAAGCTACTATTTATAATTAAAAAAAAGAATAAACAAAATCGGACAACTAGAAGCGAAGCAACGAGGTGACATATATAAAAAAGATATACGTTACGAATTGAGTACCTCCTTTTGGGAAGTCAGCCATAAAAATTTAACATATCCAAGCTGTACTAACGAATATCATCTTTTGATCTACCTAAGTAATCACTAATGCTCACTAGCCAGTGATGGTTGCTTTAGAACCGAGGTCGTGGTTCGAATCCTGCGGGACACAACAAATTTTCATTGTTGTTTCCTAGTGGTTAGCATTGCTGATCACCAGTTGACTTGAATATAGATGATCCATGCGTTCGATGGGCATGAAAAGTCGTCCACCACACCCGATTGGTCCAGCGTGGTGATCAGGTTCAAACCAATGGAAGGTGTCATTAGAAGTCTTATGTCAGCAGTGGACTATCAAAGCTAGACTGATGCAAGTAATCACTTATAATGGGCAATACACATGCCAAAAATTATTAGCAATCATTTCCTAGCCTTTCCTAACTTTTTTTTTATATCAAATCTATGTTTTATAGTTACAAACCATATGTTATTTTGATGTTTTAGACTATAACAACAAAATACATTATGGTTTTACGTTCAAGTTAACAAATATATTCAAAAATTTCTTATTCATGATATTATCAGACCGAACGACAGCTTTTCAGGCAAAGTTTTTTGTTAAACTGAATAAATGTACGTTTAGTTTTATCTACAATTCTCCGATACCGTGTTTAGTCTGAGGTAAAAGCTCGAAGCGGAGATCGCTTCCCGCAACAATGCCACAACGAAACGCTAGTAATTAGTAGCTCACAGATCGGTCTAGATCTAGGAAACTTGACCAACTCTATCTAGCTAGGCTGTTATGTTTTGTCTCATCAAGTATCAGGAAAAATCTTGTTTATTTCTGCCTGGATACAAAATTGAATAAAATTTTAATTGTTACATATAAATATACAATAATAGACAACTTGAAAATTTAATCGATAACATTCTAAGAAGGCCAATCAAATATAAAGTTTCGATGTCAGAATAAAACTTTTTTACACAAAAAATCCATATTTTAACAATCGATTATTCCTCATTCACTCATTTCGCTTAACCAATAGTGTTAAAATCAAACCAATTGAAATTGCTGATGACTTTTAAGATGTTTATATTCATTGTCTCGTAATTTTAATTTAAACGTACATAAAACGATAACAATCATTTATAATACCAAAAGTCATAATTGTAAGTTACGAAGACTGGCAAGAATTGTTCGCGCGCATTTCATATGTCGCTCACACAGCCGTAAATTGGTTGCCTTTCTTACTATACCGTTCCTTTGCCTACCCTCCTTTTCCTATAATTTTCCTCATCTCGCGAATAAAGAAGGGTAAAAGGAGAATACTTCGTGATGCGGACGGCTGCCAGCCAGCCGCAGTCGACAAATGCCTTCAGGAGTTCCTACGGAACGCATCATATTTAAAGTCTCGCGTCACGAATGGCCAACGCTCCGTTCTAATAGTTTCAAGTTTACCGCGAACCCCAACCGCATCACCGAAGACGCCTGCAGCTGTGCCGCCATCAGACGAGGTATTTATCCTTCCTTTTATCGCATTTCCAATCCAGCTTCATAACCACGTTGTCCGAGCCGGATTACGCAAATGGTCCTTCGAACCGCATCCTCGCTTCTGGGTCTTAAGTAGGATCTCCCATATCGCGGTCACACGAGCTAGTTGGTCCAATCGAATTGACTGACGAAACTTGAGTGACCATGCGCCTGCGCAACAAAAATAATCAATGGATTGGTTGAAGTTGGTTTTAGTCTTAAATTTTAGTTGTTTGAATCTACAATAAAAGCATGTTTTTTGGTACAGTAGTAATTTTATCTCAGATTGATTTTACTTATTACTAGCAGGTGCATTAAATCTTTTATCCGATTAGAGAAACGGGAAGACTACAATAAGATAAAAGGTGTGTTTGTGAAAGAATTGAACGACTTATGTAAGTTCTAATTACATTAATTTTTTTAATTTATGTTGTTTGCAAATTTATTTATATTATGACGGATTTTATGTCAGTAAATGAAATTAAAAATAACAATTAATGGTATAGAGATAAATAAAGTTGATTTACAAATACTACATATAAAATAACGTTTCCAATCAAAATATCTAATCTATAGTACACCTAAATATGAAAAGTACAAAAATACAATTATCGTTATTATTAATACGTTGTGGAAAATTCCTGCAACGCATCTTAAGCAGAAATAAAATGTCACATCTTTCACGAAAGTAGAGTTCTTAGAGGTCGTGTCGAGATGGCTTAAGCTCTATAAAATTCAACTAAACCACTTTTGTTAACGGCTCCGCTGCGTTTGCCAAACACTTTCTTTCACACCGTTTTCTTTTTAAATTTCAATGTATTCTCTGCCTTGGAGGAAGAATTCAAATGCATTGGTTCTGCAGATTTTATTGACTTACGAAAATACCTTCAACATCTTTCATTTCTATTTACAGTTTTAACTTTTGATCAACGTATATACCACGTTATCAGTTATTTAAAGTTTGTATGAATTGTTTAAATCTTGTGTAAGCTTTTAATAAATCAAAAGTTTGAGTAAAACTTTTTAGAAGAATGGGGGCCCAGGCAGTTTCACTGTTAATCTTTAGATGAAACTGAAAAATAAAGTTGTATTCATTTGGAGGATTACCTTTAAAATTTTTGCATTTGGTAGATATTGTGTCTGAGTAACATCTAAAAAAGAAAAAATCAATAATCTTTATAATAATTATAATAATAAACGCTTTATTAGTACAATATTCAATAGCGTCTTCAGGAACTAAAGCTGCCAACACTGAGTGATCGTCGACACAGAGGAGATATAATAGAGGCATACAAAATACTTACACAAAAATACAACTGTGCAAACATGCCATCAATTATTCAACTCAGGCCTACACCCAGAGCTAGAAGCCAAAACAATATGAACCTCAAACATGCTAAGTCAAACACAATCATTGGAGACTATTGAATAAACAACAGAGTAATAACTACTTGGAATGTTTTGCCTCAAGATGTCATCAACAGCTCTTCAGTGAATGTTTTTAAAAAAAAATATGACAAATGGACCACTCTCAATTGCGACAAATCACTAGTGTAGATATGGACATATCAGCCATTGGCTGCCACTGTTCATTATTTTATAATAATAATAATATAAGTAAGTTTTTACAAAAGAATCAGTCATATATATATGTTTTTTTAATGAATTTCCTCAATAGTATCAGCTGGTACTTAAATAGGCATAGCCTTTCCTAAAGTACCAGCAACTTTCCAATTGATAATTATTTTTTTATGATGTAATAATAAACGACGATTACACCAAATAGTGTGTATATACTTGTGTATTTTTGATGTTTTAAAAAGATATAAATAATTACATATATTGCGTAAGTAATTGGCTCTATTTGTGCCTTGTAATTCATAGAGTTTTATGAAGAAGATCCTCTCTTCCTTGATATGTCTGTTTCAAAACCCGGTTTTTCACTATTTATTTGCAATCATGTTAATATTTGTGCAAAACTATACAAATTATGTAGAGCAATATACAAGTAAAAATCGTTGCAATAAGTTATTAATAACTATGCAGTAATGTAACCAAAAATCAAACAAAGACCGTCAGATTTTTATTACAAATATAACATTTAATTGCTCACATTTTCAATTTGCAGCTTAACTATAACAAAATATACTGAAAAATAAAAAAGCACCGTTCCCTTGCAACACTGATTATTCGTTTAAGTAAACTAAATTTGTAAGTAATGAACCGCCACTGCTCAAGTGCAAGCTTTGTACAACATTTGTTTATATTAAAGTTTCGAGCGAACTGTCGAAAGGAAATTTACTTTTCATTAATTTTCTTACTTGTTTGCTGCTTGTGTTGGTTAATATATATAAATGCTCATGATTTTTTTACATGTTTCATGGTTCTGTACGAAGCTCTGTATTGTATTTTAATAGGCTGTTGATTTTGTTAGTTTGCGAACGAATTATTTATTATTCGAGTATTAAAAATCGAATGTTATTATATCCATTTGGGTTACCATTTATTTAAGTTTTGAATAATTTCTCTTCTTCTGCTTCTTTTTCTGCAAAGCTTCTGTTAAAAAGGTAGTTATGCTACCACCAGCCTCTAAGGTTGTAAGCGTATGGATTTAACGAATAACTTATTAAGCATTATAGTCATTAAGTATCTAGCTTTGGATGCAAGATTAACTTGCATCCAAAACTAGATCAGCATTTTGGTTGGCCCACTCCCACCGTGGCGGCGGGCCAACGACTCCACCTTGACATCTCACTCTGTCAAGACGTGTTAGTTAAGTTAGTTTAAGTTAGTCTTGACTGCCTTTATAGCCTAGTGGTAAGGGCATGTGCTTTAGAAACTGGAGGTCGTGGGTTCAAATCCTGCGGGAACTCAAAAAAATTTTCATTGTTGTTTCCTAGTTGGTTAGGGCAATTTGTACCGATCACCCAATTGTCTAAAAAGTATGATGATCAATGCGTCGGATGGGCATGTAAAAAGTCGGTCCAACCCACCCGCATATTTGTGAATAAAAAACAATACGTCATTAGAGATCACATCATTGTGTTTAATGTGAAAATACTGCCTAAAACTTAAAAGACGGACAACGAAATTGTCGATTTGTAGGATAGCCAAATGGATTATATCATATAAAATTGCAAATTAAATAGTTTTAATAGAAAATAAGTAAATAAATTATTTGAGTAATAATCAACCTTTAAACAAATTGTGTTTTAAACATTGTACGTTTCTTTTTTTAGTTTAAATATTTTGTGTTCTGTTTAATAACTTTAAAATAGAAAAACAAAGTTTAAATATTGTTAACTAGATGGCGCTGTAACCTTTCTAACGCGCGCAAGTAAGTCTCCGGATCTTACTCTAAACCTTTCGTACGATTAACTTCGGATATAATATATATGCTTACTCCGCTATTCGAATTTTTGAAGGACCAAAATATATAAGGTCTTCTTAAAGAATTATAATCATTTATTTTCAACTATGAAGTAACAGGAAAAAGCTCAAATTATCGTTTGTTCAATCTCAACCAACGGTAAAAAAACCCTAAGCGTGCACTCTGATATTTTAATTGTTACATTAGAACAAAGACGACAGATAAATTCTTCTGTAGATTGTAACAAACACGAATTCCTCTAAAACTAGGAAGTCTAAGTAAAATAATGTCCTAAAGATTTATCTTGATCGAATACAAACATTTATTACAAGTACTTAGTTGTGGCATTGTTGTGGTAAGCAATCCTCCAGTTCAAAGCTTTTCTTTTTTTTATATATATATTTTTATATATATATTACATAACTTATTTGAATATATTATAATGAAAAATATATCTATTAATATTAATATATCTATTTGCAAAACAAGTGAAATTTTAACAAAAAAAATACGACCGTCTTTAAACTGTAATCGTATATAAACACTTTGCGCAATATAGGCCACGGTTTCCGCCATTGCATTGCATGGAATGAATGATTTTTTTTAATGTGAACTTAAACTGTATTATTTTGTGCCTGATAGCAATTTAAAAAAATATATCACAAATGTCTTTTAAACTAATTGTCACAAAATTATAAAAAATATATGGGACCATTGGGAAGCTAATATATATCCTTTATAAAGGTAATGAACAAAATTAGAGCTCTAGGAGCGGAGCACTGAAGTAAAATATATAAAAAAATAACATACGCTCTGAATTGAGTACCTCTCTCTTTTGGGAAGACTGTCAAAAAGTAATCTTAATGAGAAAGAAAAACGAAAACAGCAGTTAAAAGAAAATTTCAAAATGAATGAATACCAACTTTCTGTTCTATTTTTAAATTACCATCAATATGTTTTTATTTTCTAACGCTCTATTTCCACAATTCATTTCCTTTTGCAGTAAAAATAAATTGAGTGAAAATCATAGTGTACATCGTAACATAATATAATAAATTATAAATTAAATACGTAACAATTTAGTGAAATCCTTCGCAATGTCAATTGTACCGGAGAAATTTAATCTCAGATTGACTTTAACTAATTGCGAGCAGGTGCATTAAATCTTTTATCCAATTAGAGAAACGTGAAGAGTACAATAAGATAAAAGGTGTGTTAGTGAAAGAATTAAATGACTTACGTTAATGTTGTACTATAAAGTTTTCAGATTAAATTCCTTTTTTATACTTATGCTAATAAATTTGCAAAGAGCTTTTGCAAATTTCATTATTTACATTGTAATGGACTTTATGTCATTGAATAAAATTGAATAGTTAAGATTTATACATATATATTACATATACACTGCTATCCTATTTCCTTATTCCTATATCTACCGCACAGCTGTAGTGTGAAAACATTACTCTGTTCCGGTTTGAAGGGCACTGTAGCCAGCATATTTACTGGGTAAACGAGACTTAACATCCTATGTCTCACGGTAGGCAGCGCGTTGGTGATACCATTGGTATTGCCAATGTCTATGGGCGTGGGTGACCGCTTTCCAGCAGATGGCCCGACTGCTCTACTGCGTAAAATTGTTGAAAATATTTTCGTGAATTAATAAAAACTACTGTACAATGCATTTGAATTCTTTATCCAAGGCATATTATATAGTAATCTCAGTAAGCAATAATGTGCCACTAGCATCCACCGAACTCCACATTTGTACAGGCTATCACTCCATATTGCGAGTAGTCCGACCATGCGATGGCAAGTACGAAAAATAACAATATTAACATAAGTCATTTAATTTTTATACTCACCTTTTATCTTATTGTATTCTTCCCGTCTCACTGGTTGGATAGAAGATTTAATGCTCCTGCTGGGCATTAATTAAAGTCAATCTGAGATTAAATTTCTTCGCTAGAGTTCTCAATGCGAAGGATTTCACTAAATTGTTACGTATTTAATTTATAGTTGATTATGTTCTTTTACGAAGTACACTCTGACTTTTAGTTTATTTCTTCTTGCTGTACAAAAAGGAGATGAAGTGTAGAAATAGAGCTTTTGAGATAAAAACAAATTGATTGTAATTTAAATATAGAACAGAAGAATCTTTCTGTTGGTATTAATCCAATTTAATTATTATTATTTTTTTCAACTACTGGTTTCCTTTTTATTCCTCATTGCCTTTACCTTATCGACCACCCTTTGACCGGCTTCCTAAAAGAAGGAGGTACTCCATTCGGAGCGTATGTTTTTTTTACATATGTTACCTCGTTGCTCCGCTCCTAGAGCTCTGATTTTGTTTATTCTTTTTTTGAATGATAGATATTAGCTTCCTATTAGTCTAATTTTTTATTATTTTTTGATAAATAGGTTAAAAACAAAACATTTTTAAAAAATGCATTCAGGCACATTCAATGCTTCTTTGAGATAATACAGTTTAAGGTCACATCATAGTAATTACATAAAAAAAAAAATCTTCATTCTAGAACATAAAACGTAGCATATATAACATTTTGATGAAATGAATACTTTTAAAGATATTAGAGATTTAAAATGCAGTGGCGGAAACCGTGGCCTTTATTGCGCAAAATTGTTATATACTGTTTCAAGTCGGTAGTATTTTTTTTAGTTCAAATTCCACTTGTTTCATATATAGGATTTTTCTATATAATAAATTTTAATAATTAATGTTTTTTCTGATAACGCGTATAGTATGCGGAAACATGAACTAACATTTAAAGTAAAGCTTCATATCCTACAACAACGCCACCACTAAGTACTTGTAATTAATGTCAAGATAAATCTTTAGGGAATTATTTTACTTAGACTTCCTACTTTCAGGGGAATTTGTCTTTGCTACAATCTACAGAAGAATTTATTTGTCGGCTTTTCGAGCTAGTTCGAATTCTAATGTCATAAAAATTGTCTAAATGCTAGCTTAAGGTTTTTTTACAGTTGGTTGAGATTGTATAAACGATAATTTGAACATTATCCTTTTACTTCACAGTAGTAAATAAACGATTTCAATTCTTAAAGAAGACCTTATATATTTTGGTCCTAAAAAAATTCGAATTGCGGTGAATATAACTATATATACGTCATTAATCCTACGGAAGGTTTCGAGTAAGGTCCAGACACTTACTTACTTGCGCGCGTTAGAAAGGTTACAGCGCCATCTAGTTAACAATATTTAACCATTATTCTAGTTGATTAAGCTCTCCATTAAAACTTTGCTTTTCTGCTTTTATGTTATTAATAATAATAAAAGTATTGAAACTAAAATTAATTAAAATGTGAATTATAAACTGATGTGAACGTACAATGTTAAAGACATAAATTGTTTAGTGATTAATTGTTATTCTAATCATTAACTAAAACTATTTTATGATATAATATATTTGTCTATTTTATATAATTTTTTTAGTAATTATTACTTCTTTGTCCGTCTTTTAGGTTTTAGGCAGTGTTTTCCAATATCAACACAATGATGTGATCTCTGATGACGTATTGTTTTTTTTTTCATAAATATCTCTTAAAGTACTTACCACAAAATTATTAAAAAACGAATAAGACCAAATTCTAATGTAATGAAAATTTAACTGGAAGGCTTACTTTATGTTTTTTTACAATTGATTGAGATTACACATTAAAAATTATTTCCTTACACAGTTTAATGCAAGTCCTTACAGATTTTATCGCGTTTAATCTTACCCACTTTTCAAATCCTTTAAGCATCCTCTGACACATGACAGGGTTTGTCCCGTGTAGATTAAAGACGATAAGATCCCTATTATACCTATATATTATATATAGGTATAATAGGTATAATATATAATAGGTATAATATATATTATACCTAGTCTTGTTTTAAATAATGTGTAGTATTGGCATAAACACTATAGTTGTTTGTGAACAATCCAATTTCTTTTTAAAAAAAGATTACAAAAAGAGTTCTGTCGTTCACGGGCGAAATGCTCACTCTTCCGTACAAATGGTAGCATTCTTGACTATCAATAATAAATTTCTATAATGAACATTTGAATTTAACTGACTGATAATACTGTAATTAAAAATAAAAACAATTAACTGCCTTGTAATCGGGAGTTGATTTCTAAACTGATGATTTCGAATAGAACCAAATGAACCTTACATTTACATTATTATTCTAGCCAACTATATAATCTTAACGGTTATCAATTTATAGCGATTAATCACTTAGACATAAATTAAACCCATACAATTATTAGCAATTGCTGAGGGTGGCTCCCTCAGCCCTTCACAGCCCATAGATTTGTCTAGTATACAATACATCACATTACTGTTTGACTTCTCACACGTTCATTAGTTGTCTGAATTTTGGGGCTCAATTATAAATTTTTGTCAGTTTTATATTGTTTTGTTTGTTAAAAATTTTTAAATAGTCCTAAGCCATTGAGCTGTAACCGTGAAAGTACCATTTTATTTAATGCTCATAAAATAACAATAAAAATTTTACATCCTAAAAAAAAATGCCTTCGAAAACTATAAAATTTATGTAACGGGAATCCTGACAGTCAGTTGTGTATTCACACGATAATTTACGTGCCCTACCATGGCATCAAACGTGGGCAGTTCATCCTTTTTGCTATTCTCACAGGATACAGGCACGGTCCCGTGTGAAATGTATAACTGGCGTGTGTTTGGCACCTCTTACCGCGTGCACAAAACCGTTAAATTAGTAGCAATAGCAAAATGAAAGGGTATCATAAAAAATTACTCTATTATTAAAATTTAAATTTAAATCACTGTTTCGTGTAATTAAATAGACAAACTCGCAGTTGTCCAATTAGTAAAACAGGAAGACTACAATAAGATAAAACGTGTTTTAGTGAAATAATTAAATGACTTATGTTAATGTTTTATAGTATCAGTTTCCTGATTAAATTTTTTTTTTATATTTACGTTCCTTGCAAATTCGTTTATACTATGTCAGTAAATGAAAGTGTATTCGTGTCCTATAGAAAACTAACAACAATTTTCAATGATAAAATAATAGAGAAGATCTGGTAGACTGTAGAATTTTTACTACATATAATATAACATTTTCTAATCATAATGCGTAATAGATTACGTACTATAGATAGCAGACCTTAACAATAAAAGTACAAAAATACAATTATCTCCTAAATCGATAAGGTAATCTTCATACAATAAGTTGTGAAAATGCCTGAAACACATTTTACTTTGAGCAAAAGTTAAATGTCACATCTTTCACGAAAGTAGAATTCTTAGAGATCGGGTCGAGAATGCTAAAGCTCTATGAAATTCAACTGAACTACTTTTGTTAACGGCTCCACTACGTTTGCTAAACACTTTGTCTCTCAGACCATTTTCTTTTAAATTTCAATGTATTCTCTGCCTTGGAGGAAGAATCTAAATGCATTGCTTCTGCAGATTTTATTAACTCACGAAAATACCTTTAACATCTTGCCTTTCTATTAACAGCTTTAAGGTTTAACATTGTCAGTTATCAAAAGTTCGTATTATTTGATGACAGTTGTTTAAATGTTGTGTAAACTTTTAATTAATAAAAAGTTTCTTTAAAATTTTTGAAAAGAATTGGGGGTCTAGCCAGTTTAATTTTTAACCTTGAGACGAAAACAGCAAAAAAATTGTATTCATTGGACTATCTTTAAAGTTTTGCATGAGGTATGTATTATGTCTGAGTGACATTTTAAAAAATAAAAATAATAAAATCTTTATTATAATAGTGATTTAATGCTTTATGATAAGAATCAGTCAGGTATACATGATTTTTTATAAGTTTCCACGATAGAATCAGGTGGTACATAAATAGGCACAGCCCGTGCTAAAGTACCTGCAACTTTCCAATTGACGTTTATTTTAATTTAATAATATAGAACGGTGCAACAGGCACTGAATAGTTGGGATCTACCATTGTGGCACTGAATAGTTGGGATCTACCATTGTGTATTTTTGATGACTTTAAGATATCTGTAATTACATATTAGTGTGTTTATATTTGTGTGTTGTACTCCTTAGAGTTTTATGAAGAAGATCCTCTATTTCTTGGTATGTCTGTTTCTAAAGTCAATTTTTATCTATGTCTTTGCAATCAGATTTAATACATAGGTGCATTAAATCTTATATCCAACTAGTAAAATTAAAGTCAATCTGAGAATAAATTTCCCCGCTACAATTCTCATTGCAAAGGATTTCACTAAACTGTTACGTATTTCATTTATAATTGATTATATGATATTACGAAGTACACCATGAATTTTTGTATGACACTATAGTTATTTCTTGCTTTATAAATAGGAGATGAAGTGTACAAATAGTAAGCTATAAATAAATTATTGATTGTTATTTGCTTTATGTTTTTGAATTCATAAACCTTAAGCTAAAGTGAGTGCTAAAACACATGAAATCACATAACCTAGTAAGCTATAAAAACTATTGTACTAAGTGTTAAGATTTACTTCACAAAGCAGACATATCGATGATTTTAATAGAAACGGTGTGAAAGGGAAAAGTATAACGGAAAACTTAGTAATGCTCTTATAATCTTTGCTTTATACATTTCATTAAGAAATTTTTGTGTATTTATTTCCTT
The DNA here is from genome assembly GCA_029286875.1 of Lamproptera curius. Lineage (NCBI taxonomy): Eukaryota > Metazoa > Arthropoda > Insecta > Lepidoptera > Papilionidae > Lamproptera > Lamproptera curius. The sequence continues at coordinate 4,750,748 of JAGSMT010000007.1, forward strand.
TATATTATGCAATTAGACAAGGAGACGTCATGTCTCCGAAATTTTCTCCGCCGCGCTTGAGGACATGTTCAGGACGCTCAACTGGGAAGGACACAGGCATAAGTGTGATTGGCGAGTAATCTCACATCTGCGATTTGCGGACGATATCGTCATCATGGCTGAGACCGCAAAGACCTGCAGAAAATGGTGCAAAGCCTGGCTGAATCTTCTGCGCATCGGTCTCCGGATGAACTTGGTAAAACCAAGGTCATGTTTAACGAGCACGTTGATCCGGGACCGATCACATGATTGACGGCACCTCCTCGAAGTGGTTTCGGAGTACGTTTACCTAGGGCAAACGCTCCAACTAGGTAGAAACAACTTTGAGGGGGAGGCCAACAGAAGGATTCAAGTTAGAGCTTCGTCGAGTTTTCTCGTCACCCATCCCACAGTGCCTCAAATCGAAAGTCTTCGATCAGTGCGTCCTACCCGTTTTGACCTACGGTGCCGAGACTTGGACACTTACGGTTCGACTGGTCCACAAATTTAAAGTCGCTCAGCGAGCTATGGAGAGGCTATGCTCGGGTATCTCTGAAGGACCGCATCAGAAATGACGTGATCCGTTAGAGAACCAAAATCACTGACATAGCCCACCGGATTAGTAAGCTGAGTGGCATGGGCCGGTCATATAAGCCGCAGAACTGACGACCGCTGGAGTCGAAAAGTTCTGGAGTGGAGACCGAGGCTCGGCAAACGTAGTGTAGGACGCCCTGCGGCAAGATGGAGTGACGACATTCGCAAAGTGGCTGGTGTGGGCTGGATGAGAATAGCCGAAGATAGGAAGCGGTGGCGTGCATTAGGGAGGCCTATGTCCAGCAGTGGACTGAGCGCAGGCTGATGATGATGATGATATTATGCAAGCGACCCCTGCTTCGCACGGGAGCTATGACGATAGGAAATATACCTACAATACTAAGCATGTGTTGCACATATAAATCTTCCACTTATATCACTGTATCTATTAAAAAAAACCGCATGTAAATCCGTTGCGCAGTTTGAAAGATTTAAGCATACATACGGATGTAGGGACAGAGAAAGGCCTTTGATTTATACTGTGTATATTAATAATAATGATTTTAAAGCGTCCCACAGTACGTTTGCCGAGCCTCAATCTCCACTTAATAACTTTCTGACTCCAGCCGTTGCTAGTTACTATTCCGGCCCATTGTCAAATTAGATTACTAGTAATTGATACCGATAGTTTTTATTTATATATATTATTAACTTATTATATTTACGAAAAAGAATAAGTTTCTCTTGGTTCGTGCAATTCTTATTTCAAATGCTATATTATGTTCCCTTTTAACGTTACAGTATATTCTGCTTTCGACCTAAAGCAACTTAAAACACAAAATATGTTTTAAGTTGCTTTAGGTTGAAAGATGCAGACGTCTTAGCAGTTAACCGTTATCAGATTATAAAAATGTAATTGATGGTTAAAATTAAAAGTAATATAATAACCAAAGTTTTTTTTAATATATATTTTATAACCCAACGGTTAACATAACTTTTAATTTTTATTCTAGAACGATAATTAGATGGAAGGAAACAAGTAAGAAAAGAAATGTAAAGCAAATTTCCTTTCGACGGTTCGCTCTAAATTTTAACATAAACGAATGTTGTACAAAGCTTGCACTTGAGCAGGGGCGGTTCATTTCTTACTAATTTAGTTTACTTTAACGAAAAGCGAATTCCGCAAAGGAGCGTTGATTTTTTATTCTTTAGTATACTTTGTTTTAGCTAAGCGTCAAGGTACAGAAAGCTCACTTCAGCTTTTTTACAATTGGTGGAGATTACATATTTTAAATTAATTCCTTACGATTACATATTTTAAATTAACTGTCTCCATAGCCTAGTGGTATAGGCGTGTGCTGCAGAAACCGGAGGTCGTGGGTTCGAATTCTGCGGGGACTAAACAATTTTTCATTGTTGTTTCCTAGTTGGTTAGGGCAATTTGGGCTGATCACCCAATTGTCTGAAAAGTCAGATGATCCATGCGTCGGATGGGCATGTAAAGAGCGGATTGGTGGGTGGACCGCCCACCCACCAACCCGCATTGGACCAGCGTGGTTGGGTACAGTCCAAAGCCCCCTAATAAATAGGGTTGTGTTAGGGGAGGCCTATGTCCAGCAGTGGACTATCAAAGGCTGATGATGATGATGAATTCCTTACGTAACTAAATCTGGAAGGTGTTGCATTAATCTAATCTTACCAGCGTTTTAAATCCTTTAAGCATCCATTGACACATGACAGCGTCTGTCCCATGTAAATTAAAGAAGATAAGATTCGTATAGTCTTGTTTTAAATAATGCGTAGTATTGGCATAAATACTATAGTTGTTTGTGAACAGTCCTAATTTTATTCAACTTCTATAATAACCAAAAGCTTTTCATTTTGAGCCGCTGATAATACTGTAAATAAAAACAAACCCAATTAACAGAACAGTAATCGTAGTCGATTTTAGAATGTCGATTACGGTTATCAATTGTTATGTATATAAAATTATTAACCACTTAGATATAAATTTAACCCATAAAACTATCGGCAATACCGACGCGCATAGAAATTGGCAATACCAGTGGTATCAGCAACGCGCTGCCTACCGTCAGACATTGGATTTTAAGTCTCGTTTACCCAGTATAAACGCTACTGTGCCTTTCAAACCGGAACACAGGTTTTCGTACTAATGCTCTGCGGCAGGAAGTGGCACCGGGGTGGGACTTCCCCAGAAGGTCTCTTGTAAACAAAAGACCTTTCGAAGCAATCGATTAAGGTGGCTCTCTCAGCACTTAACTGCTTGTGGATTTATCGAGTATCAAAAACAAAAACATGTCTGATATGATTGTCAAACATTACCATTTCACTTCTAACAAGTTCATTAGTTGTCTTCATTTTGAGTTTCAAATATTAAATGTTCGACAAATGTTTTATAGTCATGTTGATTGTTTTTAATATACGTACAATTGTGGAATAATTGAAATTTTCAAAATATGTGTAATAAAATGTATGCAAAGTGTTTATGAGTAATAATAAAATTTTGAAAACCCATTCAGCTGTAACCGGAACGAACTATTTTATTTAATTTCCGTAAAGTTACGATTAAAAGTTTTACATCTTGCCAAATAAAAATGTAATAATATAGTATTTCACCACTATAAAAATTATTTAATGGGAATCCCGACAGCCAGTTTTTAGCTAGTTTCACACAGTAGGGGCATGGTCCCGTGTTTAATGTGTAACTGGCGCGTGTTTGGGACCTCTTATCGCGGGCACAAATTATGAAATGTCTTTCGCTTTGATAAGTGCTTTAGCTTAAATATTAATAATGTCCTTCTAGTCGATTCCGACTACGGTGGCCGATCTACATATATTAGAGATCTGCCAACTGCGCAGGAAATATTATAGTAAACTTAGCTGCACTTCCTTCTCAAAGTGCGATGAAAACATTACCTTTAGAAAGATATTTTACAGATAATCGAGTGATAAGCCCACATTGCCCTAACCAACTAGGAAACGATAGTGAAAATTTGTTGATTCCCCGCAGGATTCGAAGCCACAACCTCCGGTTTCTAAAGTACACGCCTTTACCATTAGGCTACGAAGGCAGATAAGCTAAATTAAAAGTAAAAGCTTAGCTAATGAAATTACTCGTTAAACGGGATGCATTTTCTCGTATCACAGGAAGATGCGGATTTGTGACGTCTCACGCTACATTTCTTATGGACAACGCATATCACTTACCATCAAGTCAACTTGATCTCGTCGCGTTTATCGATAAAAAATAATAGTTAAATGTTTTTATTTTTTTAAAAACATCGACTTTTTGATATAGTTTGTAATTTGTCTCATAATTTTAGAAGAGCGTTGTCTCCAAAATCAAAAAATATCGATCATAGGAAAAATAGCGACAAAAGAATAATTGTATTAGAAATATAGCGTAATTCTCTCAATCTACTTATTAGTACGTATTGTATTATAAAATACTTTTGAGTTTTGAGAGTTAAAAGTTTAAAAAATCTATTAGATGTCCCTTATTGAACAAAATTTGTACATATACAAGTTGGTTTTACATAATAATTCTTATGCTATTATAATTTATGGTAAAATTAATTTTATGTATTGTTAAATCATTGAAATATTTGTTGTGATAACCAATTATAAAAATGTGCGCGTGTACTAGCGTACACTCGTAAAAAGTGAAGGAAACTTCTTTATGGTGTTATTTTTAAAAAAATAATTAACTATATGCAACTTTACAGAAATTGGTTAAATAAAGTTGAATTAGATAAAGTTTAATTATCATAGATATATGCACAAATTCTACAATTATTTCAATTCAGCTTATTAATTAATTTTGAATTTCATTAATTGTAATAGAATTATTACTATCCTTGATGTCGTTATTATATATTTGTTTTATTAATGGCTTATTAATAACAATATCGACAACGCTCTATAGTGACGTGATAAATATTAGATGGCACATAACGGAAAAATGTTACAGTACATTAAAATTTTTTCTAACCCCGATAAAGAAGTTTCACTTGAATAAAATTTAATGATATTCCTAAAATATTACTAACATAATCGTATTAATTTATCTGTCAAGACGTGCGATGAAATTAAAATAAACATTTTAAAATAAAACTGTTACTATATAATTCCATATTTATAATATATTATTTGTAAAAAAATAATCCTTAAACATATCTTACTGTAAGCAGCAAGAAAGCGAAAATAAAATGTCACATCTTTTGCTAAAGTAGGCAAGTTCTTAGAGTTCGGGTCGAGAACGCTAAAGCTTTATAAAATAAAACTAAACCTCTTGTGTTAACGGCCCCACTACGTTGGCCAAACACTTTTGTCTTTCACACCGTATTCTTTTTAAATTTCAATGTATTATCTGCCTTGGAGATAGAATTGGAATTCAAATATTTTTAACATCATCCCTTTCTTTCACTCAATATTTACTAGACAATGTTAAGTATTTAATAGCTTCTGAATGGAAAGAATATGTTCAAAATTTTATATTGTAGCATTACTAGTCGTGAACTGTTCAGATTTTAACTAATAAGCAACCATAGAGACATCATTTTAATAGAAGAAGTTTCAATTAGGCGGTTAAATAGAAAAAAAAGTAAAGTAACTTTTATTGTAACTGTATGTAAGTGACAGTTGCTGTGAAATCTATTACAAAATCATATAGTAATAAGAAACAATTTATATACGTTTTTCTTAAATGTTGACATCTGTTACATCATTATTCACATCTATTTATAGCAACTCTTTCATTTAAATCGTTTATTGTTGTTTATCTTTATCTTTTTTATTTATACATTTTTATCATTTAAAATAGTTCGCGAGTTGATGTTGTTTTTACGACATAAATTAAGTTTCAAAATATGAAAATATTAAAGGCAACTTCTGTTGTGGTTAAGTCCGCTCATTTAAATATAGTACCCTAAATGAATGTAGTATTTTTAAATGAGCGAATGAAATTAGTTTAAAATAATAAATTATAAATTTCATTCACGTGATATAATTAACAAAATAACTAATCCTAGTATTTACGTTCATTACTCTTTATAAATCCAATTTTGTAGTCTGCCCAGTGACTGAACTCTGGATAAAGTCCGAAACGTCAGGTGTAGAACAAAATATGTACGTTATAAACGCGAGAAAACCGTAATAATTGATTTTATTTAATTTTTAATATTTTTTTTTTTAGGGAAGGAGGCAAAAACAGGCGGCTCACCTGCCTGTAAAAGATTACCACCACCCGTGGACATTCGCAACACAAGAGGAGCTGCAAATGTTGAAAGAAGTTGGCTCTAAATACCGCTGGCGTCAATTCGTTCCAGACGTGTGCGGGCACGTGCGTGGCAGGAAGTGGCGTGTAAAACACACGGTAGTGGAACGCCAGCCATCAAGTTGGTGTTGATGGTACTTGACACGAAGTCGCGCTGTACGGTAACAGAATGTCACAGCGGGTATTTGTATCAACTCCTCGGAGCACTTACCGTTGTACAGTCGGTACAAAATGCACAGAGATGCACCATCTCTTTGCAAGGATAAGGTAAGACGATCGGTAAGAGCTTGCTCGTCGACGTTTTGAGCTGCTTCACGCTGCAGTCAAATGGAAGAAGCTGATACTTAGTTGCCTCTACCCAGAGATGAGAACAGTATTCTATATGCGGCCAAACTTGCGCCTTATAAAGTTGCAGTACATGGGCCGGAAGGAAATACTGCTTTGCTCTACTGAGGACACCCAGTTTTTTGGAGCCTATTTGGCACGTCACTCGATATGTCAACGCCAAAAATACCGATCGAATCAGTGCTACTGAGGTGAATGCCTTGAAACCGAGGGGATACGACAAAGGGTGCCTTTTTAGTGGCGAAAGCGCAAACTTTTGTCTTAGCGAGATTGAATTGAAATTATTTTAGTCGGCCCTACTCCGACATCTTATCTAGAATAATTTCTACTTCAGACACAAACTCGTTCTGTTCCTTTTATTTTATTTATTTAACAAGGCTTACCAACTAAATACATACAAGTCTTTACAAACTAATGGATATAATGAAACTGTTACAGTTTATGTACATATTTTAAATTAAAGGCAAACACAACATTAACTTGTAATATTTTCTAGAGAACAGAAACCGATTTCAATATCAAAAAAATTAAATAAAGAAATTTAAAAGTAAATAAAAACCGATGCCGTCATGTAAAGTCACTGCTAATAGGATCTCACGACATAAACCGCTCAACAGGCTTTTGCAGAAACTGCACTACCATTTTGTGAGGTTTGACCGATTTCTTCCAAAATCTTGATAAAGCAGCCAGCCATAACACTCCTGAAAAGCTTGTTCACATTATCCAGTAGCACTATTAGCTTGAAAAGCAACGGCTGAGTCAGCTGAGCGCCTCCCCTTTTAGATGAGGCAGCGTCTGCCCGCATTCCACTTCTGTGGAGTTCAGACACGGGTGAGAAAGGTAAAGAATATTTCACCTAGCCGAGGCAATGCTTACACAGTGTTCAGTTTTAGGCAGACCGTACTGAAATGTTATGGGGTAACTAGAGGCATTTCCTGGACAGGGTCGTCCTGTCAGTGTCAGCCAGTGTTCTTCTCTTATAGCAGAAATAAAGCCTCGGCTATCTGCTATGAACTGGGCAGAGTCTCATTGTAAAGCCCGAAGACGACATTTATTCATTAATTAGTGGCGTCATTTCTACAAGGCCCAATCTACAGCAATCGAGACGCCACCTCGTGCTAATTTTATTTTTCATTTGATTTTATACATTTTTAAAAAATCTTTCAGCTTAAGTAGTACAATATAAAGTAATAAACAAAATTAAGGCCAATTAAAGGTAGACCGAGATCGTGGGTTCGAATAATGCGGGGACTCAACAAATTTTCATTGTTGTTTCCTAGTTAGTTAGGGCGATTTGGGCCGATCACCCAATTGTCTGAAAAGTAAGATGATCCATGCGTCGGATGGGTATGTAAAAAGTCGGTCCATCCACCAACCCGCATTGGACCAGCGTGGTGGGATACGGTCCAAACCCTCTAATGCATAGGGGTGTATTAAGGGAGGCCTTTGTCTAGCAGTGGACTATCACAGGCTGATGATGTATATATGTAAAAATAGACCATTGTTGACAGTATGGATCCAGCCCTCAGTTCGTCGTGCTAATGCAAGGCTATTAAATTATAAGTCAACCATTGACTAATACAATTTGCATACAGATATTCACCGAACGTGTACCGTTATACCAAACGTACAGAACAGACAGACCGTATTTAAAGATCAACTTCTCAGGCATCCTGCCATCAGCATGCCTGGCCTGGATACCCCAAGGCTGAATATCTATCATAGCGATAAACTACATTAACTAGCTTCTAAGTTAAAACTAACTTCTTAATAACTAATTTCTGGGAAAACTAGATAGGATGATGATGGCCGGGTATGGGAATAGCAATCAATAGGATTAATGTGTAACTTAGATTATGAGTCACAGAAGGATCTGCATATTTCTTCTCATCGATGTTTGAATGAAACTTCCTCTACAGCAATTCTGAGACTCGTTAGACGTGCGCTCGTTACATCGGAGGATAGTCGACGCTACGCACGATACGACTATCAGGGACTCAAGTTTGAATCGCTCTGATGACTATCCTCCGCTGCAATTCGTACTTGTCCGTTGTAGGGTTTTTAAAAGGCGATTTATGTCCTATTACAATTGTAATTAAATAAAATTAAACTACTTAAGTCTACAAACACAACCTCCAGCTACAGCGATCGAGCGAGATCGGCCCCCCACATGCTGGTCCGAGTGACCCACGAGCGTCCACTTGTATCTTCAGCGTTTCCGTGGAATTACTTCAATCTTAATACAATTATACTTAAATTATGCAACAATGAGAGCTTCACGTTACCGGCATTCGTCGTATTCTTATGAATATGTGTATTTATGTATAACAAGGTGTGGGAATATGCATAGGTAACATGTAACACAAAGTAACGCTTGCAAAACTCGATGTGTGATGAAATATAACTAAGCTGTGCTGAGTTGCAAAACTTCTTATTTGCCACAAGTTCACCAGTGGCCACTAGGATCTTTAACACAAGCGTAAGAGCCCCTTTTCCCCTTTCAGGAGATATCCTATAAAATATGTGGAACAGAAGAGGCATGTCTTTGCTGAGGTTAACTCAGGAGTCATTTTCTAAGCACAACAGGGAGGAGGAGAGGAAACAGTCTTAGTACTTTGGCAAATAACCTCTAAGTACGAACAGGTTGGTGAAACTAGCATCGAGATCCCACATTGTTAGTGAAAAGGCGGTTCATGCTATATCATACAGAATAGAGTTTGAGATCATAAGGAGCACCCAAGAGATCGGCTTTCTCGACGCTTCGATTTCGTCAAACTGTCTCGGTCTTACCTCTTCCCAAGTCAGTATTTCATCAGCCAGTGTGCACCGAATCGTCTGAACCATTGCACTTTATCAAAACTCGTAAGACATTGCATTTTTTTATCTCATTCGATCCTGACAGAAGTACACTCCGGAAATGGGTCGGACCAGTCGGTACTCAATACCACGTGAGTTGCCATTTATAGAATACAATATTAGGGAACATTAAAATACATTATTAGGGAACATTAGAATACAATATTAGACGTTGATAGGTTCCTTAAATAAATATTTTATTCAAAAGATATAGATATTTTTTAAAACTTTTCAAATATATTGAACATCATAACCTTAATGTTTTTTACGTTCACCGTTGTTCAGAATAGAAAATTGAATTTTTCAGTTTTATCTGGAAATAAGAAAACGGACTTTTATGACTTGGGAAAACGAATAACTTTAATCTTATACTTCATTCAGGTGCAGTTGGATACTGCAAGTGTTTCTGTTTATCACTCTTTTTAGTATTTGTTTTATTCTAGTAATATTAAAGAGAAAAATTATTTTTGACCGACTTTCCTAAAAAAGGAGGTACTAAATTAGGAGCGCATTTTTTTATAGGTTACCTCGTTGCTCCGTTCCTAGTACTCCGATTTTGTTTATTTTTTAAATGATAGGTATTACTTGTCATTTGGTGAAATTTTTTTTATAATTTTATAATAAATAGTTTAATATATAACTAAGAAATTAAGAAAATTCCGGCATCTAAATTCACAACCTCGGTCGGTTAAATTGCAAACGCTGGCATTGCTATAACAGATAGGCTAAAACAATATTCAACATAATTGTAATTCTTGAAATGTTCTGTAATAAAGTCAGAGAACGCATATATCTATGTTTTAAGAATAACCAACAATAGCCATTTTAATGCAAAACCTTGTTAAAAATTAAAGATAACATTGAGTAAGTTTACATAAAAGATAATGTATTTCAAAAATACTTCATTCTATGTGAATCAAGAATACCATACAACATATCAGATATTTAAAATGCAATGGTGGAAACTGCTGGGTAGTTTCCTTGGAGGGCACGTTGTCACCGGCTTATTATGCGCAAAATGGTTATATACTGTTTAAATTCGGTTATACATTTGTGATTCTGTCCTCAAGCTTAAGTGGTATGGGCGTGCTTTAGAAACCGGAGGTCGTGGGTTCGAATCCTGCGGGACTCAACAAATGTTCGTTGTTGTTTCCCTAGTTGGTTAGGGCAAGTTGGGCCGATCACGCAATTGTCTGAAAAGTAAGATGATCCATGCGTCGGATGGGTATGTAAAAGTCGGTCCACCTACCAACCCGCATTAGACCAGCGTGGTGGGATACGGTCCAAAACTTCTAATGGATAGGGTGTTAGGAGGCCTATGTCCAGCTCTGGACTATCACAGGCTGATGACGTTATAATTTTTGGTTTAAAATTTTACTCGTATATTACATGTTTTAGTTGCTTTATTTTGCAAATGATGGAACTCTACAATGCTGTGTCACCTGGTATAGTACATGCATCAGTATTTATTAAAACTCTAAATGTACTATACTCTGGTGTTTCCTATTTAAATAAATTAATAACTTAGGTTTTATGCCGCATCTTTTATGTCGAGAAAACAAACATCTAAATTAGGTCATTAAAATTCATTACACATATTTATGTTATTTTTTGTTGTATATTTCAAAGGTTAAGAAGCAATATAAATTCAGCGTAAAGAAATTAAAACTCCATCCATCTCTGGTTTATTCTGTTTCATCATCATCATCAACAGCATGTGTTACCCTATTGCACGCCGTCTTCTTTAGTGGGTTTTTGGACTGCATCTCACCACGCCGGTTAATTGCGGGTTGGTGAGTTTATTTTATTTTGTTTACTTAACCATAAACGTGGTATTATACCTATCGCTACCTGAAAAAATATGCTTAACTATAATAATTATCGCATATATATCAAATATACATTAGAAATAGTCTGCCCGTGATCATAAACGTAACAACAACTTGATCGTAGAACAGAAAACTTATAAATGTACTCAATAAACCCCTAAAAAGCTTTTTTTTATTTATAATGTAATGTTAAATAATTAGTAAGTACTTAATTTTTTAAATAAAAAACAAACTCAACATACGTTATCATAGAAACTATAAAAGGACTGCAAAGAGAAATATCTTAATAACTACAAGAAACTTATACGTTTTCTTAATCTTTTTATTTATAGTAATTTTACATCTCTATGTATCTTCTGGGAGCACGTAGTTGAGATATATATTAGATGTTACATTTTGCGATCTTTGCACTGGTACTGTGTTGTCTGGGGCAAAACCTGAATATATAATAACATTAAAATTTTATCAAAGACAGCAAACAAATTTTATTAAAAGGTAAAACAGCTGAAGTAAACAAAACAAAACGAACAAATCAAATTTCTATAACATTAACCTTAAGATAAGAAGAAAAAAAATATTGATTTAGAAAAAAATGCATCATAAAAAGGACTTACCGTCATCATTCGAGTACCAGTAGTCGAAAGCATCATCTTGGCAAGCAACGTTCTAAAAAAAGGCCACAGAATACTTTTTTTAATGCGTTAATTTTTTTTTATCTTATAGACAAAGAATAAAAGATATCAAAAACTACTGACAGATTATAACTGTCTAGTCTAATTTATCTTTATGTTCATAATTAATTGCTCAGAATAAATAGAAAAAAATGTATTTTCAGACCCTAATGGCGACATAAAAGAACGGGTTCTTATTTGTCAATGGCAAGGTCGTGATCATTCCTCTAATAAAGTGAATTTTGGCGCCAATTATGTTAGACATTACATTTTGTTCAATTATTACATCACCGAATTGGCTAAACTATACAATTTATTATTAATAGTGTTGCTATGCTGCTAAGGATTAGTAGATGATAGCGAAAAATGTTTTCTTCTCAGGGAATAAGAATAGGAACTTAATAGGAATTTGGTGTACTTTTTATCAAATATATACGATCCCATTTATTTTTACTGACGCCTTAACAATATTACTTTTATATCATTCACACGTTTACTATACATGTTAAATCCACAGTTTCATGTATTTTTCGAGTTTATCCTCTATATTTTATTTTCGACGCTTTAGCGTCCATGATCGGCCATGATTACAGGTAAATGTTACCCGAGAACTGCCTCCGTAGCCTAGTGACGTGGAGCCAAGGGCGTGTGCTTTAGAAGCCAGAGGTCTCGGGTTCGAATCTTATATAGATTGACCGCCGCAGTAGTAATCAACTGGAGAACATTAATATTATATTACTTATCCATGAATAAAATAAACTAAAAAGGGGAATAATTCTCGATTTTCGTTAAAACTTACCATTACTAATATAACTAAAATCAAAAGCATTTTTAAAGAATACTTTGCAGACATTTTACTTGGTAAATAAATGCGTTGTGAAAACGATTGCCTGATAACACAAATACTTTTATTACATCCATACCTAATTGTCTAATTGAAAATTGATTGCAAATTTAAACACTTAGTTAATTACATACCCCGTCGAAAGATATGGCAACGCAGTAATAACGAAGCAAGAGCTTCTTAGCATTGTTTTGCATAAAAATGAGAAACATTGAAAAAGTTTTTTCGTATTATAATAAAATAGACCTTCTACCAGTGATGAACTTAAACCAATTTAAATTTATATTAAGTACTTCAAAATAAGTAACCATCTGCACCGTGCAAAATTTGTCGGAAAAAGAGACCATTACGTTTGGGTATAGTCCCACGAAACTTGTTAAGCAAACTCATAGATTTAAAGTTCTTTTTAGATCATAGAGCATTTGAATAATCGGAAAATTAAATAAATGCTCCACAATTATTACAAATATATAGTCCAGAAGGATTAAGTGATCTTTTCTGAGATCCAATTGGGTGCTGCATTCAGTCTAGTTTTGTTTAATCATGTTATTAACAAAAAGTTTTATAATGTTTCTCACCCTCTATCCTATCCAGTATTTCGAACACAAATTCTGATGGTCAGAATCGAGCCCACAATACGATTAGTGGATACTTGAAAGTACTTTCATGCGTTTTTTGAGACAAAACTAAGGATTATGCCTATCAAGCCGTTGTCTGGCGAGCAATACTTTATGGCTGAGTATGTCGATCATTTAATTAGATTCATTGACAACATTTCTATATTATCATAATATAAGTGCTTTGATGGACGAATGTTCTCACCAGAATCACCCGATCACACAATAATCATAGTCGAGGCTGATTTAAAGTAGAATCGACCACCAAAAAAGTGCCCTAAAGTGGACTAAAGTGGATTGTTTTACATCAACGAAGAAAAAGCCACATAGATAATAGTGTACCTAATTTTTTAAGGGTATCATATACCCTAAGACAAAATGGTAGCCTTATATCTAGCCCATTTAGCCTGTAAAGGTTCGCAACATGAGGAGACTTCACAACTTCTCATTGTTGTTTCCTAGTTGGTTAGGGCAATGCGGGTAGATCACCAAATTTTCTGTAAAGAAGATGATCCTTATAATGGATGGGTGTGTAAAAAGTCGGTCCTGCGCCTGATCTCTCTCCAGTTGTGTCGGTTATCCGTCCTATCGGACTATAAGAGTCAAGGAATAGGCAGTAAACGTGTATTTGCGCGTATAGTTATGCACTATCATATCCCCGGCGCAGTTCGCTGATCTCTAGTATAGATAGTACCACCGTAGTTGCATTTGACTAAGAAGACATACAGATAACTGCTACCTCTAATTAGATCCTAACGCAAAATAAGAAGGATACCCGATAATCCAATCCAATATCCTAATATTATGAACCATACATTTGAATAAAAATATTTTTAAAAAGTAGAAAGATTACATTTCCTTGCAGATAGCCAAAAACATTGTATGTCTGTTTAAAAAAGCGATACATTTTTGCTATGGTTGATTAAGTGCATAATTTCTTCTTTCATATATAATATGTTTACTAGTAGAGATAATATTATTTCTATTGTTTGCGCGAATATTAAAATAAACAAATAATTAAATTCGAAAAATTATTAAACAAATCTAAAGAATCTTTACAACGTCCAAACGGAACGCAACTTTCGCAAAGTGACAGCTGTAATGACGTACGCGCGGTTTGTAATCTGTCACAACAATCACTGGATGAATCGACATTGAAAGTATTATCAAAAGGATTAAATTTCGCAATTGCACCGCGAAAAATCCCGTATGAACAAATTGTATGTAGTGTGGAGGATTGTTTGTTCAAAAATCAAGTACAAAAGGAAGATTTGGAGGCTATCCGACAAGATATTTCGTCAATGTTGCGTCGAAGCAAAGTGCCGAAACCTAATCTTCCTAAGGATGAACTTATTGCACTTAACAACTTACGCAACAACAAAGAACTAACAATTCTCCGAGCGGACAAAGGTAATTCTACGGTGATTATGGACACGTCAGATTATAATTCTAAATTAGAACAACTATTATCGGATGAAAATACTTATAGGAAGGTCAAAACTGACCCTACTACTAAAACGCTCAAATTAACTAGCGATCTTATTAAAAAGCACACCGAAAATCTTAATCTTGACGTAAAATTTATAATACATTCATGTCCCAAGCCCCCAAAATTGTATGGGTTGCCTAAAATACACAAATCCAATGCTCCATTGCGCCCTGTTGTTAGTCAAATTGACTCACCTACTTATAAATTGACTCAACATTTAGTAAAAATTCTCTCACCACTTCTTCTTACCATTTTGTTAGTGAGGTAAAACATCTACATCTTGCTGACAATGAAACTATGGTTAGTTTTGATGTTCAATCTTTGTTTACCAATAGAAGATTGCGTCAATATTGTAACAAGAAAGTTAGAGAAAAATAACATCCCAATAGAATATGCATTTTTACTAAAACATTGCTTAACATCTGGCTATTTATTGTGGAAAGATGAGTTCTACATGCAGATGGATGGTGTAGCGATGGGTAGCCCGGTGTCTCCTATTGTTGCTGACATTTTTATGGAAGACTTTGAGGAGAAGGCCCTACTCACTGCTCCCATTCATCCAAGATTTTATAAGCGCTATGTAGATGATACATTTACCATCTTACCATATGATAAAATAAATGCATTTTTAAACCACCTTAACTCCATTAATTCAAAAATACAGTTTACTATGGAGTTAGAAAATAATAATTCTTTAGCTTTTCTTGATGTTTTAATTATTCGCAATCCTGATAACACCTTGAGCCATACTGTGTATAGGAAACCAACCCATACAAATAAATATTTGAACGGTAATTCACACCACCATCCATCCCAGTTAGCTACCGTGGGCAAATCTTTGTTTCAGAGAGCACGAGGGATCTGTGATGATGAACACCTGGCGGCTGAGCTACACCATGTTAAGCAAGTACTGCGAGACAACAAGCTTGCTGCTCCACGGCAGCGTCACAGTGACCGAATGAAGGCAGCCACAGTGGAGCGAGTACCTGCTGTTCAACCTTTTGTGAGAGGCTTAACTGACAAGATTGGCTACATTTTGAGGCGGGCTTCAATCAAAACTTATTTCAAGCCGCTGAAGAAGATTGGTCAATTCCTACCACCTGTCAAGTGCAATTTTCCTCTACAAGATCCAGGAGTGTATAAGCTAGATTGTGACTGCGGCCTCTTATATTGGACAAACTAAGCGAGCAATAAGAACCCGTGAAGGAACTTATAGCTGACATTAAACATAAAAGACCCAACAAGTCAGCAGTGTGTGACCATACCTTAAATTTCCCAAACCATTACATCAGATTTGATCGACCACAAATCCTCGCTAAAGAACACCGATTCCTACCAAGGATGACCCGTGAGGCTATTGAGATAAGAAAACATCCAAATTTCAATAGAGAAGATGGTTGGGTTCTACCACCTGCTTGGGACCCCATAATTAATAAATTAAAAATTAAACCCAAGCATAATACCACTGCTGGCTCTAACGATAAAGCCAGTTCATTTTGCATAGGTCGGAGAGTACAGAATAAATATAATTAATAACAATTAAGAGCTGGAAACCCCGCTTCAGCACTGGCAACAAGGCGCATGACATCTCAGTCTACCCCGTGACCACGGCCGCTGGAAAGTGTTCGAAACGTCGGGAATTTAAAATTTAAAAATAAACGCGATAAAATCCGTAAAGTCATTTTATTTAATAAGAGATAATATTACTTCAATAATAGAAGTAATCACCTTAACGAAGATCCCTAAACCCCCCTTTAATCTTTTAAAATCTAACGATTTAAAAGCACTAAGTAACATTAGTTACTTATATCATTAAAATAAAAGTATTGTATACTCGTACATTCCTTTACATTCTCATTTAAGAATGATTTCCAATCGAAATGTGTAATGAAAATATACGAAAAAGTTACCGCGTATAATAATATCAAATCCACTTCTTGATTCTTCTCGTTGATTATATTCATTTATTTCTCCCATGGATGTTCGAAAGAGTCAAAAACGTCGGGAATAAATATATATAATGAACACGAAGAATCCGAAAAAATGGGATTTGATATGTATATTAATCGCGTAAATAAAAGAATTAATTATGTACTCTTTGCAACTATTCAATTAGAACTATAAATGAAATCTGAAGGTATTTTATCTAGGGAATATTTACTATTGTTTATGCCAATTGTATTCTTGTAACATTTGCAAAATTAAAGTAATTGGTATATGTATTGCTCCAGAATAGATTGTTACCATCCCGACAGATTTATTAAATGTATTTAAGATATAACGTGAAAGGTGAGTTAATATAAATTCTTTAGAAAACATGATGTCAGGCAGGTGGCCGGTCGTAAAATAAATGGGTGGTGAATGGAATGTATAATAAATGATATAAGAAATTAAGAAGTAAATGACGAACAATACAGAGAAATGAATAAAAGTAAAATGGGAAGTGAAGAAAAGAGACCAAGTTACTTTTAGCGAATGCTTCTTCTTAATATAAGACTCTATTTATTTGAAAAAAATATCAGGGCAGTAAGGTACACAACGCTTTTATGTCTATAAAGACAAAGGTTGGTCATTTGCAACTTGACAGTACGTTTTAGTTTCGAAAGGTTTTTTACGTAAATCGAAATAGTGTGGTCGTGGTTGTCTTTAGTATTATAACCGTAATATAGTTATATTATAACATTGCTAAATTTAAAAAGACAAACTTGAGTATTAACATTGTTAAACACTAGCTTTGCCCCGTCGTTTCACCCCCGTGATTATATGCTTACAAGCCCAAAGATGTTTGCAGTTCGTGCCTAAAATTGCTCGGCGATGATAGTTTTTTCTACATACATGACATATTTTTATTATATTTATGAATACTATACATCGTTATATTTTATAGCCTATAAGTTATCCGGATTTATAAAATATATTATTGTAAAATCTTATTAACATGCATACAGAAGTTTTTGAGTGGAACGGTAACTAACATACATCTCGATAACTTTTACATTTATACAATTACTTTGATGAAATTATTGCAAAATTAAATTTGTAATTACAATGATGTTTTACGTGCATAATTTTACAGATTTAAGTGAAAAAAATATTATTAATACGTGTTAAATATCTCGTATACAAAAAACGCAGGTATTTAGATTTTTTTATGAACGAACTAAGGTTAAATTAAAATGTTTTCAATACTTAACGATATAAATCATACGCGTACGGCACATCTGTTGTAAATTATTTGTTTCGTGAACACAAAACGTTAAAATATAAAAGATCCTCTTTTCAATGTAAGTCTTTTCCATATAAATCATATTTTTTGGATGTTTTTACAAGATGTAAGTAAATATATACAGCAGTAAAAAGGGAAAGATAATGTCAAAAAAGGAGAGGTAATTTCATCTGGTAACCATTCCGCTCGCCTTGTCGCTTCAAATACTATTTATTTTTGACATGATTATGACATTGTTTTGTTTTTATTTATATCATAATTTTTTCATTATGATCAGCCTGTGATAGCCCACTGCTGGACATAGGCCTCCCCTGATGCACGCCTCCTCTATTAGGGGGGTTTCTGGACCGTATCCCACCACGCTGGTCCAATGCGAGTTGGTGGGCGGACTGACTTTTTACATTCCCATCCAACGCATTTATCATCTTACTTTTCAGACAATTGGGTGATTTGCCCAAATTGCCTTAACCAACTAGAAAAAACAATGAAAATTTGTTGAGTCCCCGCAGGATTCGAACCCACGACCTCCGGTTTCTAAAGCACATGCTCTTACCACTAGGCTACGGAGGTAGTTATTTATGTACTTATAGATAATAGAAAAAATTACATTAGCAAAACCCCCTACCCCCTTTTTTTATAGGCAATGCAAAACCTTAAGACCCCTCACCATCTTGAAACATTAGATTCGTTACTCATTTACCCATAATTACAATATTCATAAGAGGTGGTAGGTCCCCTTTTTGCAGAGGACAGTCAGTAGACAGCCTGAGGCACCATGGTGCCCCTTTCTGCTGCAGAACAGTAACAGTAGCGCATTTACTGGGAGACGTAACATCTTATGTCTCTCGGTAGGAAGTGCGTTGGTTTTAACCCTGGTATTGCTAGGTCCACGGAGCTGGTGAAAATATCTGTGGTGGTGGCCCGACTTATTGGCTGCGAAAGAGGATGAGCGCCTTCTCAGCCAATAAAAAAAGCCTAAAACTACACTGGCTATATTTTATTACCTTTGAATTTTGAAGAATTTATTGTTTACACCGGCACTGGCAGAATTTGGCACCGTGGGGTTCTACGCGTCAATATCCTTTAAAATTGATCCTGCTGATCATAGGTCTTCCTCGCTATCTGTTAAAAAGTATAGCATTAAGTTTTGCAAGCTGGGCGGGCTGGTTTGACTGGTGGTTGTTTTTACAGGGGACCGTCTGGTTTGGTACCACCGCGGTGCCCATTTCTGCCGCAAGGTACTAGTGTGACAACATTACTGTGTTCCGGTTTGACGGGCACGCTAGCCAGCGTATTTATTGGGTGAACGAGACTTAACATCCTATGTCTCATAGGCAGTCGGTGACCACTTCCCATCGGATGGCCCGACTGCTTGTATGCCTGCGTAGGCAATAAAAAAAAACTTACTTCGACAATTTGATACACTAAGACAATACACTTATGGTGATAAAATGATCATAAGAACATGGGAGAAATCTTAGTTCTCTTGTAAAAACTATCAATTATAACAAAAATGTATAAAGAAATTAATCTTTCACAATATTCCTTCATAAGCTTCAATAAAATACTAATAAATAATACGAGTACTCAGGTAAGACCTGGATATTTTGTAAATAGCATCCGAATATCGCATCAGACTCGATGGAATTGAAGAAGAAAATAGAGGTAAACGTAGAAATGCTCTGAACGTAGGTGCTGTTGACAAAAGTGACTGAAGTGGAATTGTACAACGTTCCCGCATTCAGGCTGTCGCTTGGAGGACTTACCTACTTTCAAGTGAAGCGAGCATTCTCTTGTGTATTATTATTTTATATACAAATGAATAAAATTAAAATGTCTGTTTGTAACATCATAATACTGTTTTAATACATCGCAATAAATAAGTGATACATATAACGATGTTTTGGCTAATCTCTGGAACGGCTGATTACTATTCTGACAGGACTTTTACTGGAAGATAGCTGATGTAACTAGGAATTACTTAGGCTACTTTAAAAAATATATATGTTCATATGTTACCACGCGGATAAAAAGGAGAATAGATAACTTCAAAATATTAAGATTTTGTCGTGTTGGAATAATAATAACAACGCTTATAAACGCAAAAACCTGTTTTATATTTTTTTATAAATTTAAATATGTTGTTACTTTTTAATATAATTTATTACAATCATTTAAATACGATTATTTTTGCGATAATATAATAAAACTATGCCAGTTATTTATGTAACATAACTTCTAAATTTTATTTATCATTATTATTATCGTTTAAAGTACATAATTTCTATATAACATATTTGAGAAGCTTTAACAAATAATTCAATAAAATATTTAGACAGTTAAAATAAAGTTAAAACGAAAATAATACAAAACAAAGCAAGAAACCAACCGCAGAGAAGCGTAGGCAATTAATTTCCCGCCTTCAGTCGGACAGATTTATTGCTTGTTACCCATTTAACCTTTGCAAGACGGTTTTGGATTAATTTACTAGTTTCTTTCTTCTATCGCAATAAACATCTAATTAAAACATTACTTTTAAATACTATTACAAGAGTTAAAATAACTTTTAACAACATAACCTTAAAATTTTCCACCACAACATATTTTTTGATATCGGAGGCAGTCATAATAAATCTTTGAATAGAAAGAAGAAACTTGTCTTTGTTCAAGTTGTAAAATATTGGGCAAAATAAAGTTTAAATAGTTTAAAATTTATAACAAAATCTCATCGATAACACTTTTCGCCAAAACGACATAAAAGGATCTGCTTTTTAAGTATTCTTAAGTTTTTACAAAATAAAAAGAGTAAAAATGTAATTTCATATGATATGCTTTGTATTACTAAAAAGTAATAATTAATTCACGTCTTTACGCGAATTCTACACATTATTAGTTGAGAAAGGACTTTTCTTATCTTTACACCTCCCAACCAAAAAATTAACTTATTCTATCATAAAATCTGAAAAAAGTCCTTTTACTAAAAAGTAAATTAACAACACGGCTCCCAACAATCCGTAGGCACACGCTCACACTGACACACGGTCAGGCGAGACCCAGACAGTCTGGAAAGGCTCATTATTATCACTGGATATGTGGACGGATAGTGAGCGAGAGGGCGGCCTCCTACAAGATGAAGGCACACAACTCCGGACGCTACGGGACCACCTTATAATCATCCCTTCAATATCTATCCATAGTCACATCCTTCAGTCATCAGGAAACGACAAAGAAGAAAAAAATTGCTGTCCTCTTATTGTACCTAGTGGATTAAACTTGTAACCTACATACATCATCAACCTGTAATAGTCCACAGCTGGACATAGGCTTCCCCTAAAATACCCCTGCGGGTTTGGGACCGTATCCCACCACGCTGGTCTACTGCGGGTTGGTGGGTGGACCGATTTTTTACATGCCCATCCGACGCATGAATCATCTTACTTTTCAGACAACTGGGTGATCGGTCCAAATTGCCATAACCAACTAGGAAACAACAATGAAAATTTGTTGAGTCCCCGCAGGATTCGAACCCACGACCTTCGGTTTCTAAAGCACACGTCCATACCACTAGACTTCGGAGGCAGCGAGAGATATTGTAATACATTATTACTCTTATAATATTCATAATTATACAATATAATTTCATTTACGTTTTAAAACATAGTTATCTGATAAAATTAATTTAATATTATAGTATAATAAATTTAAACATCATAACAGTCGAGAAAATAATAGAATATTATGAAACTATAATTAAGAAAAGTAATTGAATCGTTATTTGAGTCAAGTTTACTTATTTTTTTACGTTGCGATAACAGTAACTTGTACTAACCGAATTAATAACGAACTATTTGCAATCGAAACGTATATCAAAGTAGTACCATGAAATTATATATTATTAGTGTGCGAACGTTAGGACGTACTTACTTTTTTAAACTACAACAAGAAAGTCCAATTAACCGCCTACATAGCCTAGTTCTACTAACCCTTGCTTTACTATACTATTGATGTTTTTAATCGACATTATAACCGTGAAAGAATTGTTCTTTATACCAGTGAGTTTTTTAGCCTCGAAGCTAGATTGTTTTTTTTCGTATTAATCTTTGCAAGATGCCGTTACTAATAACTTAACTAGTATTTCTTGACAGAAACAGCTACTTTAATTACTTCCTTCTGGTAATTTTACTAAAACACTTAATTACATAGAGCTATAGCGTAGATACTTTCAACACAATAGAGATATTTCAACGACAATTACACGTAATTAATTCTTTGTTTACACATTATTTTACATTTTAAATTCCCGACGTTTCGAACACTTTCCAGCGGCCGTGGTCACAAGGTAGACTAAGATGTCATGAATCTTGTTGCCAGTGCTGAAGCGGGATTACCAGATTATTTTATCATTACAGCCGGCACTGGTATTATTATACTTGCGTTTTAATTTCTATTTCACATGTAGTTTAATATGTTTTACTTTTACTCGCGATATAACAAAATTTCGGTAATCTCCCTAAGGTTGGCTGTTTTAAAATCATTGATGGCATTAAGCACGCTTTTTCATACATTTTATTTAGTACATTTAAATTATGCCAAGATAATAAAAAATTAAATAAATGTTTTACTTCCGGCCAATCAACAAATCATCCCCCAGTCTTTTGTGTATAAATACATTTAATATAAATAATTTCTCGTGTCACAATGTTCGTACCCATACTCCTCTAACACGGCTTGACTGATGTCATGAAATTTTTTATGCATATTGAACAAGTCAGAGTATCGCGTACTATCTATTTATCTAAGCACAAAAAAAAAATCTGCATTACTTCTTTATTATTATGTGGCATTGAAAAATAGAAACAACCCGAAAATTGCACTTTTTTACAACCAACCCATGCTTTACAATACTTAGTTTAATGATTTATAATTTTTTGTCCCGCTCGATAACTTGCTAAGTTATGCTCTCCATCTCTTTCTATTTTATTTATCATATCAATACAAACATGCAATAAGGAGAAAGAAATTCTTATCACACTAAATATTGACCGTATTAGGGATTCGAATCCACACCCACAGACGTGATAGTCACGTTCTATGACCATAATCACAGACTATAATATAAAAATATCTTAGAAAGGACCACTCATCGAGTCCTTCAAAAATAGATAAGTCGGAACCGACTAGGGTAGTACCACGATGTTGCCTAATCCGATATCCCATGCCATGTAACGTCAAAGAATGTCACTTGCGTGTGTTACGAACTGTACAGCGCCATCTAGTTTAGATTTCGTAAACACGACTTGAAGTCTTCAGACACGTTACAATATCGCATTATTTGAGATAAAGGTGTAGAGAAGTGCAAAATATGTATGTTTTATATTGAGATACAAAAACAGTTGAAAGATCTTATATGTGATATCTTACTCTTGATTTGCATGACGGAAATATTTATAAAACGCTATAAAAATTACTTGCTCTGTTTCTGTTTCTCTATAAATTTCTTTAAAAGGCGCCAGTTTTGTAATTTATTAGTAAATTAGCATCCGAAGGTGTAATCCTAGTTGCACGGAATAACCCTATATTTAAATTAAAAATTATTAATAATAAAATTTTAATGCTTAAACCCAATTTTTATAACAATCTATCGTTATTTTCTAAGGTTACCGATAAAGCTGATGAAACACATCTTACTTTTAATCAAGAAGAAAACAACGTTAACAAAAGTAGTTTCCCCGTGGGATTCGAACCGACGACCTATAGTTTATAAAGCAAGGAGCAATACCGCTAGGCTACGGAAGCGATTTAGTATTGAGGTAGTCTACATAGTTCGCTGCTGATCATTACTTTACGGATTTCTACATGAACTTGTTCATTCTGTAAGCATAAAAATAGAGAGAGAATTCATATTGCATGATGCCTTATAATCTCTGAATATGTGAAAGTATAAAAAAATTATAATTAATTCCGTGTCTTTTATTTCCATTTTTATAACCTTGTAAGACATAATAAACCAGGATATTAAGTAAAACTTTCTATAAAGTACTATATGTTGGATGACTCAGGTAAAAAACACCCCATCAATTATACATGCATATCCAGGGCATGGTCCCATCGGTAAGTGGAGCGAAAGTCTGTCCCTTTTCGAAGTCTATACCATCATCATCATCAGCCTGTGTTAGTCCACTGCTGGATATCCTGTGTTAGTTCTCCCCTAATGCACGCCACCGCTTCCGATCGTCGGCAATTCTCATCCAGCCCACACCGTATTTACGAATAATACTAGATCATCAAATCTTTGAGGATAATAGCAAACGTAAAAGCTTTTAATTTAGAACACTGTAAGCGTTTAGACTATATTTAAATAAAAATGTAACGTATATTTCATATAATAACTGTATTAAGAACTGTTTGTTACATTTACATATTGACGACAACGCCAGCACTGGCTAGTAAGCGGACGCCTCTGATCTGAGATGATCTGAAACTTATCAATGATATTATTATTTCACTCAATATGTTAATTTTTTTAAAAAAAAGGGGTAGTGAACATGCATAAATACTATTTGATAAAATTCATCGGCGTATAACCTCCTGTAGAAGAAAAGATTACGCTTTTTATTACAGGGTTATGATTTCCTGTAATGTGGCTCCACTATTTTCAATCTTATGGTTATGAAAGTTATTATCAAATGGAATACTTTTGTGTTCTTTTTAACTATTTAACGATACCATCAAAAATGTCCCTCGAATTGGCAGCGTTATATCATGAGAATATAACAAAATTTTTGTTTGTATAGACGGAACTAAAAATCTAAAGTGTTAATATTTCTAAAACTAAAAACTTTATGATACAAACTACCTTAGAGAGTCTGAGCAAACTGCGATATAAACTTGAGTGTCATAGTTGTTAACAGAGTTCGGAAAAAGGACTTTTATTACTCGGGTAAACTGAAAACTTCGACTCCTATACTTGATCTTGTGTAAGTGTGGCGATTGCAAGCTGCTATAAGCCATCAAAAGTTTTCCGCACGTGTGCTTACATACTTATATCTTTCTTTTTCGTAACCGTTTTTTCAAATTACCACGGGATCGGCTGCTAATCCTCCTCAGATTGGCCTGAATAACAGTTTTTATGAACTAGTTGTCAGAAACGTAATGAAAATGATGTCTTTTAACGACCTTCAATGATGTTCTTAAAAACTAGAATTTTCTTTTTGGATAACTACCCGACTCCTTGAGTGATCACTCAAATACCTGATTAGTAAGATAATCAAGCAGCGCAATGAAACAAAATTTTATTCTCGCCGAGCTATAACCCATAGTCTTCAGTTTATAGAGCTATTACCAATATCCCTAGGCCATCACGCCGACTCTACATTGCTAGATACTAATCTGAAATAAAAATATGGTGAAATTTTTAGATAAAATTTAGAAACAAATAATCTTTTAAATACTAATATTTGAAAATGTAGGCCAACGACAAACCGGCCCTACATTTGCTTAGGCCACTTTTAAGACGTGACAGTTCAATATTAAGAGTGTAACGTAAGTGTAATAAACATTAAATTTATATGAACGAAAACCCTAAATTAAATATTGCTCTTTACTTCGGTTCTTGTTATTTTCAGGTCTTGTTTTATATGTTAATATGGTGGGAGAGGTAGTCGCTATAAAAAGACTTAATAATTATAGAAAAGGTACAGAATGATTTAAAGGTAAATTAGAAACAAATTAAAAGCCAAAGCTGATGCCCGTTCACCATCGTAATATACTCCTAAAAATAGGTCACAATCCGTAAATTATCATAATTTTAATCCATGAAAAAACATATATTAATACGAAAGTTTATAAAAAGTCACAATATGACAGTAGCCATATTTGTGCAAAATAAAAGCAAATTTGGGCATGGATATAAGGATATTTGTTTCGGTAAAAAATCCTTTTAACCGATTTGTAAGTGGAGCTAATAACAATATTCGGTTTTAATTCATATTTAAACAAATTCTTATCAATACATTAAGTTTATAAATATTTTATCAAGAAATAGAGCACACTTGAAAAAATATTAAGTCCTTTATTAGCAACTATCTTTTCGACTACACAGTTGCTATCAAAATTGTGCAGGCACTTAAAATACATTTAAAAAATATAAATGTTTTATTTAAATAAAGAATAATGAACAATTTGAGTTAAAGCGTATAGTACATATATATTTATTACTAGAAAGGGTACAATAAATAAGCGATAATACCTTAGTATTTAGTGTTGAAATATTATAAACTAGATGGCGCTGTACACTTTCTAACACACGCAAGCGTTTGTCTTCGACGTTAGGCCTAGGCTGATAAGTAATGCTTCGCGTTCGTGGTATTTCCCTAGTCGGTTCTTCTGACTAAGAATTTTTGTTGGACTCAATGTGGGTCCTTTATTAATACTGTTATGTTATATAATGCTTTCAGAAAAGATTATCGAATATAAAAGTTAGAAATATAAGAAATGTGAAGCAAGAACACCCGTTAGTGAAATTGTGAGGGAATAAATAAAATATTAAAGAATCTATATATCTTACACAAATAAATAAAATTGGAGTATGTCTTTGAAACTGGAAAAAAATCGTTTTTAAACGAGTACATTATTATGATTTGCCGTATATCATACATATAGCATATATGAAAACAACATTTTTTTTTTTAATTTTAGTCAGGCTGTCTGTTTGTTGTGGTTA
Organism: Lamproptera curius; assembly: GCA_029286875.1. Taxonomy (NCBI): domain Eukaryota; kingdom Metazoa; phylum Arthropoda; class Insecta; order Lepidoptera; family Papilionidae; genus Lamproptera; species Lamproptera curius. The sequence goes on from JAGSMT010000007.1 coordinate 4,777,195, forward strand.
ATCACTGAAATGGCTTCTCCGAACTAGATAGACTCGCTGCAAGATAACTGGTAGTAACTTCATCATCATCATCAGCCTTTGATAGTCCACTGCTGGACATAGGCCTCCCTAATACACCCTATACATTAGGGGTTTTGGACCGTATCCCACCACGCTGGTCCAATGCGGTTGGTGGGTGGACCGACTTTTACATGCCCATCCGACGCATGGATGATCTTACTTTTCAGACAAATGGGTGATCGGCCCAAATTGCCTAACCAACTAGGAAACAACAATGAAAATTTGTTGAGTCCCTGCAGGATTCGAACTCACGACCTCCGGATTCTAAAGCACACGCCTAAACCACTAGGCTACGGAGGCAGTAACTACTTTTTCCAAAAAAAAGTAACAATTTGCTTTCTCTGTTGAATTAAGAGCGCTGAAATAGCATTTTAAATTTAAAAATTATGAGAAAAATTTCCTTAAAGAGCACCTACAAGATTATTTTAAGATTTTATTTCGTAAACAATATAGAGAAAAGTTTTAGAGCAAAAAGTTAACATTCAAAGAAGATTTATCACTTTTCGCTTGGAACTTTTATAATTTAAAATTTAGGCCAATAACAATTTGCTACAAATTATCAATACACATTTTTTGTGATTATTTTTGTAACATTAAGTTTATTTTCACTAAAAAGCGCTCTTACGCTAATGTGCAAAACACATAGAAGAAATACTATAGTACGTTATACAAATAACGATATAAAATTATGAGTAACGTATCGGCCGTTGTTACTACATGGCGGACCAGTAACTAAGTAACGAAACATACGGATTGCGTAAACAGGAGCTTAGCAATAATTCAATGGAATACACAATCAATTTAATGGCATAAATACACTACAAGAAATATTTCTCTAGATTAGGCCTCTTTCATCTTTCTTACACGTATTTAAATTTTTTTGCTATACCTTAGTATTAAATTAAAACTTATATATGGAACATCTACGTAAAACTGTTATTCAGGTGAATTTAGAAAATTTTCACGGAAGTTTAGGATTAGAAGCCGACCCCATGATAAATTGGGAAAATGGCTACGTCCGAACCCACGACCGGTTTATAAAGCAAGGTCCAATACCTCTATAGTGCCAACGCGCTGCCTACCGTGAGACATAGTGTGTTAAGTATCGTTTACCCAGTAAATACGCTGGCTAGGTGCCCTCCAAATAGTGTTGCCCAAATTCAGTCTTGGTCTTAGAGTCTTGGTCTTGTTCTTGCATTTTGCAAGACCAAGACCCCGTATTTTTAGAAGCTTAGGTATTCTATGAGACGCAAAAATCTGTATCAAAGAATATGAAAATTGAAACGTGTGAAAAAATTCTACAAAACTAATAAAATAATATAAAAAGCGTATCTATCTACTTATAAAATAAAAAGCCTGCGATAAGATTTTTGTATTGCTTACGAGCCCGAATATCTCTGAGAGAGGTGATGAGAGTAAGTATTTACTAGCAGTGCCCGCGACTTCGTCCACAAGGAATAGTAACTTTGGAGGTATAGTGACGTTCAGGATTTATTTATTTATTTTAAAACTTCTGTCATCAAACATACAAACAAACTCTTCAGCTTTATAATATTAGTATAGATTAGTATAGATGTACGACAAAACATTCACTTATATGTAAAGAATGGCACAATGTCTCGCGTCTGTACAAGTAGGTATTAATCTGTGTTTGTACGCCGCACGCGGCATCGTTTGATTTGCGGCGGCATCCTTTTAATAGAGCCGGCACGTGTCGAGGCGGCGCGGTAGAAAACAAGGAAATGTACTATAATAAAAGGAATTATTTTAATTCCAGTCATTTCCAATTGAGCTGTGCTTCGAGTCTAACGTAATAATTGATTTTACTAATTCTTGTTGTTTTCGGAAAACTAATATGAGTGACGAAGATTCAAATTGTTCTAGTCCGAGTAATGAGAGTTTGAGTCATAGATCTAAAAGACCTAAAAGCAAATTTGAAGAGTTTTTCGAAATAGTTCATGCATCCCAAACTGCCTTGTGTAAATTGTGCCAACATAAAAAGGTTGAAATAAAAATGAAAAACAGAAACACTTCAGGCTTAAGGAAACATCTAATATCTTTCTACAAAAAGGAATCACAAAAATTTCTTCCTGTTAAACCAAAATTCAATTGCTGGTAGGAATTACTACGGGGTTACTATGCATTATATAGACAACGAATGGAAGTATCGATCTGTAGTTCTTGATTTTATACCATCACGCGGTCGACATACTGGGGAAGATATTGCAACGATTTTCCACGAATGTTTTTTGGAATATGACATAATTGATAAAATACAAGGTATCACGGTTGGCAACGCAACTGCAAATACCAAATTTATGTATGAACTGGGCAAACAGCTGCCACCACACTTTGATTCAGACAATCAACATTTCCGGTGCTTTGCTCACATTTTAAACCTTGGTGTACAAGATTTATTAAAGACTATTATCATTACACTGTGAGACTGACACTAACGCGCAAGATCAGGAGTATGAAGACTATGCAGACGAAACTGAGGAAGATGAAGAATATGCACCAAATATTGCTGACTCGCGTACATCTGTAACACAATTACGCAGTATTTCAAGTAAAATAAAAAAAAGCGAGATAGTGAAGAAGAAGTTTCAGTCTGCTTGTGAAGCAGCTGGCGTGCCATTATATCTGAATCCCGTTCTTGACTGTCCAACAAGATGGAATTCCACACATGATATGTATGGATTTGGTTTAAAAGTGAGAGCGGGCATTAACATATTGTGCAGTTCTGTCACCGAATTGAATGATTTTCAAATCACAGCGTGTTAATGGCAAATACTCGAAAACATACATAAGTTTTTAATAAACTTTAAACTTTTAAGTACAAAACTTGGTGGAGAAAAATATGTTCCATTACCGCTAGTCATTGTATCATTCAATCTCTTGCTCGATAAAATTGAATCCATGGTAAAACAGTTAGATGAGAAACCTAATCGATCTGAAGGAGATGAAAGGCTCATTCTGGCTTTCCAAGCAGCTCGAGACAAAATGCTTAAACATTATAAGAAGAGCAACTGGATTTATTGTACTTCTTTAATTTTAGACCCAAAGCATTAGGTTCAGACTTTTGACCTGAAAATATGGGGGAAGCAACTTAAAACAGAAAGCCTGCGCAAGTTCAATGAACTTTATGAAGAATATAAAAGTCTACACTCATTGAACAAATCTCTGGAATCACCAAGAAAAGAAAATAAAGTATGTGATGAAGATGAAGACGTAATAGACTTTGATAAACTGTATGAATGTCCCTCGACGTCATCTGGATCTGGTCTGCAAGGCTTAGTGGTAGACGAGTTGGAGGAGTACCTGAGAAAACCAAGAGCTGCCAGCTCGGAAGACATTTTAGATTGGTGGAGGACGCATGAGACAGAGTATCCGACTTTATCGCAGATGGCCCGTGATTTTCTCTCAATACCTGCAACTTCAGTACCTGCTGAGAGATTATTTTCTAAAGCATCATTAGTAATTAGAAAACATAGAAATAGGTTAAGTGATGAGTCAGCCAGATGGTTACTTTGTATTAATTCTTGGTCAAAAGAATTGATATGAAGTAACAGAACCTAATGACAAAGCTGTTGTGTACTGTTATGTTATTTGATTTGTGTTTTGTTATAACCACCCGACTCATTGAGTGATTGATCAAATACCTGATTAGTAAGATAATCAAGCAGCGCGATGAATCAAAATTTTATTCTCGCCGAGCTATAACCCATAGTCTTTAGTTTATAGAGCTATTACCAATATCCTTGCTAGATACTAATCTGAAATAAAAATATGGTGAAATTTTTAGATAAAATTTAGAAACAAATAGGCAGGCTAACAATAAAAGGCTAAATAAAAAATAAGCTGTAGGCTAACGAAAAACCGGCCCTACATTTGCTTAGGCCACTTTTAAGACGTGAGAGTTCAATATTAAGAGTGTAACAAGCAATAAATTTATATGAACGAAAACCCTAAATTAAATATTGCTCTTTACTTCGGTTCTTGTTATTTTCAGGTCTTGTTTTATACGTTAATATTGTAGGAGAGGTAGTCGCTATAAAAAGACTTAATAATTATAGAAAAGGTACAGAATGATTTAAAGGTAAATTAGAAACAAATTAAAAGCCAAAGCTGATGCCCGTTCAACATCGTAATGTATAATACTCCTAAAATTGGGTCACAATACGTAAATGACGATAATTTCAACCCATGAAAAAAATTATATTGATACGAAAGTTTATAAAAAGTCACAATATGACAGTAGCATGGATATAAGGATATTTGTTTCGGTTAAAAATCCCTTTTAACCGATTTGTAAGTGGAGCTAATAACATTATTCAGTTTTAATTCATATTTAAACAAATTCTTATCAAGACATTAAGTTAATAAATATTTTATCAAGAAATAGAGCACACTTGAAAAAATATTAAGTCCTTTATTAGCAACTATCTTTTCCACTACACAGTTGCTATCAAAATTGTGCAGGCACTTCAAATACATTTAGAAAATTTAAATGTTTTTTTTAAATAAACAATAATGAACAATTTTGAGTTAGAGCGCTTAGTACATATATATTTATTACTAGAAAGTGTACAATAATTAAGCGATAATACCTTAGTATTTAGTGTTGAAATATTATGAGCTAGATGGCGCTGTACACTTTCTAACACACGCAAGCGTTTGTCTTCGACGTTAGCCCTAGCCTGATAAGTAATACAAAGAGTTTATAGTGTATCCCTAGTCGGTTCTTATGACTATAGAATTTTTGTTGGACTCAATTTGTGGTCCATAGTTAGTATTTATACTTTAAGAAATGTGTTTAGTAAATTGTTTCGAAAACATAAGTTATGTAATATAATAAATGTGAACTAAGAGCACCCGTTAGTGAAGTTGAGAGAGAATAGACAAAATATTTAAGAGTCTATATATCCTATACAAATAAATGAAATTGGAGTATGTGTTTGAAACTGGAAAAAAATGGTTTTTTAATGAGTACATTATTATGATTCGCCGTATATCATACATATAGTATATATGAAAACAACATTTTTTTTTTAATTTTAGTCAGGCTGTCTGTTTGTTGTGGTTAATCTCTGAAATGGCTTCTCCGAACTAGAGAGACTCGCTGCAAGATAACTGATGTAACTGGTAGTAACTTGCTTTTTTCCAAAAAAAAAAGTATTAAATTTGCTTTCTCTGTTGAATAAAAGCGCTGGTAGGCGACGTCATGTTCTCCTAAACATCCAAAGGTGGCAGTAAGTGTTAATAAATAAATAAATATGTCGCTTATTAAGCAAATACGTACATTGTAAATACCTATGTAATATGTTAAAATTTACACATTGTTGTGTACAGCAAAGAAAAACAGCAAGTCATAAAATATTCTAAAAGAGAATTCTTTTAGAATTTATAACTATATTCCAGTTATGAATGTCAAAACAGTCGGTATTGTTTATATATATTAATTATTGGTTTTGTAAGTATCAAGCTTTCTTGATGCTTACAAAACCAATGACTTTTGTTCATGCTATTTTTAAAATTAGGTAACAAAGCTAATTGTAAAAACGTATTACTTTATTTTTTACTTTAGTCAATCTATGAAGTATTCCCGAATTAGACCAATAATTGACCATTCTATTGAATTATCACGCTACTAATTGAACCATTTACGTGAAATCATAAAATTATACGTTCAATATTTTTTAAATTACGTTTGAATTTAGCTATGATACTTTTTTTAACTATAAGAAACTTTAAATAAAAGATTACTTAGTATAATTACTACTTAAAAGGCTAACAAATAGTGTACATTACATTATTCAATTTCTAACATATTTAGATATTATTATTTTATTTTAGTTTATTATTATTATTGATTTATATTCGATTATTTAATATTGTATATAACAAAACATATATTATTAATTAATCTTAACGGATATTATCTTATTTTATTTTAATACTAGCTGTTTTCCGCAACTGCGTCCGCGTGGTAATTTTATTTTATTTTATTTTTTTTATTTTATTTGGAAAACAAACAGCTTAATACAATAAAAACGAATATACATTTGCCAGTTATAAACAAGCTAGTAACATGTTTTCACATTTAAATATCTAAGAATAGACGCCGTGAGAACAGACACTTATCTAAATGTATATAAGGTAACATGAAAAGAAAAAAAAAATATCAAACAATCCAGCAGAATTTAAACAAATAATCAAATGAATGTAAGCTACAGTTTCAAACCAATGTCTAGTCATTGTTTTTTTTATAGTAGATATATGTGAATTAAAGATATCAAAGTCATGTTTTTCTGAGCATTTGTTAATTAAGGTAGAAGCACGACAGAAAAATGAAGTTTTTCTATAATTCGTTGTATGAAGAGGTATGTAAAAAATTGGATGCTTTTGTCGTGATATCCTTTTTTGCGGTACAGAAAATAACAATTTATTTAAGAGTAACGAACTATCAACTTTATTTTGTGCAATTTTTATTAGAAATGTTATATCTGCTATGTTCCGTCTTACTGCCAATGGCAACAAGTGGTGAATTTTGCATTTAGATTCATAATCATTGCCCACAGTACTACATTTAAATTCTAAGAATCGTAAAAACCGTTTCTGTATAGCCTCTAACCTATTTATATAAATGTCGTAGCAAGGATTCCAAAGTTGGGAAGAATACTCGAGAAGACTGCGCACGTACGTACAGTATAGTACTTTTATAGAATCGTAACAAAGTTCCCGCAGCATCTTATTATAAATCCGAGAGATGAGTCTGAGTAAATCTTTCTGAATAAGTTTGCAGTCAGTAATACTAGTGATTTCTTTTAAAATTAAATACATAATACATAAAATAATAACCCAGTTGGTTTTTTTGTGGGAAAAGTTTCATTAGTTGTCTTCCAGTGAAGGTTACGATAATATTAGACCAGCCATTCCAGAGATCGGCCAGAACAAACGGACAGACAGAAAAAGAAAAATGAAGAAATGCGTTGTTTTGTTATATGTATCGGTTAATGTCACAATGTAATCATTTAAGATCGGTTATTTTGATGCTATAAGCAGACACTCCAATTTTAGTTATTTGTATACATAAGTGTAAGTAAGTAAAATATTCGCCGTGTTTCAGAAGGTTTGTATGTTCCATGATCACGGGAGAGAATGATTTGTATTGCAAACTAAATAAGAAACGATAAAATCCTTAAAATCTTTCATTAAATTGTGTAAATGTAGAATTCGCGTAGATGCAAGAAATTATTATGGTAAAATTTATTAAAACACTTTCCAGGTAATAAAGGATACAAGGAATCCCTATAATCGGTTGTAAATTCTCACGCTATCGACTATGGTATGCAACGTGGTTCGGCTGTCCTTTTTTTGCTAGTTTCACACGAGACAGGCTTGGTCCCGTGTGAAATGGGGTCCGGGCTGGTGTGGCGCGTGCTTTAGACCTCTTATCGTGCGGTGTGACCCTAATCTTTTAATTGTATGTAATACTAAAATTAAACGGGATAGTTAATAAGTTAGTACCATCATAAACTTTATATAACAACCACGAACAACATGTGTACTACACGTTAATAAATAATCAACTTAGTATTATGTATTATCTGTTACCTTACCTTTTTTATTTTCATCTAGGTAAATCTGTTAATGTTCTTTGATTAAATATGATTGTATGAATGTTTAAATGACTTTTGCCTGACTTATTAGAGGTATTGGACCTTGCTTTATAAACCGGTCGTGGGTTCGGACGTAGCCATTTTCCCAATTTATCATGGGGTCGGCTTCTAATCCTAAACTTGCATGAAAATTTGCTAAATTTACCTGAATAACAGTTTTACGTAGATGTTCCATAAATAAGTTTTTAATTTAATACTAAGGTATAGCAAAAAAAATTAAATACAGTGTAAGAAAGATGACAGAGGCCTAATCTGGAGAAATATTTATTGAAGTGTATTTATGCCATTAAATTGATTGTGTATTCCATTGATTTATTGCTAAGCTCCTGTTTACGCAATCCGTATGTTTCGTTACTTAGTTACTGGTCCGCCATGTAGTAACATCGGCCGATACGTTACTCATAATTTTATATCGTTATTTGTATAACGTACTATAGTATTTCTTCATGTGTTTTGCACATTAGCGTAAGAGCGCTTTTTAGTGAAAATAAACTTAATATTACAAAAATAATCACAAAAAATGTGTATTGATTATTTGTAGCAAATTGTTATTGGCCTAAATGTTAAATTATAAAAGTTATAAGCGAAAAAGTGATAAAACTCCTATGAATGTTAACTTTTTTGCTCTAAAACTTTTTCTTTATATAGTTTACGAAATAAAATCTTAAAATAATCTTGTAGATGCTCTTTAAGGAATTTTTTTCTCTATAATTTTTAATTTAAAATGCCGTTACAGCGCTATTAATTCAACAGAGAAAGCAAATTTGTTACTTTTTTTTTAAGTCTTTTCATAGCGACTACCTACAATATTAACACATAAAACAAGACCTGAAAATAACAAGAACCGAAGTAAAGAGCAATATTTAATTTAGGTTTAATTTAGCAATATTTAATTTCGTTCATATAAATTTATTGCTTATTACACTTACGTTACACTCTTAATATTGAACTCTCACGTCTTAAAAGTGGCCTAAGCAAATTGTAGGGCCGGTTTTTCGTTAGCCTACATTTTCAAATATTAGTATTTAAAAGATTATTTGTTTCTAAATTTTATCTAAAAATTTCACCATATTTTTATTTCAGATTAGTATCTAATTTAGTTAGGGATATTGGTAATAGCTCTATAAACTAAAGACTATGGGTTATAGCCCGGCGAGAATAAAATTTTGTTTCATCGCGCTGCTTGATTATCTTACTAATCAGGTATTTGATCAATCACTCAATGAGTCTCAATGAATGTTTATAACAAAACACAAATCAAATAACATAACAGTACACAACAGCTTTGTCATTAGGTTCTGTTACTTCATATCAATTCTTTTGACCAAGAATTAATACAAAGTAACCATCTGGCTGACTCTTAACCTATTTCTATGTTTTCAAATTACTAATGATGCTTTAGAAAATAATCTCAGAGCAGGTACTGAAGTTGCAGGTATTGAGAGAAAATCACGGGCCATCTGCGATAAAGTCGGATACTCTGTCTCATGCGTCCTCCACCAATCTAAAATGTCTTCCGAGCTGGCAGCTCTTGGTTTTCTCAGGTACTCCTCCAACTACTAAATGGATAATTTTTGACGTTCATAAGTGTTCAGTAGAGCCTAAATTGAATAAATGATATTGACTTTGACTTTGAACTCGTCCTTTCTCTGTTGAATAAATCAGTCATAAAACATCGATTCGAACTAGGGTTTTCCTGAATATTAGAATCAGCAAAAGTGTTTCATTTGCTAACCGCGTAGAGTTTAAATAACAGCTCAATTATCTGAAGTGATTTGGCAGAAAAAATGTTTTTAATAAAAGGAAAAATATAAGATGTGTATCGTATCGTATAATAAATCTGTTTAAATTCATTTAAATTAAATGTAATTTATTTTAATTAAACTTAACCGTTTTTAAGTGATTACGCTAAATAAATAACCTTCAAACGGGAAGACGGTAGTGCTAATACACAACTACTTTGCGGCAGAAATAGGCAACATACACGGTACCCAGAACCGTTCTAATAAAAATAAAAAAGTGTAGAATAATTGTTACATTGTACCACTACATCCTTATTGGTTAAGTTAACACATTTATGTTGTTATCCGATCACGTGTAATGGCATAAATCTGTAACAATAAACGTCTACATTGTAATCCGAGTGAGTAACTCAGTGTTATTGGCAATTTCCTGAGGGAAATATTCCCGACTAAGGGTCAATCCACAACTACGGTATGAATGGGTATTCTTTCATTATTGTAAGAAATAAACAATTGTATATTAAGGTTGTTACTTTGTTAATAACCCGTGTAAAAATGTAACATACATATAGTGTTCAGTTTTATTTGCTTTTTCGTCAGTCTTAAAAAGATACAACTAATAACAAGTAAAATTTTAACAAATAATATGAACGTCTTAAACAGTATATAACCATTACACGCAATATTGATGGGACAACGTGCCCTCTGCAAATCTGCAAAAAACCACCCCGTGATTTCCGCCACTGTATTTTCAAATCTCTACTATCTTTTAAGTTATTCATTTAGTCAAAATGTTATGAATGACGTGTTTTATGCACATAGAATGAATAATTTTTTACACTTTATTGCTTGGAATGCAATTTTCAACAATGTTTTACATTAAAATAGCAATCTACTTAATTTCTTAAATATCTATTAAATTATTTATTCAAAATTATTTTAAAAAATGGGACCAAATAAATGAGCAATTGATCTAATATCATATAAAAAGAATCAACCAAATCTAAGGTCTAGGAGCAGAGCAACCAGGTAAAATATATTTATAAAAAAACATACGCTCCGTACCTTTTCATTTAGGAAGTCGGTCAACAATATTTAACTTTTTAATGTACAGGCATAATTCATTAATAAGTGTCGATTTATTGGCAGTTATTTAGTAAATTATTCGTCTATCGCTAAGGAACTATTATTATTATAAGCCAAATATAAGTTAAAAGAGGAAAAAAAGGTTAGAGATGTGTGTAAGATTTTATTTTTGTTCAGTGACAAAATATCGTAATAAATCATGTCAGAAGATAGTAATAAAAAAAAAGCTCGAAACGCCGTTTGATAATATGCTTAATATTTAAACTTTAACGTAAAATTATACGGCTTATACTGTTTTTAGAAGTATAAATCATCATCATCATCATCACAGGCCTGTGTCAGTCCACTGCTGGACATAGGCCTCCCCTAATGCACGCCACCGCTACCGATATCTGCTATTCTCGTGAAGCACGAGTATCATAGTTATGTTAAAAATGCATTAGTGCACCACAGGTGTACAAATTCAAGAAAACTACCGTTTTAAGAAACAGTGGGTACTTTGGCGAATTTCCAAATAGTATTACTCCGTGCATGGCTTTTAAAACTGGTAACATATTGAATACGAACATGCACTTACGATATTGCACTGTTAGTAATTTGAAAAATGATATACATTTTTATTAAAACTCTTTTAATGTTTTGTCAATGTAATTTTATATCTGATCCCGATCTTTTTTTTAATGATTGATTTCCATGAACGATTTAATAAGATAATATGATATTTATTAAGAATAATGTAGTTGTAATAGGTGTATCATTCATCATCATCATTATCATCATCAGATCAGCCTTTGATAGTCCACTGCTGGACATAGGCCTCCCGTAATACAATCGTATCTATTAAGGGGTTTTGGATCGTATTCCACCACGCTGGTTCAATGCGGGTTGGTGGGTGGACCGACTTTTTACATGCCCATCCGACGCATGGATCATCTTACTTTTCAGACCATTGGGTGACTGGCCCAAATTGCCTAACCAACTAGGAAACAACAAAGAAATTTTGTTGAGTCCCTCAGGATTCGAACCCACGACCTCCGGATTCTAAAGCACACGCCTATACTCACTAAGCTACGGAGGCAGTATCATTATGGTTTGTAAAGGCCATATAAGGCGGGAAATGTTTGTTATAACCCATTTAGTACGTATAGATCTATCAAAACACGACGGGGCATTAGTGCATGTGTAAGTTGTAATAAAAAGCTTAATAATTTATATAAAAACGCTTAAAGCCTTCCTCCACATTAAAAATATTTTGAAACATTCATAAGCAATATATTATGATTTATTTCTCAGCTACTAATACAGTACAAATTTAAATGCTAAATAATCATTACCATTTGATCCATCTAGAGATTTAAAAAGAAAAAATATTTATTCAGTAACAGGTTAATTAGGATTTTCAGATACCATAAAAATTAATAGTTCAAAAAAACCCTGAAAGTTTGTGTTCAAATTTTCTTAGAACTTTTTTTTATTAAGTATATTTCTTTTTAATATATATGCACACTCGAATGAAAGATAAAACTTTAGATTAATTAAAAACCGTCTTGAAAAGGTTAAATAGGTAACAACCAATAAATCAGTCCGAATGAAGGCAGAAAATTAAATGCCGAAGGTCTCCTACAGTTAAAGTTTTATTAATACCGGCTTTTAGAAGCGTTAAGTCTTGATATTTATCAAATAAAGAACATACAGTAATATAATCCAAAAAAAGTATAAAGTAAACTACATTATTCTTAAAAGATTTTCTCAGAAACCTATCGAGCACTAAGCTAAGAGTTTTAAGTCTCAATAAAAAATATAAAATAAACGCAATGAATATACAAAAACTAATTATTCTATGACGTTCGCTTCACAACAATAATTTACTACAAGACTACTACATTATTGTTTACATGAGTATTATTTACAATATTAAAACTTATTGAACTGTAAAAAGCAGAAGATAGATAAAAAAGCAAAAGAGATGCGCGTCACCTGTAAATAAGTAAATTCAGCCAGCTCGCAGTCTAAATGCGAGAACGTTGTAAAATTCACTTTAGCTGCTTATGTCAACCGCACCTATCTACGTTACGAATATTTTCACTTTTCCCGCAACTTTGCTATTACATTCTGTGGATTTTCTTTAAATGCACTGCTCTTGGTGACGTTCAGATATACTTCACGCGAGATTTTATGCCACACGACGAGATTTTTTTCCTGACAATGTTAAATACATCAGTGTAACGAAAATGACCCTAATTATTGTGGTTAATTCATTAATTTACGCAGCCACTATTTTTAGTTGAACCCCTATTAAGTTACCTAGTTTTCGACAAAATAGAGGGTGGGGGGAAGAGAGATATTTTTAAATGCAAGAAATATTACTTCCTTCTATTCACGCAAAAACAATAAATGATTTAAAAAAAGACTGTTACGCATTTTATCGGGATAGTGTTGTTTACAATTAATCGAATTATTTACGCATAGCCCCAAATTAATAGCATTAGGCGATTTTTAAGAATTTTTGGTCTTTTATCTTCGCTACACAGTCTATTTAAAATCTTTATATTTACTTTCAGAACTCATCTTTTTTATGACGTTGTTCAAAATATTAAGATGTTCGATATTTTTTTTAAATAACACAATACATACACATCATACATACATAATCAACCTGTGATAGTCCACTGCTGGACATAGGCCTCCCCTATACACCCCTATCCATCAGAGGGTTTTGGACCGTATCCCACCACGCTGGTCCAATGCGGGTTGGTGGTGGACCGACTTTTACATGCCCACCGACGCATGGATCATCTTACTTTTCAGACAATTGGGTGATCGGCCCACATTTGCCCTAACCGACTAGGAAACAACAATGAAAATTTGTTCAGTCCCCGCAGGATTCGAACCCACGACCTCCGGTTTGTAAGCCACATGCCATACCACTAGGCTACACAATAATGAAGGTTAATTTATAAAATTTGAATTTATCTATAATGAAGTGTAATAAAATTCTATTGGCAATTTTTTAAGGTTACCTCATATTTGTAATGTGTACATAACATAATATGACAAAATACATTGCATCTTAATATTACCAACTTATTTAAACCTACACAAAGAATTAATATTAAATATATAACCATAAATAACCAAACCTAACCTAACCAACCCGTATTGGACCAGCGTGGTGGGATACGGTCCAAACCCCCTAATAGATAGGGGTGTATTAGGGGAGGCCTGTGTCCAGCAGTGTACTAACACAGGTTGAAGATGATGATGATGATGAACCATAAATATTTTTAAAAATCCAGTCGTGTGAGTTCGGGTTTGCATTCTGTTATAAATTTTGGCCAAAGCCTGACAAAGAAAGAACTTGAAAAATTTAGACTTTTGAGCATTGTAGAATTAACTAAAAATAACGTTGCTTTACTTGAATATTATTCTGATCATATTAAAATTGGCTTTAACGGATGTTGAATGAACCAAGCTGTCGACCATGTCTTATCATTTAAGTCATTAAAAATACGGTATAAGTGAAATGGTAATATAAATATAATATTATATATATTAAAGATTATATATATATATTTATTATTATATATATATATATATATATATATATATATATATATTACACTTACGAAACTAGGCATTACAAAGCGCTTATTGACATGTGGCAATTATCGCAATAAGGAACACAATTCACATTTCTGTTACGCTTACATTTACCTTCAGCTGCATGAATTATGAACGATTCGTTCAAATGTCCCGGATCTAGTCAAGATTATAATTGCAATCAATAATTGTTATCCACACCGACTTGACACTAAGACACTTTTAAGACTTATGTCATATTAATTTCCAATTTAATTGTAATATTTTTATTTCTCAAAACAAATAAATGTGCTAGAAAGCTAACAATGATTAAATAAATCAAGTAAATGTACAAAACTTCTCGTTCAATATCAAACGAATAAGTGAATTGAAACGAAATATTGAAATGACTTTGGTGTACGCTCGAACCCACACTTAAACAACCGAATCATTAATGTTTATTAATTAGCATTGTCTTTACTGAATGATACATAAGCTATACGATAAGTGTATACTCGATGACCCTAAAAGTACTAGAAACTAGTGCTGTGGCAAACCGTATGTATTCGGTACTGAGTAAAGGGTACGCTCTCTAGTATCAAAATGCGAAACTTTACTCACGAATCCAGATCGTTACCCGTATGTTTCGCACTTTTATACGACAACAGTATAATGTGTTCACTGTTCATAATTGAAGGCGTTTTGTTTTAAAATTTTTTCTTCACCCTTCTAGTTAATCACTGCCATAAGATAAGGTTTTATATAATTTCAAGTACTGTAATTATTTTAACGCCATGAGTTTAGGTGATTGAATTAATTAGAAAAAAATATATTTTTGTAATCAATTCAGTCTTGTATGACTTTGTTTTTAACTCTTGAATTTGTTTTGTTTTGTATTTTAACTTGAACTATACCACTTTATCTAAATTCCATGACCACGGTTTACTTTATGCTTATTTGTTTATTATTTAATTTTAAGTTTATTTATAACTTTTATTAAAATTAATATATCTTAATTTTTTTGTTTTATAAGTTTTATTATTCAAATTATATTATTTTATTCAAAACATTTATTATTTATGTTAGGTTGTTTGATTTAATTTGTACAATTTTCAAGTGATGCGATGTCATGACGTGATACCTAACTCGAACGCAATACGACTTGACATGATGCGATGTTACGAAAGTAACGATGCGAAACGTGCGGTACTCATTGTCATGGTAACGGACGTCGTTACTTTTACAGCTCTACTAGATACCTAATATTATTACGAATATGTATTGGTAACCGTTGACTTAACTACAATATTAAAAACGTGTTATAATGGATCACTCTTTGGACCCAACAAAAATTCTTAGTCAGAAGAACCGACTAGGGAAGTACCACGAATCTGTCACGTTACTTATCAGCCTAGGGCAAACGTCGAAGACAAACACTTGCGTGTGTTAGGAATCGAACAGCGCCATCTAGTTTAAAAAAAATAACTGCGCGTGTCATAATCAAGTACTATGTATTACTTCTTCAAATGTACTTTATTAAAGAGTTATAACAAATGCTAAGTGTAACAAATTACAAATTTTTATATTGATTTTTATTATTGCATAAACAAGTAATAAAGTTTTTTGATAAAATATTTTTCTACAACACAAGATTTGGAAAAAAAACTATTTTAAAAGGTATTGGTATTGGTAAATCTGATTATAGACTTAACACAAAAATTAAAAAAATCGAGATTTATTTTGTAAACCAGCTCTTTTAGAAATAATTAAATACGCCGAATAGAGACTTACGCCGGTTGGTACTTATTGACTACTTTTATAATTAATCATCATCAGCTTCATCATTATTACTCTGTGATACTACACTGCTGGACATGGGCCTCCCTCAATCCACGCCACCGCTTCCGATCTTCGACTCTTATCCAGCCCACACCGGCGACTTTGCGAATGTCGTCACTTCATCTTGCCGCATCACAATACTTATTAAAATAATATTATATTAACCGACCGTTACGACATGTTGATTTTTTGTGATAAGTCGCAATTCCCGCTTTTTTTAGTATTTTCTTACAGCAAACGTAATCAGACTTTTTCCTCCCTTTTTCATGTCTGTGACGGTGAGTCATACACTTTTAATCGAAGTATTTAGCAAAAATATTAAGCACTTTTTAATAGAATACTAATTTCTAACATTAAAATTTAGGCAACGTTTAAATCCTTTATTACTATAAACACTTTGGTACTAACTTTTTCCTTTATTTAAATAATGCTTTCCTGAGTTGTTAAATAAACAAGTCACTCCATTGTTTGGGCAATAAAAAAGAAAACTTTATATTCTGAACACCGGCAACTTAACTACAATTTTAAAGCACGGCAAGATGCTATCGCTATAAACGAGGCCCGTTTTTCTTAACAACTTTTATTAACTTGTGCAGCAATATTATTTTTTTTGTTTGTTTAATTTTTCGGATAGTATTTTAAGCAATCAAAACGGATATGACTGCAATTCTTTGCAGAGCCCTTAGTTCCTTCGAGTCATTCTTTAGTCCTAATTATTTCTTATTGCTTTCTTACATGTTGATCAGCAAAATATGTTTTAAAAAAATCTACACCTAACCTTCTGTCTTTGCACCTAAACCATTGACAATAAAAGGTTTACCGGAAATTGCAGAAGAACCGTTCCGGGGCCCCAAAAATATGAGTGGTTCGCAAGGACCATTATCAATATCGACGAGAATTAGTTTTACCGTCAGGCAATAAAAAATGACGATGCAAATAATATTCTTCACGGAGCTGTAAATTGCTTCATAGTTATCATCGTCATCAGCCCAAGACAGTTCATAGGCCTCCCCTTATGCACACTACCGTGTCCGATCTTCAGCTATTCTCATCCAGCCCACGTAGGCCACTTTGGAAATGTTGTTTCTTTATATTGCCGCAGTGCGTCTCTCGCTGTATGAATTACATTAGAATCAATAATTTGCATTTAAATACCAACCTATTTAAATGTGAAGTGGTAATAGATATTGAAACGTGAGAACTTTTGAGTTAATAGTGTTCCTGGGGATAAAATATGATGATAATGTCTTCCACGTCGATAACGATTACAGAGGCTAGAACTATTAATATAGGGTGTGTGTTGGAAAACATAAGTGTTCCTTCTCTTTCTTCAATCTTATAATCCAATGGACGAATGACCACAAAAAGGACAAGAAAAAAATACAAAAGAGAGAGACAGACAGCTACTTAAAAGTATAACAACAGATAAAAAAATATTTCTGCTGAGTTTCAAAGTAAAAAAATAGTTTCACCGCTTCTCAAGTCAGAGGCAGTAAACCCAAACTACAATATCCGATCCTGTGTTACAACAAAAATCTGTAACGATAAACGTCTACAATGTAATCTGAGTGAGTAACTCAGTGTTATTGGCAGTTTCCCGAGGGAAATATTCCCGACAACTGGTGAATTTACACTTACGATATAAAATTACGGCATGAATGAGTATTCTTTCATTATTTAAACAAATAACGCTCAATTTTTTTTTGGGGTTGTTACATTAATAATTAGTTGTCCCAAAATAATATTGTTTTAATTAAGCTAATAAAAAAATGTAATATATAATATAATATATATTACATTTTTTTATTAGCTTCAAAGGTAGACGAGCACGACGTATTACTTACTTTAATTGTTGAATTACGAAACTATAAAAATATTTATCATGAAAAATATTCATTGTATTTAAATATTTATTACGTCGTTAATCAACGACGTATTCTGTAACTCATAATTCCTTCCACACTTTCTACTAATTGGTGAAAAGATTTAAATTTCCTGTCGAATTACTTATTAACTTTTTGCTTTTCGAGTTACACAAACAAATTAAAACCTTTCGCTTACTTAACAAGGGTTCCATCACGACGACCGCAAACGCTCTTTTTGCTTTTAAGTGTAAAAACAAATTTATGTAACCCTAGTTCGTTTACATTACGCCAAAACAGTTTAATAAAAATAAAATTTTTCCAAAGTATTTATTTATATTTATTCGATTTGGTCCTTCGCAAAAGGACAAAAATAAACAAATTTTAATAACCTGTTAAACTAAGCATGACGATTTTAATTTTATTTCGGAAGCCAAGATTTTTTAACACGAATGAGACCAACAATGCTAATAATATTCTCTAAAATAATAATTAAATAACATTTTTTTCTCTCCTTTGATATTAAATTAGTAAATAATATATTAAAAGTAAATATCAACTAGATATAGATGTACGTTTAACTTCTTGTTTTATCATTTTGCAGAATATCGCAGTTCAAATATTTTACCTAAATATAGTAATGCACGAACATATAAGAGAGATGAAAGATACAAGTTATAAAATACGCTATCATCCAATACTAGCTGTTGCGCACATTTTATCCGCGTAGTAGTCTAAAAAACTTAATCGTTTAGTTTTTTTTGTAAGAAAAAAGTAATCCAAGTTACTCGCTATTATATCAGCTATCTTCTAGTGGAAGTCCCGTCAGAATCGGACCTGCTTCCAGAGAATAGCCAGAACAAACAGACAGACAGACAAATATTTAAATAATAAAGACAAGTATTAAAAAAAATGTCTTTTAAGGCAACGGTCGACGGAAATACTTTAATATTAAAAGTTAACTTTGATATTAATTTCACGGTCCAGGTACATACATAAAGTGTTTTAATTAATTAAAACTTTTGAAATTCCGCCTTCGTAAAGAAATTTTAAAGTATAATCATGTTAAAAATTGTTTTTTACTGTTCTAATAATATTTGCAAATAATGTTTTCAATTAAATTTTTATTGCGTTAGAAGAAAGAAACTAGTTAATTAATCCGAAACCGTCTTGCAAAGGTTAAATGGGTAAAAAGCAATAAATCTGTCCGACTGAAGGCGGGAAATTAATTGCCTACGCTTCTCTGCGGTTGGTTTCTTGCTTTGTTTTGTATTATTTTCGTTTTAACTTTATTTAAACACTTTATTATTTTATATTAGTCTTAATAAACACTCTTGAATTATATTACAAACTATATCAAACTATTTATCAGCATTATAAACTGTTCTTATTATTATTATCTAAAAAGGGAGAGAATATAAATTTCAAGCTGAAAAGTGATTTCTCCATGCGCGCACCCCCAATGCGAAAACGTTGTAAAATTCACAGCAGCCTCTTTTGTCAACAGCACCTACGTTTTCACATTTTCACTTCTCCCGCCATTTTCTCCTTGAATTCTCTGAACTTTCTCTTGAATTTGTTGTTTTTGGTTTATTTTGCTTGACAATATCGATGTTCATTCGTAATGCTTTATGTTATTCATTAATTTTAATAGTACCTTACATGTAAATACATACAATTATTTCATTGAGTTTCAAGTTCTTTTTAACAATAAAACCTATCTTTTCTATTTTAACTAAAAACAATGCAAAGGTGTTATTCGATATTTTCAAATAATTCTGTCTAGTTTTATCAATATTTTGTTGTATTATTTTTGCATAAATTGAAATAAGCAGGTACATAACAAGTTATTTACACGCTGTGACAGAAAAGTTCTGTTTAAAACAAGTTTTCCTAAGAGAGTCCACACCTCTCTGAGACAATCTTTTATTATGACTTATCGTTAAATGTTTAGGACATAATATTAAGCATTAAAATTGTGTCCTAAACAAAAACAAAAAAAACGCTTTAATTTAGCAACAGCGTTATTCAAATCCCGACCTTTTATTTTTCAATGTCCCAAAACAAATAACTTAGAACCCTTTCCAAACAAGGGCACCGTGAACGGTAACCGCAAATTACTTCATTGCGTTAAACCCTGAAAACAAATTAATTTAACCTTCGTCCATTTGCATAATGATTTAAAAACAACTGCGTAATTCTTATTCTAAACATACACACGCTTTCAAAATTATTCTTATCTCAATTTTTATGTAATAAAAAGTCTACCTGAATGCTTTTAATTACAAAAAGTTTTAAATTAAATAGAAATTTTAAAATGTTATTGATATTATGTGAGTTCGTCAACCATAATAAAAATATTTCAAGTTGTTTAGCTGAAATTTTGTATCATTACTAATTTACTTTATTTATCGCATTATCAATAACACCATTTTATAGAAAATGAGCCAACCGAACTTTACTCGAATTTAATATGTTGCATACAACTATTTTCTATGAAGAAGAGAAGATTTTATAATTAATTTTTTTTAAGTAAAATATGCTCAGAAGTTAGCCATTACTTTTTAACATTACAACATCCCATAAAAAGGAGACACCTTTTTCGGTGGGTACGTTTTTTATATACACTACCTCATTCCTCCACTTCTAGTGCTCCGATTATGATGAGATGCCTTTCCCGATTAAAATTAAATATCCTATTCATCATCATCATCATCAGCCTGGGTGGGTACCGACGCGATGCCTCTTTCAGCCACGAAGCAGTAGTGTGAAAACACTGCTGTGTTCCGTTTTGAAGGGCACCGTAGCCAGCGTATTTACTGGGTAAACGAGACTTAACACCCTATGTATCACGGTAGGCAGCGCGTTGGCGATACCACTGGTATTGCCAATGTCTATGGGCGTTGGTGACCACTTCCCATCAGGTTGCCCGACTGCTCGTCTGCCTGCGTATGCCATAAAAAAAATTAGCTGAAACGCCGGGCAAATTAAAAAAACTAATTGGACGCGATAAAATCCATAAAGTCTTTTATTCTGAGATTATGTTCCATTACATGAAACAAGTCGCTGGTGCAGCTAATAAAATAATAAATAATAGGATCCTTATAAAATTCAAATTAGTTTTACCTTATCCATTTTACGCAGATTAAAAGAACATTATTCACAATAAAATTTCATATAATATACCTTACAACATGTATGTAATTTAAGTTAATAAGAAGTTTTATTTACCCAAAGCTCCAAGTTTCTATTCTTGGCACTTAATCGAAACGAAATAGCAATGCAAAGTTTTCGTTTTCAGTAAATTGGTGAAAAATTAATACAAGATTTTTTTTACATCGTTCGTTTATAATAGAACTACTATTAATAAAATATTTAATATAAACTCTGTAAATGGAAAATATGTCATCCTTTTTCGAGCGGAAATGGTTACTATTTTCTAAGTAATGTAATTAATCACTAAATTCAATTTTGTTCTTACTAATTAATTAACGCAGTGGTTATTGATTGCAAAAATTTTAATTTTCCAATTAAAAAAGGCGCAATTGGTTGGTCTGTTAATTGCTCTCGCACCGCATTAGCTAAGAAAAATGTTGACTAGAACCTTTTTACAAATAGTTACAATGTTAGTTACTTTAGTGTTGGTAAGTTTGTTTTCAACTATGAGTTATTGCTTTTTAGTTTTTCATAACTTTGATAGAACTTAAGGAGAAATCATGCCATTTTACTAAAAAAACTTTGAAGTTAGGTCGTTTTTATATGGCGCCGTCTAGGACGGTACCACTGTATTGTCCATTTCTGCCGCAAAACAATGGTGTGAACATACTAGCGTGTTCCGGTTTAAAGGGTACCACAGCCAGAGTATTTATCCCTATAAAAACGAGGCATAACATCCATGTCTCGCAGTAATTAGCACGTTAATAATACCCCTGTTTTGCCGACCTACTCTATAAACGGCAATAAAAAAAACATCTTTAATTTCCAACTTTTATGAAAAATTATTATTATTGTATTATGATTTATTTAAAACGACTATAAATTCAAATTCGTATATTATATTTCTACTCCTACACGCTGTCATAAGATGTTAAAAAAACAAAAAGAAAAAAAAATAAATAAAACAACGCCTGGCATTAGTGGGATAGCTAAATGTAATATTAAGTTAAATTTGAAATATGATTTAATGAGTCAATTAATAAAAATAGTTACCTATTAAAGTAATTTGTAAAAATATGATAGGTTAATAAAATATTTGTCCATTTTTCAGAACGCTGCGGGCCAGAGTAACGATTTTAACTACTGGTACTCGAACGACTATGGTGATTCCTTCTTAGGATATTTCCTTAAAAATAATCTGTTTTCTAATAATCAATAATAATTTTTAAGGCCTATACATTTAAAAGCAAAGACGCTTAGTATGACTTATATTTTATCTTTTTCTTTTTTTATTATCTATGCATAATTTAACAATTAGCAAAATATTTTAAATATTTTTTTTTTCGAAAGTATGGCGATAATGAAGTAAGACGCCTTGCGAAAAGATATGTCCTTTATATGAAATGTAAAACTTAAGATTAGGCTGTATGGCTTAGTTCCAATGCCCTTCTCATGCAGCAAAACTTTAAAACTACTGTAATGTTTTTTTTTAATGCTTTTTGTTAAGGTCTTGTTTCAGATAACACACAATCAATACAAAGATCGCAGAATCTGCTATTCAAGAGATACCTTAACTACCAAGGTATAAAATTTATCAGTAACTACATTCATCATCATAATCATCAGCCTTGTTAGGTCCACTGCTGACATAGGCCTCCTAATGGACGCCTTCTCTATTAGGGGTTTCACCATATAATTTGTTTTAATTTAATTTTTAACTATGAATGTGCTGTTTCAATGTAGAAGAGCGTGAACAACAAATTAGACAATTTAATATATCAAATGCTATATACATATTAAATGCTATTCCATATTATAAAAAGGTTTTATTCACATTGGGTCAGGGTTCTTTTATTTAAAAGTATAACGCATTAAAAGCATCTTTTGTTTGCAAATATAAATTACTTGAACCACTGTGAAGATGTTGCTTAGGCCGTTTTTAACTCGCAAACTACAAATCAGATTATAGAGCTATAATCCGTAAGGTCTATTAACAAATTAGTTCTTATTTTCAGATGCTATATGCATTTCCGGAATGTCGTACGACCATAACTCCTATTACGGTTTCAGCGAATGCTATTGCGTCAACGATTTCAAACTCATTTGCTCTCCGGTAATTTATTTCAGTCGGAAAAGTATTCTAGGTAAGTATCATCATCACCATCATCAGCCTGTAATAGTGCACGGCTGGACATAGGCCTCCCCTAATACACCCCTATCCATTAGGGGGTTTATCCGTATCCACCACGCTGGTCCAATGCGGGTTGGTGGGTGGACCAACTTTTTAAATGACTTGGTAACTATATAACGATATGGTTCAAAGAAGCGAACACAGGAAAACCACATATTTGTAAGCCATATCGAGTTATTTGTTTAATTTCATACAACCTTTCCTATTTCAGAAGCTTCCTGCACAAATAGAGATGTGCGGAAAAATGTACTAACAATAATAGTGCCTCAGGTCTTTGCAACGGCAACCTTTGTTTATGTTCCTCTAAAGAATAAGGATCAAAGAAATAGAAATAAAATATAGTAAAATCAAAATGGACGCACTTTTTGTTCTAAAATTTATAAAGCTCGACCAAATTATAAGCTACAAAAGAGATTATTGATTGAAACTGTAAGCAACAGACATACAGAACGATATCAAATTCTAGCCTGTTCTTAGGAAAAATCTGAGTAAAATATTGATAAGCAAGTTTCTTAACAATAAAAATGACATAGGTTATTGCATCAATAAGCGTGGAGAGATGTATATCTGTCTAATAGTGAGAGCCATGCGCATTAAATGACTCACTAAGACCATTAGATATTACGTCTTGTTTATTCAGTATAACCGCTTGACATTGTGGCTTTTGGACCAACTTCATTACCCATTTTAAAAAAAGCCCGCTGGAAACTTATATGCTGTTTTATCATAAATATTTCGTTCATAAGTAGGAATGCTTATATTTCAAAAATTTAAATTTTTACTCTTATATTTTATTTGCATTTGTCATCACTTAAAGAGTACTAAACAATTAGGTGAACTTTTCCACGCGGATAAATCCATATTTCTGTATATGATAGAGTAAATGCAAGAGATTTAAAAAAAATCATTAACAACACCTCTTAATAATAAAATAAAAGTGTCTGTTTGTAACTTTAAAATAGCCATTTGAAATGACTACACTATGATATATAACCGGCGCATATAACGAACATATAAAATAAACTATTTGTTCTGACTAGTCCCTGAAATAGCCGGTCCGATTTTTACAGGAACTTTACTGAAAGATACATGATGAAACTGGGAGTAACTTAGGATATTTTATGGATTTAAACAATTTTTTTTAATTATTTTTAAAATTTAAATAAAAAACAAATATAAAAATTTTCAAAGCAAAAACTTCCAATTTTAATATCAAACAAGTAAAGAAGAACATTTCAATTAATCCTTATTACCGTGAACTTTGCTGCTGATACGAAAGAAAATCATATATGAGACTTACTTTAGAAATGTGCTACTGAAAATCACTCAGTGGAAAGAGATAAGAGGACATTTTATGAATTATACATCACGCGAGTGTCCTTTGTTCGGGGATTTCTTGAAATGTCAAAGTCGCATAATGGAATTCATATTTCCGGTCAGTGTTCACGCGTGGTTGGTTTTAAAATAATACTTTTGTTACTTGAATAATCTTTTTACAGTAGGATTTTGTTTAGCTGCTGAAATATACAAATAAACGTATGTATAAATTCAGTAAAAACTCCGATGAACCTTCTTTAAAGAGCTGCAACAACAATGACATGAGATCAAATCTATTGTTTGTGCCACGTGTTTTAAAATCGCAAACATCAAAAGGTTTTTAGATTACTTCAAGACTTATCGAAATTGTGCATATTTACACTTTTTTACACAAGTTCTGCTAAGGTCTTTGATATAATTTTAAATCTTTCAAACTAAAAGAGAAAATTTAAACAGAGACTATAAACATATTCTTACAGACAATTGGGTGATCGGCCCAAACTGTCCTAACTAACTAGGAAACAACCAAGGAGGACATCGCCAGTATAATTGAGCAGGCGGCTCCCTTGACCTCTTTGGGTTAAGGCACACGCGGTGTAGAGGGTAACGAAAGGGCGGACCTTTCTCCGAAGGAGTCGCCACTCGTATCAAAAGGCGACCGGACTACGACAAATGCCGGTTTCATTCGTCAAGAGGATTCTTCGGCAAGAGTCCATTGACGAATGGGACCAGCGCTACTATCAGAGCCAACAGCCTCAACCACCAAGCTCTTCTTTTCCAATGAAGTCGACGCGCACCGCATCGTTAGGAAGCTGGAGCTGAGTCCACCGCTGGTCAGTCTCTAACGGGCATAGGGGGTTTTGCGGACTATCTTCACCGCTTCAAGTGTCGGGATGACCCGACATGCGAATGCAATGGGGAGGCTCCGCAGAGCGTCCCGCACCTTCTAACGCAGTGTCCAATCTTCGGTAGGCAATGACAAGACCTGGCCACCGAAATTGGAACATGATCAAACAACCTTAAAACAATTATGAACATCCATTACAAAGCCTTCACAGAATTCTGCACAAAGGTAGTCAAGTATGCAAACTTAAGGAACAGCACCAAATAAATATAGACCATGTATCGTTAGTATATATGTCATCGATATTTATAAATAAGAGCAAAAGGCAAAAATGTAATATAGTAATAGTATCAAAATGTGTGTAATAAAAATAAGCAGTAAATAGTAATGTAAATAGTGGTGAATATGCACCGGTGTAGGACTTAGTTAAAGTGAATATAAATAGTACAATTAAGTTAAAATGTAAATTAAAATAAGGAAAAGATATATATAAGTAAATAAACATGTACATTAAAATAAGCAAACGATAAATATAAGTTAATAAAAATGTAAGTTAAGATAAGAAAATAAATGTAAAAGTAAAAATGTAAAACTAGACAATTACAAGTAAGCTGTCTTAGCTTACTTGTAATTAAAAAAAAAATAAAAAGTAGATATGCAATCAATAGAAGAATAAGTACAAAAGAACACGTACCAAAAACACCAAAAGAAGCGAACCAGGTCCTGATCAAACATGTCAGGGAAAAATAAGAATAAAAAAAAAAACTAGGAAACAACAACGAAAATTTGTTGAGTCCCTGCAGGATTCGAACCCACGACCTCCGGTTTCTGAAGCAAACGCCAATACCACTAGGCTACGGAGGCAGTTTAAAGTCTTTCATCATCAGGGTGGTAGGTCCCTGTGGTAGGTCCCCTGTTTACAGGAGACCGTCTGGTGGATACCACCGCGGTGCCTATTTCTGCACGCGAAGCAGTAGTGTGAAAACACTACTGCGTTCCGGTTTGAAGGGCACCGTAGCCAGCGCTTTACTGGGTAAACAAGACTTAACACCCTATGTCTCACGGTAGGCAGCGCGTCGGCGATACCACTGGTATTGTCAACGTCTATGGGTGTCGGTGACCACTTCCCATCAGGTGGCCCGACTGCTCGTCTGCTTGCGTATGCCATAAAAAAAAAAAAAAAAAAATCATAATCATCATCAGCCTGTAATAGTCCACTGCTGGACATAGGCCTCCCCTAATACACCTCCATCCATTAGGGATTTTGGACCGTATCCCACCACGCTGTTCCAATGCGGGTTGGTGGGTAAAGTCTTTACGAGTATGTAATTATAGATTTTAAATATTTTCTAATACAATTGACTGGCATCTGACCTCCTTAATCCAACAGTTAAACTACATACGATAGCTGCATTAAACGCACGAAACAAATTTATAAGCAATTAGGTGTTCCTCCATAATTCCTTCTTCTTCTTTAAGTGCTCTCAAAATGTAGGTTAGCCATTAATCTATTACACGTGTTTTCCCTTTTTTTGGATGAGTACTCGTGCAATACTTATTTTTATCTTTTTCAGTTAATTTTTTACTACAATTTCTTTCGCCCTCCTTCAATTATTATGAATAGTAAACATAAAAAGTTACACTAGATGATATACTATGTACCTGAATATATAGCCTGTAAATCTACTTTTATAACTGACGTAAACATTATATCCCCAGCTATGGAGTACCTCATCAGCGTGTTCCCTAACCAACGAAAAAGCAACTTGAGCACAAAATGGTTGCTTTGCAGATCTTGAATTCACGGTGCACAGCTTGCAAGTAAATACTATGATGACGATTAAATAGTTGTTATTTGTATATTAATAACATACATATTTTAGATAACAAATAAAAAAAGCTTTTTATTACTCAAGACTTCTTGTATACACTTTGCAAACTCAATGCAACAAAATAACCATCTGTACCATGCACTTGTCTTATATAGTATATGATTTATTTTAGAAAATTCTAGAAAGTCTTAAATACCTACTCTCGAATTATTTAGCTAAAATAGGTTTTAACGCTCAAAGAACCACGAGTATGTACTTCCTTAGAAAAGTTTTTCCATTTAGAAGTAGTTTAAAACCACATTTAGCGTCGAAATATCCTTAATGTTACTTTTAAAAGTTCGTAACTTGAATACGTAACTTTTAGTTACAATCATTTTTGGTTGTGAATTGTTTTACATTCAAACTCTAGCCTCTTCATATATTATTACTAGTGTTACCGCGACTTCGTTCGCGTGGTAATGGAGGGTTAATAAAAATATAAAACAATAAAAAAGTTGCCTAAGCTACTCCCCGTTACATCAGCTATCTTGTAGTCAAAGTCCCGTCAATGGTACTAGCCATTCCAGAGCTTAGCCAAAATAAACAGACATACAGAAACATTTACTGACAAACAATAAAAAATATATTTTGTTATATGTAGTTATTGTGATGTTATAAATACACACTCCATTCTTTTTTATTTGTATATATTCCAGAACTTACGAGGAAAAAAGAGTGAGTAGAACTGAAGACGGAAGTAAAATGTAGTTTTCATAGTTTTTATATTAGTTCAGCATATTGTATTAAACATATAAATTTTTTGTATTTGAACATAACAGTTTGATATTTATATATCATCATCATCATCAGCCTTTGATAGTCCACTGCTGGACATAGGCCGCCCCTAACACACCCCTATTTATTAGGGGGCTTTGGAC
Source organism: Lamproptera curius (assembly GCA_029286875.1). Taxonomy (NCBI): domain Eukaryota; kingdom Metazoa; phylum Arthropoda; class Insecta; order Lepidoptera; family Papilionidae; genus Lamproptera; species Lamproptera curius. The sequence continues at coordinate 4,805,302 of JAGSMT010000007.1, forward strand.
CGTACCCCACCACGCTGGTCCAATGCGGGTTGGGGGGTGGACCGACTTTTTTACATGCCCATCCGACGCATGGATCATTTTACTTTTCAGACAATTGGGTGATCGGCCCAAATTGTCCTAATCAACTAGGAAACAATAATGAAAATTTGTTGAGTCCCCGCAGGATTCAAACCCACGACCTCCGGTTTCTGAAGCACACGCCTATACCACTAGGCTACGGAGGCAGATTTATATATGTCATATGTTATTATTCTGACAAAGTTGTTGTGTTTTAGGGTTTCTTTGTTATGAACACATTTCTTAGCGCTTACAAAACAATCCCAGGAGATTAATAAAAATAATGTACTACAGTATATACACCTTAAAAAAGTCAATAAAAATCCACGGTGGTATCTATCTCTTAAGGACGTACAATAAGCATTTTTATCCTTCCCATATTAAGTGAAAAAATACCCGCTTACGAAGTGATTTTGGGCATTACAGCATTAATACTAATTTCATTGATATTGTCTTTAATACATTGTTGATCTGATATAGATTAATATGGCTGTTTAGGACATGTAATTTAAATGAATTTCTAAAGATTTCATAGTTTTTTAAATGAAGTGACATAGCGACGCAACGGTATCAGGTATCAGATTTACATCCGTGCAATGCCGGGGCGGGTCGCTAGTTTTATATAAAACAGCCTTGGTATATTAATTACGTTAAGTTTTTATCAGATGTCCTACCACCAAGAGACTTGATCGGTGTCAGTCAACAAAGTCAAAACTGGCGAAAAAACTATGATATACAAATATTCAACATAAAGTTAAGAGTTAGCTTTTATTACCCACGAGTAGAACTTAAGAACTACCGTAAAATGCCTCGTTCTCGTCACGACTACAAGTTGTTGTAACTTGTCAATTGCCTCACGTCTGACTTTACTCGAAGGTTATGACTAAACTGCTATAAAATCTAGAGTAGCACGTTGAAATAGGCAGCGCGTCGGCGATACCACTGGTATTGTCAACGTCTATGGGTGTCGGTGACCACTTCCCATCAGGTGGCCCGACTGCTCGTCTGCTTGCGTATCCATAAAAAAAAAAAAAAAAAAAAAAATCATCATCAGCCTGTAATAGTCCACTGCTGGACATAGGCCTCCCTAATACACCTCCATCCATTAGGATTTTGGACCGTATCCCACCACGCTGTTCCAATGCGGGTTGGTGGGTAAAGATCTTTACGAATATGTAATTATAGATTTTAAATATTTTCTAATGAAATCGACTGGCATCTGAGCTCCTTAATCCAACAGTTAAACTACATTCGATAGCTGCATTAAACGTGCGAATCTCATATATAAGTAATTAGGCGTTCCTCCATAATTCCTTCTTCTTCTTTAAGTGTTCTATTACACGTGTTTTCCTTTTTGGATGAGTGCAATACTTATTTTTATCTTTTCCAGTTAATTTTTACTAACTTTCTTTCGCCCTCCTTCAATTATTATCAAGAGTAAACATAATAAGTTACATTAGATGATATACTATGTACCTGATGATATTATGATATATATGATATGTATGATATACTATGATATATATGGCCTTTTAATCTACTTTTATAATTGACGTAAACATTATATCCCCAGCTATGGAGTACCTCATCAGCGTGTTCCCTAACCAACGAAAATGCAACTTAAGCACAAAATGGTTGCTTTGCAGATCTTGAATTCACGGTGCTCAGCTTGCAAGTAAATACTATGATGACGATTTAATAGTCGTTATTTGTATATTGATAACATACATATTTTAGATAACAAATAAAAAAATCTTTTTATTGCTCAAGACTTCTTGTATACACTTTGCAAACTCAATGCAACAAAATAACCACATGTACCATGCGCTTGTCTTATATAGTATATGATTTCGAAAATTCTAGAAAGTCTAAAGCTCTAGCTAAAATGGGTTTTTAACTCTCAAAGAACCACGAGTATGTACTTCCTTAGAAAAGTTTTTCCATTTAGAAGTAGTTTAAAACCACATTTAGCGTCGAAATATCCTTAATGTTACTTTTAAAAGTTCGTAACTTGAATACGTAACTTTTAGTTACAATAGTTTAAGGTTGTAAATTGTTTTAACATTAAAACTCTTGCCTCTTCATACATTATTACTAGCTTTTACCCGCGACTTTGTTCGCGTGATAATAGCGGGTTAATAAAAAAAAATAAAACAATAAAAAAGTTGCCTAAGTTACTCCCCGTTACATCAGCTATCTTCTAGTTAAAGTCCCGTCAATGGTACTAGCCATTCCAGAGCTTAGTCGAAATAAACAGACATACAGAATGATTTACTGACAAACAATAAAAAATATATTTTGTTATATGTAGTTATTGTGATGTTATAAATACACACTCCATTCTTATTTATTTGTATATATTCCTGGACTTACGAGAAAAGAGTGAGTAGATCTGAAGACGGAAATAAAATGTAGTTTTCATATTTTTTATATTAGTTCAGCATATTGTATTAAACATATATTTTTTGTATTTGAACATAACAGTTTGATATTTATATATCATCATCATCATCAGCCTTTGATAGTCCACTGTGGACATAGGCCTCCTAACACACTCCCTATTTGTTAGGGGCTTTGACGAACCCCACCACGCTGGTCCAATGCGGGTTGGTGGGTGGACGATTTTTACATGCCCATCCGACGCATGGATCATTTTACTTTTCAGACAATTGGGTGGTCGGCCCAAATTGTCCTAACCAACTAGGAAACAACAATGAAAATTTGTTGAGTCCCGCAGGATTCAAACCACGACCTCCGGTTTCTGAAGCACACGCCTATACTGCTAGGCTACGGAGGCAGATTTATATATGTCATATGTTATTATTCTGACAAAGTTGTTGTTTTAGGGTTTCTTTGTTATGAACACATTTCTTAGCGCTTACTAAACAATCCCACGAGATTAACAAAAATAATGTACTACAGTATATACACCTTAAAAAGTCGACAAAAATCCACGGTGGTATGTCTATCTCTTAACACTAGAAAGACGGGAGCAGTCATTTGATTGCAATTTGAATTTAATTTTGAATAACTCAAAAACCACTTGACTTAATGTACTGAAACTTTTGACTTTTATTAATATTGCTAGTTAAATGAAACTATGTATGAAAATAACTCTAAACGTCGAAATTATTGTGATTCTTGAAAAATGTCTCGAAGTCTTCGAAATAAAGAAATACTTTCATTATTGCAAAATATTCGTGAAGATGAATCGGATTGTGGCCCTGAAAGTGGAGAACGCGATAGTGAAGATGATAATACAGTACCACCTATCAGTTCGAGTTCTCTATGGAAGAAAGTGACCTGGAAGACCAGATATCTCTAGCAACTTTACGAAACGTTGATTTGAGATCGAGTTCTCGCAGCCGTGGTCGCAGCCGTGCTCGTGGTCGAGGCCGTGGTAGGACTCATAGTTCGGAAGATTCTGAATTCCAAGATCTTATCACTTCTATAGACGGTACGTCATGGACACCTCAAATGGGATATACTCAAAGTGGTCGTCGAGCACGGCACAATATCATAACTGAGCAAGCAGGGCCTACCTCATATGCTCGAAGAAATTTTACGGGACATTTGTCAGACTCATGGAGGCTTTTGATTGATGAATCTATATTGAGACATATTCAGAAATGTACTCTAGAAGAAGCTAACCGGCAACTAGGACACAACAACTGGATACTAACTTTGGAACAACTGGAAAGTTTTATCGCTATATGTTATGCTCGAGGTGCATACGGAGCAAAAAATATTCCAGTAAATGAGTTGTGGAGTAAAACATGGGGAATACATTTTTTTTCAAAAGTTATGCCTCGTGACAGATTCAAGGAAATAATGAAGTTTTTGCGATTTGATCACAGATCTGAGAGAAGTTTACGACTTCAACAAGACAAATTTGCACTAATATCAGACGTTTGGAAGAAATTCATTGAGAACTGCTTATCTTGCTACAAGCCAGGAGAAAACGTTACAGTAGACGAACAACTGTTTTCTACTAAGGTTAGATGCAGGTTTCTTCAATACATTGCTAACAAGCCTGATAAGTTTGGAATAAAATTTTGGCTTTGTGTTGATGTAGATTCAAAGTTTGTGCTCAATGGCTTTCCTTACTTAGGAAAGGACGAAAGCAGGCCACAAAACCAAAGCCTCGGTGAATCCGTAGTAATGCGTCTAGTGGAACCTTTTGCAAATGCTGGTCGAAATGTAACCACTGATAACTTTTTTACATCGTTGAGCTTGGCGAATAACTTGCTCGCAAAACGCACAACCATTGTAGGAACTTTGAACAGGGCACGACGAGAGGTTCCGCCTTCCGTCAAATCACTTCATATGACTTTGTTTGAAACAAAAATTCTGAAATGTAATACATGTACCCTTACAATTTATCAAGGAAAACAGAAACAAGAACGTTTTAGTGCTCAGCACGTTACATGAAAATGATTGATATAGATGCTAATCATCCAAGAAAAACCAGAAACTGTGATTTTTACAATGCTACCAAGTATGGCGTGGATGTGGCTGACCAGATGGCCAAAAATATAGTGTCAAAGCTAGGCATCTCGAAAGGTGGCCTGACAGGTATTTTTCAATATCTTAGACCTTGCAGGCATAAATTCTTCATTTGTATAAAAAAATGTCATGGTACCAACATAAAACGAAGGAGATTTCATAATAAATTGCAAGTGAACTTAGCGGCAAGTAGAAATCGAACGAGACCCTCTGAAACTGATCCCTTGCCCTGAAGGTCCACACCTTCTACTTCTGATCTTCTCATTATCCGGAAATTCGAAAGCGAGAGTGTTATATACAAAGTGCAAATACAACAAATAAATTATTGACATTGCAAAACCACTTTGCTCTTGTAACAAAACAAAATGTTAAGAAAATCATAAATTAATATAATTATCATACATAATACTGTGTTATTACTATAGCTACCATTTTAGCCTAAAATTAAAAAAAGATGAAATAAATTGTGAGGCAGTCATTGACCGGTCGCCGTCTTTGTAGGTAGATAGATTTTCCGTCGTTCTAGTGTTAGGACGTACAAGCATTTTATCCTTCCATATTATGAAAATACATTTACGAAGTGATTTTGGCATTTACAGCATTAATACTAATTTCATTGATCATTTCTTAAATACATTGTTGATCTGATATAGATTTATATGGCTGTTTAGACTGTAATTTAAATGATTCTAAAGATTTTATAGTTTTGAAGTTATCCTTTAGGCGTATGAAAAAATGATGGAGTAAATTTTAAGATGCAGCGCACCTTGTTATCCAAATTAACAGTTAATAATGAAAACGGTGAAATGGACCTATTACATAGTGATAAGGTTGATTTTGTAGTGATAATTGGAGTTGTCGTTATTATTTGCGATAGTCGTTATAATTGCTCTATGAGTTGGGATTAAGGTTGTTTTTGTTCGTATATGTTTGAATACTTTTTAGGCGAGTTATGAAAATTAGAGTGAATTTTAAGATGCGCGATAAGTACTACGACCCATTTTTTAAATGAAGTGACATAGCGACGCAACGGTATCAGGTATCAGATTTACATCCGTGCAATGCCGGGGCGGGTCGCTAGTTTTATATAAAACAGCCTTGGTATATTAATTACGTTAAGTTTTTATCAGATGTCCTACCACCAAGAGACTTGATCGGTGTCAGTCAACAAAGTCAAAACTGGCGAAAATAACTATGATATACAAATATTCAACATAAAGTTAAGAGTTAGCTTTTATTACCCACGAGTAGAACTTAAGAACTACCGTAAAAATGCCTCGTTTCTCGTCACGACTACAAGTTGTTGTAACTTGTCAATTGCCTCACGTCTGACTTTACTCGAAAAGTTATGACTAAACTGCTATAAAATCTGGAGTAGCACAGTTGCAATACACCTTGTTGCACTTTTATATCCTGCATCTTCCGAGGTAAACAGTCTTTTTTTATATAAAAAAAAAGTAAAATATCATCTCAAAGTATTCAAATCCCTAGGATATGAGAAATTTCAATCTATCTTCATCATCATCATCAGCCTGTGATAGTCCACGGCTGGACATAGACCTCCCCTAATACACCCCTATCCATTGGGGGGTTTTTGACCGAATCCCACCACGCTAGTCCAATGTGGGTTGGTGGGTGGACCGACTTTTTACATGCCCATCCGACGCAAGGATCATCTTACTTTTCATGCAATTGGGTGGTCGGCCCAAATTGCCCTAACCATCTGGAAACAACAATGAAAATTTCTTGAGTCCCCGCAGGATTCGAAGCCACGACCTCCGATTTCTAAAGTACACGCCCATACCACTAGGCTACGGAGGCAGAAATTTCAATACTTTTAAAAAATATTTTTGACTCTAAAATCAAATACCTACATTGATAAACATATGAATCTTATTTAACATCTTACTATACTCTCTCTCTCTTATATATTACGTAATCATTACTAGCTAGCAATAGCTATAAATGACTATTACAAAAGTACCCTTAAGAAGTGGGTCCAGGGGGGTTTCTCTACGGTAGCTTCTACAAACTTAGTTGACGACCGACCAACTTAATGCGCCTTGCAACAGTTTTGCAATTATTCTAAGTCATTAGTTCTAATTAAACAGTCTTAATTGCCGACAGAATCTCTTTAAACTATGCAATTTATTTAGTTATTTCACTATTTAAATTGAGTTGCACTGAACAACTTTGTTCGTTCTTTTGTTTATTGTTTTCAGGTAAATTATTTAAATGACAACCATTAAACCGTAAGAGATTCTTCTATATTTTTGGTTTTTGCCTCGTTTTTTATAGTTACTTGTCGGCACACCATACTCCTGACCAAAAACAGAACAAAATCTGTCGGCTCCGGTTCTTAAAGATATCTTTTGAAGTCGTTATAAATTGCTTATAAATATTATGACATCTAATCAATAAATAAAACAGTTCCTTTGGGTTGGAGAGTCCAGACACTTTTAGTTTTATACCGTTTGACTTAATAATTAAAAGACAACAATGTATATCATGTTAGATTAGCTGGAAACTTTATAAAGTGACATATACTTTCGGTATAACAGCTGAAGCGTTATTACTTAGTGAAATAAAGACTTAACATGTCGATAATCTCTTGGTCCTCAGACTATTAAGTCGAGAACAAGTTTAATTTAGCTCAAAAGATGTGGTTGAACACTAATAATGTAATCAGAATCAGCTAGGTCTCACTTTAGATGCCATTTGGTTTCAAATTTTGTATTACAGCTATTTGACTTTCGAATAGAACAATGGATAAGTATGTAAAAGTATTTATAGTGTTATTCGATTTCAGGTTCCTCCAACATCCATGTATTCACTGGGTAGACTAAGTTGGTATATCTGTCGATTCAATGTTTCTTCAGATAATCATGCTCAGATGCCTTCATGAAAAAAATTTATAATCTTTCCATATTTCTAATGTATGAAACATCGAGTTTAGTACAAAATATACATTCATTGCTAGAATAACATATACTGTCAATCCTAAGCTGCCGATTATCAATGATGACCACCGGATCCGAACTGATTTGTAAACATAATTTATTATATAAATACATTATCGTAAAATCTTAATTAGTGATTTGATATCATATTAATATATCGAAAGTTATGCATTAACAATTCAACTTCTTTATCTGTGATCTTATGTATTACAAATTAGCTAATATAAACTTATGTCTAGAAATTATTGAATTATAATTACTCTACATATTAGTAATCTAAAATTTTAATTGAATCAAGTAAAGTTTTGTCTTGTTAAACATTGAGTACATTAATATGTGATTTATTTTATCACTTAAGGGCAGATAATTTATATCTACTACAATCCTGTGCATATGGATAAAATTTCTATTCTGGATCCTTAAATCTAGATTACAAAGTTCTGTATGTTATATTTATATCTACAACTCATTACAATAAATAAATTTGAGTGCTTAAGTATATTTGACAACACATTAAGGGGCATTTCACAACAGAAAAATTTAACTTTCTATCGTGTGAGGGTTATGAGGTTTTCAATAATACTATCTCACAAATTTCAACATCGCATTGGAGTTCGAAGTCACAATAGAAGTCCTAATTAATAACTAAGTAAGATAAGTTGAATTAAGTAAGTGACTGGGGCGGTATCACCGCGGTGCCTATTTCTGGCGCAAAGCAGTAGTGCTCCGGTTGGAAGGGCACCTTAGCCAGCGTATTTAATGTGTTTCAGGTGAGCAGCGCATTGGTGATTATTAAGACCCTGGTATTGCTATATATTAAGTGACATTGTTTATACACAAAAAAAGCATATATACTACCCTATTAAGTTTGAGATTTGGATAAATATAGGCGTGAAAAGACGGTAAATTAAAGATAGTCAATCTTAATTAAATATTCAATACTGTTCCGACCTTTATCACTATTTGTTTAATAAATGACGCACACCTACAAAAACAATTTATTAATTCACATATTGTTGTACATTATAGCTACAATAAGAAATTCTGCCTTAACGATCCCATTCAGATGAAGGAAACAAATCAATTAATCCACTTGTTCGGATTCAACGATTAACCAATATCTATATAGCTTGAGCATTACATGCTATAGCTCTTACAGCTTGGTATTAAAGCCTATTATGGTAGTTGGACCCGTAATCTGACCGCAAATAGCGTATTCTTTATTATTTATTTAAGCTGTGCTTACACAGATGTCGTATGTCCAATGAATGGTTAAAAAGATATAAATATGTGGGGTCATATTGTTTCGGGCGTGTATACTATATACCGGATTGGTCGATCGAGACCAGCAAAATGCTTTCCATCACAGTACTGCTGCTCGCGGTGACGGTAAGTTTTATAGCCCTAATTTTTTTATAGCTTACTAATTTTTTATGTATTTTTTTTACTAGCCAACTGTAAATTTTATTTCCATCATCACTATTCGTATTATATTCAGCTAAAATAGATATGGAATGCATATAAACAAAGTCTAATGCCAAAAATTAATGACGTCAAAAACGAACGCTCTCTTATTGGTGGATCGTCGCCATGTTTAATCTTCAATATTCGATGTTTAACCAATAAGAGGGCACGACGTTCTGGTGCTAGTTTATATTTGACATTAATTTTGTTTACGTAAATTCCATCTCTAATTTGACTGGGGTATATTATGTGAACTTGTGTTTAAAACAAGGAAAGAAAGAACTTATCCATTAAGCCATAAAATGTCCATAGCCGAATATTTCATAATGAGTTAAAATGTGTCACAAATAATAAAAAGCCCAAAAGTTGATTTGAAAGAAGGCTATTCCTCATTTTAAATTTTCTTTAAAAAGGGGGCGATAGTAATTTCTTATTTAACTTCTCATGATGAATTTAACAAATCAAGATGTAACCGATATTAGTATTTATACCCAGAACTTTAATAAATACGCAGCATTATTACCATCTGTACTAGACATTCTATGTTCCTTTATTTGTATTCATAGACAAATTAAAATATTTTTTTAATAATTCTGCAGTTATCAGAACGGCTTATGAAACAATTATTCATTCATGTATTCTTTTTTGTTTAATTTTTTTTTATTAAAGTAATATTTCTCAAAAACCATTAAAACTAGAATAATTGGAATAATTTTCAATAATTGGAATGCAAACGTTTCAATGTTTCGGTTTAAAGGACATCGTGTCAATAACTTGACTCTGAGTCATTTTATTTATATCTTTTAATAATAAATACATAGATAACTTCCATATAAATGATAAATTTGATATATTATTTTGTCTCAAAACTAGAGTACACCGACAAACTTCGCTACATAAATATCTATTCATTTATTATTGCCTATCTTACAATACAAAAAAAGATTATTTAATATCGAAACGCAATGTAATTATAATAACACATTTATGTCTGATTTCTTCTCACAATATTAATTTGAACCAAGACAAGGTGTTACATTACTCGGTGATTTCCAAGATAGGAATCATTCCCAGTGATATTGCTCTGAGACGCAGATCAGTAAACGTTTACCTCGATCATTCAGATTTACATATAAATACGTTCCTATCGCATCTGACGCGAAGCGCTTCCGCCATATTGGAAATGGCGACGGTAGATGACAGCTCATCTCCACAGATAAATAATAGTTTTGGTACCTATCAATTCTGCTATCGATAAAATATTTTGTATAGATCTTTTTTGTAATTAAAATTCGTTGAATTCACCTACATAAATAGTCTTGGTATACAGAGTTTTTCGTCGTTATTCATTCAAGCTTTTATCGGATTGTGTGTGTCAAGAATTGACCACAAATTTGACATCTATCTAAAAATTTAACAAGAAAATTTGAAGTTAATATAAAATTTGAAATAAAATAACAACTTGCTTCACATTACATCTCTGTCTGTTTCTATTTATTGAAATTTTATATAATTTTTTAAAGATTTTCTTTTAGCATTTAAACTAGGCCTTACTTAAAATATAACTTAGCCTTAACCATATAACCACCACAATAGATAAAGTAGGAATTATTGAACACACTTACTTATCAAACAAAACTTTACAATTTATATATAAACCTAAATTTTACATTTGATTCTTCAACTTATCTTTTTCAAATTATGTCATAAAATGTTTACCTAAAGAAATACAAGCATTTCTAGAAGTGCACACGCTTTAAAACACAATAAAAGCTTATTAGTTTAGTGTTTCTATTCAAAATCAAAAACCACCTTTGGCGCATCATCAAAACATTGACAGTCGTAATCCCGGTTCGAACTAAGCCTTTGGCGCTGACATCTCCAATCCCGCGGGATCGCAATGCTCCAAACAACTGAATAACTGTCAACCGTTAATCCTGGAGAGTTTCAGTTTGGGAGTGGATTCAATTCCGATGTGTTGTTACATTCGGATTTCGGGTGTTGGATTAAAACTCGAACGCTGTGGTTATGTGTGATTTGGAATAGCATTCGTTTATGTATTCTAAATACGTTTTGATGAGTATATATGTCAATATATGTACCTAATAAAAATATTATTTGACAAACATTTTGACACATTAATATTGATGTTGTATTCAAGACAATTTAATGAGTGAGTGACCATGATAGATTAAAGAGTAATGAAATTAGAACTAAAAACACAAACAATACGGTGTAGATGTTAAGTTTCGGGTTAGTTTTAAAGAAAATATCAATGAAGATTTAATTTAAAATGTGGACAATCAATATGATCCTATCATTAAATAGATTGCAAGACTCAATGTCTCAATCCATTTAAGGTTTGGCAAAACATAACAAGATGAATTAAATATATGAAGTGAAATTTATATTAACACTACGTTTTGGGTGTGCCATGTTGCAAATAAAAATTATGTTGCAAAGGCATAAAAATATGGCAATATTTTTCTGTACCCCTTGAGCGATATTAATACAAACTATGTAACTTTTTTCAGAGCGCCCTCGCCGCCCCAACAGCTGAGGTTACCTTATACGAAATCAATGAGATTCCCCCGCTCGCTGACAATGGCAGAGCTGGGTAATGTTTCTTATATTTTAAATTGGAGATCAAGACATATAAATTTCGCTTATTTGAACAAATACCATACAACTGCACCCTGCAATAGAATGCACTCATTAATAGAATTAAGTACGATAACGTTTCAATCGCTTGCCATCATCAAACTTTACTAATTGATAGACTGATGTTTTAACCGAATTTACTTGTATGTCTAATATATCTTTGTGACATAGGATGTATTTGAATTCGCTTATTCATGTCTCTTTTTTATATAATTCTTTGTTAGAATCACATACACTCTCGTTTTATACATATATGTGTGATATAGACGTAATCCAATTATATAGTCTATTTATTCACAATACATTTTATTCATTGACCCATAATCAAACTTCGATACTAATACCTCTCGATAAGACGAGAAAAACATTTATCTGATTATGAGTGAAACGCCTTGCCTAGAGAAAATAAGCGTCGTACGGAACAAATCCGTTGACCGAACCGACTTTAAAAGTTATGTCTCGTTTGCCTGTAATTACGCCGGCTACAGTGCCCTTCATACCAGAATACAATAATATTTGAGAAGATGTGGCCTACCTTAAAAAGCCTTTGCTTATTCTAATTTGTGATCTCAACTGCAATAATCAGATGATTTCCCTCAAATTGATAATTCATGAATAATATTTCAATACGTAATAACTCCTTACAGCTCTTACATCGAGAATGCCTTCGACGTTTTGATCGACGGAGGTGAGACCAACATCTACATCCTCGCTCTGCGCCAAGTCCTTAACGACTTGGCCAATCTCTCAGACCGCAATAGCCAGGCAATCGCCATTGCCCAGGCTTTGGCTATCTTGGGAGAGGTTGCATATGGTAATCCTGGTGATTCATGCGCAGCTGCTGCTGTAAGTACAAAAGTGTATACTACTATTAAAGATAATTTGTCTGTTATAAGGAAAAGTAAATATAAACAAATCACAATCTCTTTTGATACGAGAAGTGTTGATTTAGGCATTATACTATTGCAAATTACTAGGTTATCACTGTTTAAAGATTCACGAAAGTGCAGTTGACTGCTGAGTTTCCATATTATTTTACGGTAACTTAACTAACCCAACAAGATAAATACATTTGTACCTTTATCAACAGTTAATCAACGCGGTCGTTAGTGGAAACCGTGTTGAGATCCGCAACGCCCTCATCAACTACGCTCAATATTTGACAAGCAACATCGATGCCATCGTACAACTCGTCCAGAACCCGAGCGCCGTCCGTTTCGCTGTAAGTATAACAAAGCGGCTGAAGTAAAATAACGGCCAACTTGCATTAGTTCTCCACAAGGGGATCTTTAACAGGCTTTTAGCGTTGCTTGCCTAACAGTAAGGAATCGGCTTAAGACACCATAAGTCGGCTTGAAGCCCTGAGATATGAGATGGAACGTCTTCTTTACTCCATAGTTACGCTATCCTCAGAGTTCACAGAACACAATAATGTTTTGACACTATTGCTTTGCGTCAGAATTACTACTTCCCTTATCATTTCCCTGTTAAATGGGAATCAGCCTTTTCTTACATCAATTACTCTTTAGGATTGAGCAGCAATCACACGTGCCCGTCTTATACATACAATATCTAATTTTTCAAGCGTTTATTTAATCGGATTAGCCCAAAGCTTGCTTATTTAATGGTGATAAACTAAAAACAAATGTCTAATGGAAATTTAACGGTAAATACACCACAATTCAGTTACGCCACTCAAAACATCCGATGTTACGACGTATTTGTAACCATTTGTACAAATGAGTTTAATAGTTGTTTTCATAATTAAGTGTTCGTCGTTAGTGACTGGACTGTACATAAATCATAATAATAGGTTTACCGTATTTTTTAAAATGCTACTTTAATTTATTTAGTGACCCGTTCATGTTCAGAGTAGTAATTTAAAAAGAAAATATAATCATATCTGAATCTGAATCTGTACAGAAAGTATAATTGAGTTATTATGCGAAGTATATATAGTATTTCAACTATAATTCATTCTCGAACACGATAGTATAATACGAAACCGGGACTAAACGGGCCACATAAGCTTCCACTTTATCATTTATCTCTCGCAAACCACTTCCTCGCACCGTTAAACTAGGATTTACATTTACATTTACATTGTTATTGATATTAATGGTTTCCCCCACTTTCACTCACGTAATGATTAATAGTATGCCACAATAATAGTTCCGGTGCTAATACCGGAACTATTAAGTTAAATTAAGAATTTTACGAAGTAGGGTAGAATCAAATATTATAATAATAAAGAAGTGGATTTTCTTCAGATGATATTTTATTCAATAAATGTAGCTTTTAAATTGTAATTGTTATTGAACTCTGCTGCGTTCTAGCGTATTATTGTTATTAGGCATTAAGTTATAGACTGCTGTAATAATTTAATGACCAAAAAGTGAATTTACATTTTTTTTAATTTAAAATTTAGTTAAATCGTATTGGAATATATATAATAAAATTAGATGAATTATTGGACTATACCCTAGCGTTTTAACTAATGCAACACCTGGAAACAAACATAAAATATAACCCAACCGGCCAATAACATGTTTATATTTAGATCATGTGTGATATACATAAAAAAAAACTTTTCCTTTAGTGCTCTCATTTTCTAGTCAATTCAAACTGTTAACTCATATAGATAAAATAGAATAATTGTACATTCATCATTTTAGATTGTCATATTTTGTCGCTTTTCAGTAATTCCTATAGCCTTACGAAGGATTCATCCTTATTTTCGTATCTGACGCTCTTAAAATTGTTTTCTCAGACTGGCAGACGCGGAAACTGCGCCGGTGGTGGCAGAAGCTACCCATTCGAGGCTGCTTGGGACTCTATCACATCTAGCGTCAACCCATTCCAAGCCAGGTATGTTTTTATTTATTAGTTGGAGCCATGAGACGACATTCACCTGATGGTAAGTGAGACGCCGTGCCTACAAAAAATGCAGCGAAAGACTGCATAATTTTGCTTGGCACCTTGAGACGAAACATGTTACATCTCGTTCAACTAGTAATTGCGCTGGCTACGGTGCCCTTCCAACTGGAAGGCAGTAGTGCTTACACACTGCTGATTTGCCCCTTTATTGCCACTTACCACCTTATAAATGTTACTCTATATAATATTGGTTATTGTGGTTATTATTTGTGATAAGTGTCCGTTGAATTTAGCTTGTATAAAGCGACGGGAATAAGAGGTTCACGTGATGGTAAATGATATTCCCCACCCATAATGACACCACAAGTTACACTCCTGCGAGTCCAGGGGTATTACGTCTCGTTTAAATTGCCTAGTAATTTTATATTACCCTTCAAACCAGGAGACGGTAGTGTTGTTACACTATTGCAGCAGAAATAGGCATCGCGGCAGTACCCTGTGATTAAAAGATCACCTTCAAAACCACCTTTAGTATAGTAACAAACAGAATAATTAAAACATAGCTATTCTTAATAAAACGGCAACAAAAGATTGTTATGTTACCAATAATTCTAACCTTTTAGGATCAAGGATCTTTTCACCACTTACTTTATACTTTTAAAAACTATCACGTTTCAATATAAAGGCATTAACTATTGCCTGTAATCCTTTCAGATACATCAATGAGGAGTACTGCGCGTCATCAAGGCTGTACACCGCCTTCAACGTCCGCAGCAACAACATTGCAGCGGCCACCACCGCCTCCTCTCTATCTCCAGTCGTCCAACTCTTCCAGAAGGCTTTCGGCTCTACTTCCAACGTAAGTATTATATTATAAACTAGCGACCGACCCCGACTCCGCACGGGTGCAATACTAATATTTGTAAAACATATGAATTTATCACCGTTTCTATACAATATTAGGCATTAATTATTCATATAAACCTTCCTCTTTAATCACTCTGTCTATTAAAAAAAAACAGCACCAAAATCCGTTGCGTAGTTTTAAATATTAAGGCATACATAGGGATAAAGGGACAGAGTAAGCGACTTGTTTTATACTATTTAGTGAAGAGGGAAACAAAAGAGTAAACGTTTATAAAAAAGTAAACAATTCGCTGTACATAAGGAATGTACTCAGAAGAGCTACGAGAGCTCTGATAAGAGATAGAATAGAGGAGGTCTTGGAGAGGCCTAAAGCACTTAACAAATACACTGTGCCTTCAAAACTGCAACTTACAGTGATTGCATACTACTGTGTTATTATAGAGTGGTTAAAACACCATCCTGTTTATCTTCAATGATAGTTTAAAGATTTGAAAAGAAAAACACCACAAATTCACAAAATTTGATTAAATAAAAAAAGCAAAATTATACAGAGCTGTATAAATAATGTGACCGCGAAGTAATATAGTAAATAAAATTAATATGGAAACATCTCCGTTAAAGTACCTAAGGGGAAGGCAACTGGATTATGTATCAGGATATTCGCAAGGCATAAAGTCCTATAATCACGCATGGATCATCTTGTGGATATCAGATGCTCAGTCCGTTTACCTTTCTTAACTATAAAACAAAATCAACAATAAAATTTGTTAACATAAAACTTATGGCATTTGTTTGTTAAGCAAAGTAAATCCAAAAAACAACAAACAAGCAATAATATCAGACCTAGCAGGCATTCTTTTCCGAACCGTTGGTAGCTTTGCTTCCCATCATTAAGTATTGCACATCTATGTTAAATAAAGATATCGGAAACTATGTATAAGTTATTAGAATAGCAAATAATTTTGTCGATAAATATTTCCATTTCTTAGTATACAAGTGAGTTGCTTTCTTTTAGCTTTTGAAAACCATCGCCAACAACGGTAACGTTGCTGCAGCCGCAGCAGCAGCCAAGGTTGACCTTCTTCAAGGACTTTCCACCATCAGCCTCTAAGCGGGACAAACATACAGTAAAGACAAACAGTATATATGTTAAAAATACTGTCGAGCGCATCAATGAAATTATTGATTCGCTTGTATTCACAGCTACAGTAATATTTTGTATATATCTCTTGTATAAATCATCGGACTTCGGGCAATAGTTTAAACTTTTTATTTTATGTAAATATAAACTGTTATAACGACACACACGAACTGGCTTTTTATTTTGGATTCGAATACGTGAATTTAAATTTTTTTAATAATAAAGATGTATCCAACCTTTTTTAGTTTTGTTTTCTTTTCAATTATAATATAAACTATAATTCTGTATATATAACAAGACAATGTGTCAACAAGACATTGTGTTTAAAATCCTGTGTTTATTGACATTTGTCAATTATTTAAAGTAAAAATTTTAACCAAGAAAATATGACCGACTTGTCACAGTGTAAAGTGACATTTGCGTAATATAAGACTTCTGCCACTTCATTTAAATCTCTAATATCCTTTAAAGTATATGTTTAATCAAAATGCAATGCATGACACATTTTATACACATAAAAAGAATGAATAATTCATTAAATACATTAACTTTTATATAAATATACATAACATCGATTTAAATTTGCTTTGAACATGCCTTATTACGATTTTTAACAGTTTTACATTAAAATGCTTAATGTGGGATAACATAGATATATGCGCTTGTGGACTTTATTATAGACCATTTTAAAAAGTCCGATTATGTAGATTATACCTTAAATGTATCGATTACGGTTTTGGCTGCGTTTGCAATTTAATCGCACGAGGTTTCCATTTTTGGTGCCGTCTATTTTTTTTCTCCATTCCATGTCTCAAATATCTATTAAACTACTTATTAATTTACTATTTCAAACCTTATTTACGAGATTTAGTTACTTATTACCAAGTTCTATACGTGAAATTTAATATGTAATTTATATTCAATCAATAGTTTAATTCCAAACTTACCTTCAACGAAGAACTAAATCCCAGATCGCATCCGTCTTACTGCTGAGCGATGTTGCAATAAAATTTAATTTGTCCAACGGATTAAGGTATTAAGAGCTCTAATTAGTTTCCAGCGCAGGATGCGGAATGCTTGCGCTTTTGTTGCAATTAATTTTAACCAGGTTGATAAAAAATTTAATTGAAAAACAGAACCGTAATTGTTTTATTGTGCTTTCAGCATACAAGAATAGGGAGTTATTGTTTATTCCAATTGGTAGAATATCGTATAATGTTTGACGTTTGGTGGCCGTGAAGCAAAAGAAACGCTGTAACTTTATACTCAAACTATTTAGATTTTTGCATCATTACTTGTCATGTAAAATATTAATTAATGCTGCTTTAAGTCACGGTTTATGTTTTTCATGATAATATTAAACCGGTTGCTTGATAAATACTTAGTTTTTTGAGTAATAAACCTATTTAAAAAATATATTTATTTAATTACTTACAAGTATATAAAACAAATCCTTAAATGCCTTGTAAAAATTAAGAATTCGAGCAAAAAAAACCTTTAATCTTGTGGTCTTGACGGTAAAAGGTAAAAGTACATTATACTCCAAGTCATAACTACAGCGGCCGATCTATATTAAAGGCTAACAAACTACGCTAGAGACACATTCTCATAGACCAATAGGACGGATAACCGACACTACCCGCGGGAGTTCAAGCACAGGACAAACCTTTTACTTGACCAACTGACTCATGTATCACTAACTTATAAGTCAATCGAGTGACAACAAACTTGTTAAGTCTCCGCTGAATTCAAACCCACGACCTCCGGTTCCTTAAGCTCAAGTAAAAGTAATAATAAAAATTAAAAACGACTAACATTTCACACAATATTAATATTATGTATGCAAAAGTAAATGTGCAAGGATTTTTGCCACCCTGTTATTAAGCACGCAAAATTTCTTCGCTAAAAAAATAAAATATAACCCTTAATTATTAATATCTAAGCATGGACATTCATATATATATATATATATATATATATATATATATATATATATATATATATATATATATATGTTGTTAATTAGTCCATATATTATTCATCAAAGTTAAAAGCAAAAGATAGCTATCACTCCATAAAGCTGGCTAAAATATGCTCTATTTCTTAATGGTATGATTGCATATACGTATCAAATCCAATTTTACAGATTTTCGTGTATATTATTTATATTTACTCCCGACGTTTCGGACTTTTTCAAACAAAAATATCTCAAATGTCATACGCATACCATCTTAGTCTTCCCGTCCAAAACGTCAGATATAAATATAATAATCGCGTAAATAAAAGGAATAAAAACGTATACACGTTTTTCTAAGCTTCGCTTTAATATAAAAAATGCATGGACTTTGCTATTTTTCACTTTTTAATACTAATGCTAATTTTATTTAAAGCGTTACAAATACTAAATTTTAAAAATACACATGAAAAACCCTCGTCAACGTATGGATGCCAATTTATAAATATTATCAAAAAAAAACCCGACAACGTCTTGCTCAGAATCATCAGCTCTTTAAAAGGCCAAAGGAGATTAGAAAATTCCAAATAACTATCTTCATCTACGATGGAATCTCAAACGTTGCCTCCTTTAACAAGGAACTAAGTAAATTTCTTCGGGGCTTAACTACTATTGGAAATCGGATTAAAAACCAGCGGGGCGTGTGATTTAATAACGGGCTTTAAAATAGAGCGAAACTTGATTCAAACGCTTTTAACTAAGTGGGTATTATCTATACAAATTGCTTCGTATATTGTTCGGTTAAAATGTCCTTCGTTTTTGTACACGGATATTTAGGATATTTTAAGCGAACAAGTAAAGTGTATTTTAATTGCTGGCTAATAAATACTCAATTGTAATTTGCAATAGATGTACGAATCTGTACATTTATTTCTGTTCGCTTATTTCATAGGTAGCTCACCGTTTCAGTTCTGGACCTACATTCTAGTTTCGGTATGAAAAGTGTGTAGTCGTTATCATCATCATCATCAGCCTGAGGTAGTCCACTGCTGAACATAGGTCTCCCCTAATACACTCTCATCCATAAGGGGGTTTTGGACCGTATCCCACCACACTAGTCCAATGCGGGTTGGTGGGTGGACCAACTTTTTACATGCCCATCCGACACATGGATCATCTTACTTTTCAGACAATTGAATTGACAATGAACAGGGACCTAACTGTTAATTTATAGTGATCGCACAACGCCACTTCTTTTATGGTGCTTTCTTTATGTGAAAGATTCCGTTAAGGCATAAACGATTTACCAGCTATGAAAGCCTGTAATTGATTTTTTTATTAAAGCTTTCACAGTTGCCTTATAATTGAAGAACGATTAGGTTACCAAACCGTTAGGTTCCGTAATAAAAAAAGGAATAAAACAATGATCATCCCAAGTTTTTAATCAACTCCTTGAAAAATTTTATATCATTTCTCTCGTGAAAGTCTTCCTCATCAACTTCCGGTGGTGAAGAAGAAAGCATCTGCAGGTCTTGTCCAGGCAATTCCAAGATGAAGGACCGAACCTGAATTAAAAAATATCTGGATATCAATAATAATTATTATAAGAGGTTAAAAAAATCTAAAATATCACTCGTTGAAAAAACCTTTTTCTTTATTTTCACACTTTTTGAAACCCGAATATTTGATAGCAAGCATTCAATAATGGAGCTTGATAGAACATCATCCTAATTTTTGTCGTTCTTAAAAGTCAAAGGGATTTTAGATGAAAATTTGTGTATGAAAGGACGTTTTTTTTTATTTGGACCACTTCATTCGTGCAAGTCTTGTGTGGTAAAAACATTAACAAATTATTGTTCCATGGCAGGATAATATCGACGAAAAACCCAAATTTCTAAAAAAAAAATATATTTACTGACGTCAAATCCGTTTTTAGGGACAGATGTCATTCCATCTATGTAGTAATATTAGTAAGAACTCTTTATCAAAAATAATAACCTTTAACCAATTACGTGAACAATGACGGAAGACAACTTAAATAAAACCATTTCTCAATTTTTTAAACTAAATTACATACTAGAAGCTCGTAGATTCCTTCAAAGTAGTAAATCGAAGTTAACAATCTCAAAAAGACTAAGCTTTCTGATATTTTCACTTAGACTCAGTATTAAATGTGGTCCGAAGACGTTATCATTTGATAAGATTTAATACCTTTTGATTTACCGCTCTGAAGTTTTGAAGCAGTTTCAGGGCAGACCTTTTATCGGTCGGATGTGACATTTGATAAAGGCGAACGGCTCTGTGGAACTGAAAATTGATTAAGTGGGTTAAATTAATTATATAAAAAATAAACAGTCATAAGTTCAAAATAATATAATGACAAGCCATGTATTATAAACTGTGTTGCAGGTTTTAATTGAAATAGTCAATAAAACTTTGTAATAAAAACTACTCATAAAAGTCTACTGTAGCCAAAACTCAAAGGGTTCTAATACATGGAATTTCTCCTAATCCATTTATTTGGCTTAGATGTGAATATGGACAAATCTAGGTAAATGAATATAGCATAGGACATTTTTGTTTTGTTTGAGAATATTGGGCAGATCTATTGTCGTATATCCGCTAAGAAAAAAAAATACTTTTACCGTCCAACAAGCATCGCAATAAAGACCAGGCAGTGCACATAAGATGTACAACGGATGTAAACAGCTAGGTAGCTATTACATACAGCAAGGTTTAACTTACTTTGGTATAAGTTAAAACGATAATGCCAAAAACTTAGGAACCATCGTATAGGTACGGTTTTTTCACGTTTAATAAAAAATCCAAACCATATAAAACCGATATCTATTAACTAACTTTGTACGATGCATACATGAGTAACTAGATGACTTAAACTTACTTTTATACTGTAAATAGATACCGGCAAAACGTATCCATTCGTATACTTGATAATTCCGCAATATTAAATATCACGCGCCATAAGTATCACATAAATCCCTTGATACAAATTAATGGCAACCATTTAATAAGTCATTCAAGAAAAATCGCATGAAGGACGGTCCTATTCTCTCATCCTCTTCTTCTGTTAAAAGCTTACTGACTTACCCTTTCCAAGAGACACCAAGTGTCTCTGTACTGTTGCAGGAATACTAGCGGCGTTAGAATAGACGCGTAGAGAGCGGCCTCGCGATCGAGCAAGTCTTCCCCTTCCGACATCCCGTGGACTGTCGCCCGGTACTTGTGCAAGAAGCCAGTATTCGCATGATCCTTGTCGAAGCTGTAAATAATATACAAACTAATATATTGTATAAGGATCATTAGTAAGACTAATGTTAACAGATATATCGACAAGTAATCACACAGGGATTATGTGGATTTGATAATTGTAAAAATCATAATGTAATGTTTCTCGGGCATTTGAGTGAATATTACACTTTATTAAATAAAATGAAGTTTACAGATGTTGTTGCGTTTATTTTTTTATTCTTAGACGACACATATAAATCAGAGATATGTAGAATGAAATTGATCTCGGTATAAGAAAAGTATGTAAATAAGCCGTTAATCAGTAAAATTTTTTAGTCAATAAAGTTTTTCATCATCGTCATCTAATCTATCTATAGAGCAGTTGATTGCAGTTTATTCTAACAAGATACGTCGCTCTTACTTATGTTTTATGAATTCATTACAGGAGGTAGGTCCCTTTTTACTAGGGACCGTCTGAGGTAGTACCTCCGCGGTGCCTGTTTCTGCCGCAAATCAGTGTGTAAACACACCTATCTTCCGGTTAGAAGGGCACCATTTTAGCGTAATTACTGGGTAAACGAGACATAACATCTCATATATCAAGCGGTAAGCGGATTGGGGCGTCTTACGCTGCTTTGTCTATGGGTCGGTCGTATCAGATACGATTATATTGAATGCTCGCTTTAGTAAAATAAAAACAAAATAAATCCGCAAAGAACCGCTATAGCCGCAGGCAATAATGTAAAAACCTAGCAGTGATAAAGCAACGAAACACATACTATGGCAGTATAGCATAAACGCGTCTAACAATATCTCTGGGGGCCGGTTTGACCCGACCGCAAGGCTCGCCCACTTCATCCTGCCTCTTGGTAAGCTTCGAAACACGTCTCACACTGTTAGGCTCATCCTCCAGAGATACGAGGTTCGAAGTGTAAGCCGTGGGCTAAGGAAATGGACATGTAACATGATAATAATTCTGAATATTTCTAGGAAAATGTTTTAAAAGGTAATTTTATTTTTTTAGATTTCCTCAATGGTCAAAAGAAAAAACAGAGCTTAACAAATAAGGGGTTAGAATCTTGATTTACTTGTACAATAATCTATACTAAACCCTTCGATCCCAGTAGAAAACCATACGACCGCCACGAAAACCAGTGGAAATTTACGATAGATATCGATGTACGCTCTATACACTAACAGACAGATCGTGGATCCTTCTCACGCAGGATGTTATCTAGAAAGCAGTGGGCTACTGCACATATATCACAGAATCATTAACTTACCACAAACATCAAACAAAACAATGTAATAAACAATTGCAACTCCATCGCAAAAAGTTTATTTCACACATGATATCATCATATACTCATAATTACAAAAGTATTTGTCGAAAAACATAAAAAGCAACAATGAACAGATACATGAATTAAATTTTGCACTGAAATTTTTCGAAACAAATTAATATTATTGTCTTCTTGACATTGACAGAAACTACAGATATTGATGATAAATAATAGATGGACAAACAAATAACTAAATAAAAAGTTACTGACAGAAAATGCTGTGAAAATTTAAGTGATATCGAATAATAAAGAAGGATATCTAAACAACTCTTTAACAATTCTGACTAAAATAACACAAATTTCTTATCAATATAACAGATAATACCGTGTGTTAGTCTGTGTTAGTTCAATGTTGGACATGGGCCTCCCTAGTGTACGCCTACACCATTAGGGGCTTTTTGGACTGAATGCCACCACGCTGGTCCAATGCGGGTTAGTGGCTGGACCGACTACGGAGGCAGTAGAAGTTAAATTAATATATAAATAAAATAAATATAAAGAGGTGAATATAAATAAATTATGATACTAATACTTGAATGAATTTCATGCTTCAAGTTAAGTTCATAAAAGAATTTTAGTAAGGTTTTCAAATAGAATAGACGGAATTGCTAAATAATTGATTTCTTACTGTACTGCTTAGCAGAGACCGTGGTTATTGATCAGACTACTTAGAAGACAATTTATACCCTTATTTGCCTAGCTGATTTCTGAGCTGATTTCTGATTTGAAATGTTAAGAAGGTATTCAGGAACGGTGATCTTGTTAATCGCACCTTTTTAAGTTAAAGGGACTATTTTCAAGCTTTCTTAGCTATTTTATGTATATAAAAAACTTTCCAAAAAAACATTTTCCATAACGCTTATGAACATTGATCTGTTCCATCTCTGCAAAAACTACTTCATAAATAGCCAAAAATTAACGAGCTTTTTAATGATAAACAACCACAAAAGAACAATCGGTCACGATTAACGAACATTATTTTCATGATATTACAAAATCGACTTCACCAGAAAATAAGTGCAGACCTTCTACAGACATTAATTAAGTCGACACAAAATCTGCAAAATGGTACACTAAAAATGCAAATTGGAATGCGCGCTTCATGTAACAGCTGGGTCCCAAATGGGCTTATGGCATAAGCAACAATAACAAGTTTATTAATTGGCACGAGGATTCTGTAAGCATTAAAAACGAAGCTAAAATATAACGTATCAAATTTGTGCAGTTTGATACAAACTTTTTTATTTTTTTTTTTAGTGGGGAAATTCCTACGGCCTGAAACCTGTCCTCGCGGGGGCTAAAACGGGTTAAATCGGACTCGCACCAATTAAAACCATCATATTATTCCTCCCTGACGCATATACAGTGGGCTCACAGGGAAGCTTACGCACTCCTCTGCAACTCCACCGAGGCAGCCCCGTCTTTGGCCTACAGCTTACTCGAGTTGCAAAGGATAGGGAGTACGGCCTAGGAACTACCTACACTCCTCTTCCCGCGCGAATCCTACTTGGCTGCGGACCTGCCGCCTTTGTTCCCGTCGGACGCAAGCCGGCCAGGTTCAACATTTTTGTAGCCAACGAGCCCTTGAGTAAATAACTATTTATAATACATCCTTTATAATTTAACACCGCTAAGCATAATAAATTGTAATAGAGATTAACAATCCACTGTGTGCAATTAAAAACCTAATTCAACGTTTCAAATCTTTAATAACAATCAAAACAAAACCAACAATGTTAACATTTCAAAATAAATGCAAAAACAATTCCCATCAGATGACTAGCGACGCTCTTGTGAACTAGCATTGTTTCTTCTCCCGTGAAGGCAACCTGTTGTGCTTGTTCCAAAAAAAGGGTACTTGGATATTCCACCACTGAGGTGGCTAAATCTTCATGCTCCTGTTGTTCTTTGTCTTCTTGTTTTACCTGCTACACGAATAACGAAATAATTATAACATATATAACACATTTCTTATTGTTAACTATAATCTATTTTATGTCACCTTAACCGCGATATTGGACCTTGTTTTACAAACTGTATGTCGAAGGTTCGAACCCTGCTTGTAATGATCTTTGTACAGTAGTTTTTTTATTTGTTATGGCAAGTTGCTGTCTTTATAGATCGTCAGTGATTTAAATTAACTAACGGCTTATTCATCCAACGACTGCAATCAAACCATATAGGTTGTGGGAGACATTTTTTTTTGCTTTGTATAAAAAACTTTTATTGACACCTTGTCATATTTTTTAGACATAAAATTAAGAGTTTGGTTGACACTGGACTCAACAATAGGCAAGATAGTTAATTACGAAGAAAATATTACGATGAAAGAAAATAAAACTTTCATATAGATAGTGCAATATACAATATATTTTTTATTATATATAGCCCAGATAACAATTGATAAATGTCAATTCTGACCTTTAATGAGTCCAACGACGAATTTGGCAATTGCTTTTGCTGGTCATTTCCCTGAAAAAACATTGAAATACCCATTTCAAATTAACGCTTATTTGCAAATAATGTCAATATTTACAAGATCAAACAGCTTCATAGTATGAAACTGTCTTTGTACTATCTCCTAGTATGAACTTCATACTAGGACATAGTATAAATCTATTTTTTTTAATCTTAAATCGTGTATTTAAATTCGGTACCAAGAAGATAGTTTCGTTTGTGGCAATAAAGGTTTATACGAGTATGTCAAAAGTTATAAATGACCATGGATATGAGAACACTTTTCTCAAACTTTCTGAAATCACACTTTTACTGACTTCGGGACTAGTTGTGCTAAAACACCTACGCGTTCCGATTCGAAGGGTACCGTAACCAGGGTATTTACTGGGTAACCGAGACATAAGATTCTATGTTTCACGATAGTCAGCGCGTTGTTGATACCCCTGGGGTTGTAGATGTCCATGGGCTTCGATGACCACTTTCTATCAGGTGGTTGTCTGTCTCGTATGCAAAAGAAATTAATAAAAACCGCGTGTCGTTATACAAACCGGGCGTTCACCACTAGCACGGGGTAATTTGGCAAGTACTTCAGTGTTGGAATGAGGCTCTTCCTCTGTTGTTGTTATTTGCCTAGGTACCTGTAAAATGTATTTATCTTTTTATTTACTCATAAATTTTGAACAGTTTAGAAAAAAATAGTAAATTCAATAAACATTCAGCCTACTTAAACTCTGGGTTTATACACATACATAACGAAACATTAAGCCTGTATTCCATAGTGTTTTTATTTTTAAATATATAGCGTGATACTAAGCAACAGTCAAGAGGCAAAAATGAATATTAACATACACAATTATCATCCATGACGGTTGGTATTGTTAGGGTTATAAAAACATTATTTGTAATTTACATTCTGTTACAATTATTCTTAGGTCGCTTGTACAGCCTACCACCACTGCTCATATGTACGTTACTAAGTGTATATATAATTGTCACTACCTTCATGATGAAATCTCTTAAATGAGGCTTCAGGGTACTGAGTCTCAATGACTACGCGGCAGAACCTCTTTCACCAAATATATAAGCTATTTTTGCTCTCTAAGACTACTCGGCCCATCATTACTATTATTTAAGAACTAGATATAAAATGATAATAAACAAAATAGCTAGGAGCGAACAGCTAGCTTTTGAATATCTTTTCTATTGCCTACATATTTCTTAAATTCTGTGTCAAGGCTGAAAACTATCTAACCATATGCAACGTTTAATACGAATATAAATAAAATCAATAAACTGATCTTCATTCAAAGCACACTATTCTGCATTCATTATGACGTCATAATATTATTTACCATGGTCACGGTAGGCTTCTTTTGGTACATGTTGATAGGTGTTATGTTCTGGATGAACTCCTCCATGATGAAGCGAGCCCTCGCGACCACTGGTTCCAATACGCGAAGATGCTTCGCGATGTCCGTCGGTTTGGTTGACGCCAAATAATCGTTCATCTTTTCATATGATATAGTATGAGATTCAGATGATATAGTATGATATTACAATGAAACAATCTAATGTTAAAGATTGCGATAACCTAATTCTGTAATGTTTAATATGATTTTGAGATGTCTTTCTTTTTACTATTTATTTACTTGCCGTTGATAAATTTATCCTTATTTTAACTCCTCAAGTTTTTTATGAAACATTTTAGCCCCTTTTTTAAAACTCTGTCTTAAAGCATATTCATTATTGTTTTAATACGTAAATAGAAAAAAAAACTAAGAATTTAATTCAGGGTTGTATTAACTTTACCCAGACCCGAACGAGATTCACAATTACTATTGATCAAAGCAGTGAACAAGATGGTTGTGAAAAGCATTATTAGCCAACAGCCGTCAAACGTCACTCATTCCATCATCATCATCCTCAGCCTATGTCAGTTCACTGCTGGACACAGGCCTCCCCTATTACACGCCATCTTCATAGGGGGTTTTGGACCGTATCCCACCACTGGCCCAATGCGGGTTGGTGGGTGGACCGACTTTTTACATGCCCATACGACGCACTGATTACACTCGTCATGTCAACCAGACAAAACAATTTAGTGCTTTGTATTTTATTTCAATTAGTGTTAGACGTCAATGTTACTTTAGTAATAGGGCACCAGCCGCTTGTCCGCGTTGTTGTGGTATCCGTCACCAACATCCACACGATGGCCAGTATCCTCGGAAAAGATACGTGGGGTTCCCCCATCATCATCGTCGGCGTCTTCACCAACGACTCTAGATCCGGTTCGGAATCCAACATTGACGTCTCGACGATCATCTTGGACCTCACCAGCACACGCACTAATTCGGGTACTAAAATTCCGTCGTCGCCTTCTAGGTTCCTGGTCATAGAGTTAATTTGATATCTTATGATATCCTAATAGAATATTATAAGCATAACAACAAAATTTGTAGAATTTATATAATTTCTTTCTGTCACTATTACATACCGTTGGACCGCTGAACCGCCTCCATGACCTAGTGGTATTGGCTCTTGCTTTATAAACCAGAAGTCGTGGGTTCTAATCCCGCAGGGAAACAACGTTAAATTGCTTGAACTATTTTATAATTATTTAATATTGTTGTCATATCATCTTTGGTGGTTATAGAAAGTCACTGCCTTCAAATTTACTGACAACTAAATCATCCCTTGAATGCAGTTTACCGTTTGGGTTGTGGAGGTCAGATGCCTGTCGCTCTGCGTAAGAGTTATTCTGCTAAATGTAGATGGATTAGAAGCCAACCCTATGATAACAGGGGAAAATGGCTGGGTGAAAGATTATTACATACCATTAAGTTCACTAGTAAAGCAAATACAAAAAATTACTTTTACAATATAATAGCGTAATAAGAAGTAATTTATAATAACGCTGTACTTGCACAAAATTATGTAGAATGCAAATGTATTATTTTCTTACTTATTACATGAATTGCTTTCAATCAATTCGACATAAATGACTTTAAGCAATACTTAAGGAAAAGACCAGCAAACTTTTGTTTGACAAAGCTCGAAATTTTCGTTACTTCTATATAAAATAAAACAATGTCGTCTATCACAATCGTACACCAATCCTGTTAAGCTTACTTGAGCAGTTCCAGCATGAGCTTGGCTACCCTGCCTGGTGATGGTCTAGGAAAGTTGATGCATTCGGTGGTGATGACCCGAGCTGGTGCCGAGGGTTCCGTCTCGTATGCGGCCACCAGCTCCCGCTGCCGCAAATCCTCAGCTGCCAACCAGTCCAGGGTAAGAGCTGAGCGATACGCCTGTATCCCGGACATCGTTGCCCTTGTCACGTTGCCCGGGGCGTAGTAATAGTCCTCAGCGTGGACCTAGAAATATAACCCAGATAATTCAAAATTAATTATTTTGATCTAAATACAATTTATAGCAATGTCGCTCTATAACGACTGTCAATGGCCATAATCCCGTAACTATCTAGAAAACAAAGGGAGTATAAAGTTTTCTCCCAGTAATCGAACCGTAAACAAGGGTTAATGGAGTAATTCACTCAAGTAATGGGCATATGTTTTTATGCTATAATGGTGCTAGTAATTTTTTCATTAAATTTATAAAAACAGGCAAACCCTTCCTACATTCTAAAAAGTCGATGACTAACAATAAATCTTCACTAAACTTAGTCAAGTAATTCAATTAAATTCAAATCGAGCAAAATTAATTCCCTAAAAATAAATAAATAAAGTTATCAGATAGATATAACGAAACAGAATTTTAATCCATAAAAGTCAATCCCCAAAACGAACTTGCATGGCGCCAGTTGTGTAAAGATCTGAAACAAAATTAATTTCGAACAAAAGATTTTAACTTTATTTCATAAATTCCCATCGTAAAAATGCTAAATGACCAACCCCAAAACAAGGTGTAAGCGTCGGGGGGACTTTATTACGGGAATAAATATTTCGGCAACAACAATTTGTTTTCGGCGAAACTCGGCGCGAAGGCGATTCCGTTAAATTTAATTAAAACCGAGTAAATTTTATATTTAGACGTAAAACATCAATCTTGTAGACGGAGCGCTTACTGCGGATCATTTTTAAAAAAGCCAATCGAAATTGTGATTATTTAGCAATATTAATGACTGAAATACGTCAATTCTATCTAGTTCGTGGGGACGGGAGGTCCCCGCTAACTAGTATTAGAGTATTTGTTTATAAAACTTTTATGTACATATATTGTATATATTGAAATCAGCAAATTAGGTAAAGAATATTTGCAACAAAGTTAGTTAGTTACTATTCGATGATACTTTATATAGCTCATATGTCTGGTTATTACATGTGGCAGTAATTTGAATTTCTTTTTTGATCTTCTTCGACAAAATAACTTTAGTAATTTTATTCTTTGTATAAAATTGCGTGTTATTATTTATACTTATCAAGTTCTTCTTTTACGGTTTGATCGCGATAGTTATCTATATTTACTCCTGACGTTTCGGACTCTTTCCAGCATCCATGATCACAGGCAGACTCAATAAATTAATTCTTGGTACAAGGCAATGAAAACATGCATCCACGATTGATAGGATTCGATTTAATTATATATTAAGTACATATAACGAAAAGTAATAAACCATGAAATAGCAACCTAGTATGAAGTAATAATTCGATATAAAAACCAACATTTCTAGGACTGCCACCGTAGCCTATAGGTAAGGGTGTGTTTCAAAAACCGTGAGTCGTGGGTTCGATTCTTGCGGGGACTCAGCACATTTTCATTATTGTTTCCTAGTTGTTTAGGATAATTTGGACCGATCACCCAATTGCCTGAAAAGAAAGATGATCCATGTATCGGATTGGCATGTAAAAAGTCGGTCCACCCAGCAACCCGTATTGTACCAGCGTGGTGGGAGACGGTTCAAAAAACCCCTTAAATGCAGAAAGCGTGCATTAGGCTAATGATGTATGCATGTATAAGACTGCAGAGAGATCAGGTTTCAAGCGAGCTATTCACATGCCCATTTGACGCTTAAGAAGTCTTGACTTCTTCTCGCTCGTGTTCTCCAACACTGGTCGTACCAAATAGTAAACAACAAAATAAAGTTATTAAGTACGATATGTATTTCTTAACGCTAAACGCTACACCGTAACACTAGACCACTAAGAGATTGATGTTATAACACATTTGGAATGTAAAATCGTTGATACACAAAATCGACTGCCGTACATACCACTATAAACACGAGGCAGATTAACAGAGCTATGGAAATCATAATAAACTATAGATTTAATGGAAGGTCGTTTATAAAAACTTAAAGTGACAAAATATTACGTCAAAAAACTCACAGAACATTAAAGAATAACTCTGTGACAGAATATGTAATGTTTTAATACAATTTACCTATTTATAAACTTTCCGCAAAGAGATAATGCAGTTATTTTTATACGTTCGTCACAAATAACATAACAAAGATACCTCTCTAAAAGTATTTATAAAACTATACATTTTCATGAATGACAACAAAATGACCACAAAGTTTTATTATAGTATCAGTTAGTCCTATAGTCCTTTGAGTGATAAAACCATTGCTGATTGCACAAAATATGCTAAATGCACTTCTTATTCACTTCCCAAAGCTGATGAGAAAACCATTAAGTAGGTTTGAAAACTATTACCTATGGCTGCCTACGAATCCGTCAATCGGAACAAATTAACCAGTTTAGGCCTGTCGCCCAAAATTACAAAATCTGAAACCACACTAAGCAAAGAGATTGGTTAGGCTAGAGAACTAGTTCTCAATTTAAATTGTTCGCACAAAAGAAAAATCTTTTTTTTCGCACAAAACAACTTTCAAAGTTTGAAGGATTTCAACAAACAACAAAATTAAAGAAACCACATTTGATTTTAATATATGTATTACTTACTGACTGCCTCCGTAACCTAGTGGTATGGGCGTGTGCTTTAGAAACCGGATGGGTTAGAATCCTGCGGGGACTCAACAAATTTTTATTGTTGTTTCCTAGTTGGTTAGGGAAATTTGGGCCGATCAACCAATTGCCTGAAAAGTAAGACGATCCATGCCTCGGATGGGCATGTAAAAAGTCGATCCACCCACCAACCCGCATTGGACAAGCGTAGTGGGATACGGTCCAAACCCCCTAATGGATAGGGGTGTATTAGGGGAGGCCTATGTCCAGCAATGGACTATCAGAGGCTGATGATGATGATGATGATGATGATTACTTACCATATAGCATATACCCAAGATTCCGTAAGAATTAAGCGGCATTGACACACTTTGCATCAAACCGTAATGCTAAGACTCCGATAAAAAAGAACACAGCAGAAAAGGTTTGAAGCAGAAAACATTTAAGAAAATTTATATATTCGCAATAATGTTTTATAACAATTTATTTTTCTATTATTATTGGATGCAAAAATGTTAGCCACAAAACGATTGTGACAGTAGGCGATTGAATGCGTTGTTTGTCAAAAGATGGCGCACGCAAAAGTTGATAATAGGAGCATTGGGACAATAAAAAGCAATTGCTTCATTCATCTTGGTCAGTTAATGGTATAATATTTTTTATCTATTGTTAAAAACAAAAATGCGATTTCATAACGCCGTTATTTTATACCAGGCCATCAATTAAAAAGAAGTAATGAATAAAATAGCTTCGTAACATGCGCCAACAACATAAAATGTAAAAATTAGGAATAAATTTTTACAGAGCAAAATTAAATAAAAATGAATGATGTTGTATCCTATATAAAGGCAATATTTTGATGACATATTTAACGGCGGATATGATTGAAGCTACTGTAAATATTCGTTATTTAGAATTTCATACGATAGTTGTTCTTACGCTTGCGACCAATGTGAACAAATCAACTTTTGTTCTTTGTTTTTTAATAACCATGCAATTAAATCGTTAAAATTATGTTTTTGGTGGTAGTGCTCCATATCCATACAAAATATAACATTTTAATAGAAAACTAAGAATTAAAAAACAATAATATTTTTTAAAACTAACTCTTTTGTATAGAATTTTGCACAATATCAACAGAAGGAATATTTTCATTAATCGTCTTTAGTCTGTCCACTTTAAATACCAATCCATTTGATTTTTATAGCTATGTTATTTTTTCATTGTAGGTATTAAGGCATAACGATAGCATCATCGAGGTCACTGTTTTTTTGCAAATTACATTTATCCAATAAAAAATGGTGGTCCTCATGACTGATATATTCTCTGCAAATTCCCACGATTTTGTTGTAAATAAAAACGACACAAAGTATGTAAAATATGTTTTATTCTCGATATAGTTATACATAAAATATATATTCAATATAAATGGTGCGAAAACTTTGTAGGCAAAAACATAAAAATCTATATAAAATCATGAATTATTATATAAACATACAAGCACCATGTTGAGATAGCTGAATTACTTGAAACAAAACAATCCATAATATAGTAACAACATAACTTTGATTATTATTGGTCCTGATTCAATATCACTTTATTATAAAACATCGGCTGCCATTTTTTATTAATAAAAACTATCAAAAATATGGACTTACAACACACAAATATAAAAACATTTTTCCTAATAAAATATTAGGAAGTCAATGATCTTAACAATAATTTAATATTTTACAAATTCACACTTTGTCTACTTAAATTATTGGATTAGATTGGGTACATAAGTTATGATGAAAAAAAAATATATATTATTCTAGTAGTGGGAACAATTTCTTAAGCTCTTTTGAACACGTATTGCATAATTAACTACTTTACATTTCGAAAACCATTTTTTATTTTTTTTTTCGAAACGTCATCCATCATAATTTACTTGTAAAAATATCTTTAGGTTATATATTTTAAGTTATTAGTTACTCCATTTGTTATATACATAACACTTATGTACAACTTTATACGATATAAATAAGAATCATCAGAAATATTAATCTCCATACTTAACAAGTCTTCTTTTATATGTTTCATTCAATTTCTATATCATTCAGAATTTCAATAACTTCGTAACGTTGAATAATTACATTCCGTTATAAGCTGGGCCACCACCACCTTCGGGTACCACCCAGTTAATGTTCTGCGAGGGGTCTTTGATGTCGCAAGTTTTACCTGAAAAAAAAAGTTAATATTTTTACTAACCCAAGTTTAAAAAGGACTAAAAATAAATTAAACATTGATCAAAAACAATAAATGAAGACGAAGGGCTTTTACTCTTGCGTAAGCCAATTTGAATCGTCTTCGTTCACGTGTGGAAACGCTTACGCATACCTTTCCCTTTGGGGTTAAACATGGATTATGTAAGACTCGTACCAATTCTCCCCGAACAACTTCTCGCTTAGTCGTAGCGGTGGAGCTCAGTGCCTGCGGCCTGCTCAGCCGAGGGAAAGCTATGAGGAACCTGGCCGGTCTGTGGAGTAAGGCCAGGAGTTGCCTGACCCAAGTGGGCTAAGTAATCACGCTTTGGATGCGCCTAAGAGGGCACGGCCCAAAGGTGCTAGCGGCGGAACCCAATAACAAGGCTGCCGCTGGGAGCCGGGAGACTTGTCCTGCGTAGGCTTGGACCTCTTGGCTCTCATGGCCTCTGGGTAACAGATTACGAACGAGGGAGTCTGTTACCTATGTAAAGGGGCCGAGAAGAAAGGCGCTTTAGTTCCGACGTGCTCAGAGGTGTAGTCGAGATGGGGCTGTTTAGACCGTCAGCGCTGGTAGGGTCGCAGAAGATTGCCATAGAGTTCCTGTGACCCCATGCCTAAGGCGCCAGAAAGGAACAACGTGGTCGTTTTAGTCGGCGCAAGTCCGCCATAAACCGTCCTTGTCTCCGCGGGGCGAATATGCGTAACCATTGATTCGTGCCGGTCGATTAGTATGTCACTCGACCCATAGTTTTCTACTTTGTGGTACGACTGAGTAGACCTGACCACATGTTAGGTCCAACATTGGGGAATCTAGACTAGTTACCTACCTTACCTTAGACCGGCCAGGTTTCATACCTAAATGAATGGCTACTAAAAAGCTGGCTGAAGAAGCCAGCTTTGGATGCGATGATAGGATAGCGGGGAAGAAGGCGGTAGACCTGCTGCGAACCGTGTCTTTTGAAGCCAAGATAAAGCACGCAGGAATAGAGGAGTATCAGTATTTCGAAAGCCGCTCTACCTCTCCTTCGAAACGGATTCTAGAGCCAAATCACAACTGCTTCGACGATTAGCGGTCGAGTGGCAAAGAATTAAAAAAAAACGATTTTATAAGAGTTTTTTTTAGAGACTTAACCCGTTACTGCTTCTGCGAGGGCGTGTATTCGCAGGCATTTCCTAACATAACAAATTTGAGAATCCCACCGACAAAAAAACACAAGACGCTTTTCAATAGCGCGCCTAATTTTTGCAGTCTTCGTTCATATAAGCAATCGGAACACACCACATCTCGGCCCCTTAACCTGGGCACTAGACCCTCCAAATGCTCCCAGGGGCTATGAGAGGTGAGAGTGCCGTCTCCCGATATGGCTTCTACCATTTTCGCCACAGCAGCTATACCTTCCCGAGAGCATTCACGGAGACCAGGCCAACGACAGAGTCAGAACCTATGAGGGAGACTTCTATAAATCGAGGAAGCCCAATCCTAAATATATATTATTATAGTAACTAACAACACATCCCTATTTTTTGTGTCTTTAGATTTTTTAAAGTCTATTAATATATATTACGCAATTATCGCAATTGCTGCACAGAATTAATTTTAATAGACAAAATGTATTAATAAGTAAATTGTTATAACTTTTAAAGAAAGAAGTACCTTTATCATGTTTAAAAAGTTGATAAGAGTCGCATAAATTACTTACAGTGAATGCAGTTCTGTGCATTGATTTGTAGTCTCTGCCCATCGCCAGTCTCCATTGGTACATATTCATATACACCTGGAAGTAAACAATAAATCAGACGTTTTTAGTGAACTCGATAAAATATGAACTTCATATGATTTCCTAAAATACTTTACGGATTTTAATGCGTTTTATTTAGTTTACAGTGTCACAAAAAATTCGGTAAAGCCTTTTATTAAATCATGTGTAGTTTTTGCGTAAATGCAAAAAAGTATAAGCTTTATAGTAAAAATTCAAATTAATATTTTATAAACCTGAATTAAAGGATATTTAAACCATACTGTAGCTAAATAATATATGAAGGTTGTATAAATTAAGTTTAATAAAATCACAGTTTGTTTTTACAACATTGTTTAAAATAGCATTCTTGGGTTCCACATTTTATAAAGATGAAAATAAAGTTTCTTAAGTTACTTCTGTACTATCAATGGCAAAACAAAAATCTATCAATTACTTATATCATATACGTTTCGTATTGTATTTACTTATTTATTTATATTTTTATTTACTTATTACATTAATTATATATATATATATATGTCTTGTATTTTATATGATACGATGTTTTTAAAAATCCAATAAATCTATAACTAATAATTTTACATCAGACTAAATTACCAAAGCGGTAAAGATCGAAGCCATAGACTGTCTAAAAAGCATACTAGACCAAGTAACCTTAACAACAATAATTCATATGCTAAAACAAGAAATAGCATAACACCTTATACCAAAAGTCATCACAAACGCATAAAGAACTTAAGCGCATGCCCAAACGAGACCGAATCCTTCATCATCATCATCATCATCATCATCCATGATGATAGTCCACTGCTGGACATAGGCCTCCCCTAATACACCCCTATCATCCACTAGGGGGTTTGGACCGTACCCCACCACGCTGGGCCAGTGCGGTTTGGTAGTAATAAGTAAGGACCGACTTTTTACATGCCCAGCCGACGCATGGCTCATCTTACTTTTCAGACAATTGGGTGATCGGCCCAAATTGCCCTAACCAACTAACAACGAAACAACAATGAAATTTTTTCGAGTCCCCGCAGGATTTGAACCCACGACCTCCGGTTTCTAAAGCCCACGCCCGTACCAATAGGCTACGGAGGCAGTCTTGTGCTACAGCCAACTAATAAAAACACTATATTGTTATAGTATAGCTCTGATAATGCTTTTAATTTCATCTCGACAGTATAACAAAAGAACAGATAAAAAGTTAATTCCTACTCAATAATTTAGTATTCGTAGCAGATACACATCAAAACCAGATATATAGATTGACAAAAACTATCATGGAAATTCTAGTGTAAGTTCCACCAGTGCATATTTGGGTCTATTCCAGACATTTGATCATGTCTTACACCAAGAAAATTTAAGACAAAAATAATAAAATCTTGGCCCTTATACGAGATCTTAAATACTTTTCTGCTGAAGACTGGACAACTACTTGTTGGTACAAAATAGCAAAGCCCTGTCTCACAGTGACCACTAAAAGCAAGGGTTACACAAGGTAGTGTGCAGGGTCATACATTATATTCTTTCTCTTATGTGATATGATTTTTTACCACAGATATACTGCCAAGCGATTCACACATACTATGCGTTTTATGATTTTCATTGTCATTTAATTCAACAAGTATGTTATGACAGTCTTCGATTGACCTTACACGATATAGCTCCTTATGGGCCATTGTTTATAAGCGATTTAATGAATTTAAACGTGGTTGCACCAATCTTAGCGATGCTCTGCGTAAGGGACGACCTTTTACAGCGACGACTGAAGATAACATCAGTGTTGTAAGACGTACGGTAGAGATGATTCAAGATTAACCTATCAGCAGAATCGGAGCAGCTAAATCGTCGGTATGCAAAGTGAGCTGTGAGGCCTGTGGATACCTCTTTATCTTACTGAGGCCCAAATTGAACGAACGACAATTTGACGTCAGCAGACGTGGAATAGTCGATTGCTGGGTCACCCGCCGTATAGTCCCGGGCTCGTACTTCGCGATTGTTATTTGTCCCCGAGAATAAAAGAAACGTTTAGAGGAAAAATTTTATTTATGCCAAGGAAGCAGTGGCTGACGAGTGGGCAAAGCGCCTTCCTCGGTGGTCCTGTCGAATGCAGCATTGTATCTAGTGGAAACTATTTTTAAAACTAACAATGCTCAGTTTTTCTAAGAACTTTTTATGTCGAAGTGTGAACTGTTTCTGGGTGATAAAACTTTGTTGCCTTAATCGTGTCAATTTGGACGCATGATGATTTTGTGTTGATTTGACGTTGCATACGTTGGGGCATCGCGGCTCAGTCTAATATTGCATTAATTTTGAGATTTTATAACGAATATTTAATCTAAAGTTTTTTTTGCTTGATACCTATATGTAATGTGTATAACACCCGCAGAAGAGTAAATTTAGCTCACCTGCTGGACAGAATCTAGCCTCAGGTCCGTCAAACACTCCAAGGTTCCTCTTCACAGGGACAGTGTCATCTTTCAATGTCAGATGTGGGGGTTGATCTGACTCATGATTCGTGCCTGTAAAGTACAAACAAATAATTTTTAAATTATGATAATTTTGCACGAAAAAAATATTATTTTTTGTAATGTCTCCAATTCGACTACAACTACGGCGGCCTATTTATGTAAGAGCTCAGCAATGCGCGTGCGCATACACAAGTAAACTGCCTCTTCCTTCACTCTCGTAGATGGTATTGATAATTGATACGACAGAAGTGAGTTCAGGGCCAGGGCGACTTTTTAATCGTACATTCGATGGATCTGGAGAATTTATGGATATAATAATTTAAGGATATAAATAACACATAGACACTATTAGGCATATTAATAATAATGTAATATTTCTGACACAAGATCATCTAGTCCCAAACTAAGCAAAGAACCTAGATGACTGATAATAACATTGTCTTACTTTTCTTTTGTAAATAAATACATATTATATGGATACAAATCAGACCATACCATAGAATTACACAATGTTAATCAGTGGTGGTGAGAATCGAATCTACACCCTTTGGCGCAGCAGTAAGGATCGTTAACCACTGCGCTAAAGCGGGTCGTGAAACGTGGGTCGTTATTGTCGTATTTATCGATAATTTACACATGGTAAAGTGATCGCTATAATGAAACACAGTTATTTTTTGCATTCTATTGCTTAAAGGCATAAATTGGCACTTAATTTACACACTTACTATGGTAATTTAGAAAATATCACAGTTAAAATAGCCTTTTGGCTTCAAATTCTTTCTAGCGCCTAGCGCCGGCTGTTTTTTGGTCTTTACTCACACGAAGTCTAGAGCTACAGACTTCGCGTGTGAGTTTGAGTTGATTTTATTATGGTTACATTTACAAAAACATTACAAAACATAATGTTTTTGTAAATGCAATCACAATAAATACAAATAATAATAATACATTTATAAAAAAATATTTCAAATATCAATATTCAATATAAAAGCGTATCACTCGCTTTTTGATTGTCAAGGACGCTACTACCGGTTCGGAATAGGACGCTTCCGACCTGAGAAGAACCGGCGAAAGAAACTCAGCGGGCCTATTTTGTCATCTTTTAAAATAATCAAATATATACATATAAATTTTCTTATGAGCTACATACAGTTCTATCATACGTATATTATACTTGAAAAAGCCTGGAGCGAGCATTCCATAACCAGGTTGTGTTATCATTTATAAATTCATTTATGTTATAATAACCTTTAACACATAAACATTCCTTTCCTACTTTTTAAATTTAAATAATAGTTAAATTCTGATTCCCAGTTCTTTTTTTATAAAAGGCCAGTTTAATAATTATGGCATCATAATATCAGTAAGTTAATAGTAGTTAAAAGTTTAATGTTCAGTGGACCACATATGAAAGTCATGTTCAATTTTATTTGTAACATCTTCGATGTTACATATCTCGTCATCTTCTGAAGCAATACAGAACCCCGCTTTCGAATCACTATCTGCATCACTTTTTCACTTCACCATTGTCACTTTCTAAATTACCGTTAGGATAATCAGTTAGATAAACAGTATCCAGTTAATAAGGAGTTTACGAAGCAACTCTAGTTACTGCCAGTGCGCAAATGACCTTACACAAATCAGAAATAATATAAAAATAATCTTATCGTCTTATCGTTTATCGTCATGACAAGTGATTGTTAAAGGAGACTAAAATTGAAGAAAAAAACTATAAAGACGATTAATATCTTAATCTTAATATATATAAATCTCGTGTCACGACGGTTGTCCGGGATGAAATCCTAAAATACTTAACCGATTTTAACATACAGCTGCACACAATGTGCAGTTTATTCCAATTTGAAAGATAGAAAAGCTTACATCTTTATACATGGCGCTGTTTATAGTATAAACATCTCGTTGATAATAGGAGAATTGGGACCATAAAAGGTAATTACTTAAAATTAGTAAGTTCAGGTCATTTAATTTTACAATAATTATTATCTATCGTTAAAAACAAAATTGCAACTTAATAATGCCGTTGTTTTATACAAGACCAATAAATTGTAGGATTTTTACAGAGCAAAATAAAATAAAAATGATTTTGTACGCTATACAAACGATATATTTTGACGACATATTCAATGGCGTATACGATCGTAGGTACTGTAAATATTTGTTATTTATTATCTTCATCGATAGTTGTTTTGTGTCTATACGCTTGACGCCGCATGTTATCAACTCTTAACGTTAAAATTATGTTTTGTGGTAATGCTTCGTATCCATACAAATTATAACATTTTTAATAGAAAAGTAAGATTAAAAAGAATAATTTTAAAACTAACTCTTTTGTATAGAATTTTGCACGTCTCAACAAAAGGAACATTTTAATTAATCGTCATTAGTCCGTCTACTTTAATTTTAATACCAATCAGATCGATTTTTATAACAGTGTAATTTTTTCATTGATTCAGTGTAACGTAGCATAATCGAGGTCACTTTTTTACAAATGGCATTCATCTAATAAAACATGGTGGTCCTCTTGACTTCATATTCTCTTGCCGTTTATCTTAAACCCTTAAATTGCTTAATAAAATAAGAAATCCTAGCCGCAGCAACGCGTGGCAGGGTCTGCTAATAGAAGTAGGCTATAGGCTATCGATCGGTATATAAAAATATCGATATTGTTGGTGACAAAAAGTTGATTAATAAACTATGCAACCTTAGAGTAATGGGCGCTTTAAGTTATGACAATACTAGATACTTACATATTTTTATACATGAATTCCGGATCCTTTTTGGCTATAGTATTCAAATTCTATTTGTTCTCTATTCAACATTGAAATGATTCAAATATTTATAGATTCGCCCCTAACATGGTAAGACCCGACGAAAGAAATTTAGTAGGTATTCTAGCATTTATTGCAATGAAATTGTAGTAACCAAACAAAAATATTAATATAAATTTGTCAGCGTATTGAATAAACTTTTTTTATTATAGTGTAGATTAATACTCGCCTGTCAACGCAACTGATGAGAGCAAATCAAAGGACACAACCCCATCCGGTTTAGGATACTCGATGGGCTGACATTCCTTCGCCGGTTTGAGCCTCGCATGATCAGCACCTGAAAAGATATTGTAACGTTTATTAAAATTTTTTGTTCTAGCTTTTGCCTACATAGACAAGAAATGAATGTAAACAAATCCAATGCCAAATACTAATATCGCTAGAAGCGACTATTCACTTTTGGAGTCAATAATTGTGAAATATAAGTTTGTTTAGGTGATGTCTGTACGTTACAACGAAGTCAGTAAATGAAAAGCTTTTTGCTAAGTCGCCACAAACTACATTACCGGATCCTCCAATATGCATTCTCCAAGACCACACACCTTGAGTGTACCAAATCTAGTGCATTTTCTTGGTTTGAGCTAGGCTGAAAAGAATGCCTTGTCTGCTTCCCCTTACAACACACTGCACTTATATTTGTTCTATTTATCTGTTATGAGATACCTTCAGTAGCTCCATTTTTCATTTTATTCAAACTGGTACGTTGATGCCCCAAACGTCGATGCCAGGGTTTCACTGATGTTTGCTGTCGCGCAATATCTGTACCAACTTCCTTTAGTGTATAATCTGTACACACCATCAACTTGTTCTGCCTTTCCAACTAGAGTGCCTGTTGATTGTAAATGAGCAAATATTTCTTGAACACTACATTATTTCCGTTCTCAATCAATCTACTCACGGAAAGTAAGTTTGTCGTTAAACTGGTATGCATAATACATCGGAAACTGTGATGTCGTATTCT
The DNA here is from genome assembly GCA_029286875.1 of Lamproptera curius. Lineage (NCBI taxonomy): Eukaryota > Metazoa > Arthropoda > Insecta > Lepidoptera > Papilionidae > Lamproptera > Lamproptera curius. The sequence goes on from JAGSMT010000007.1 coordinate 4,847,052, forward strand.
ACATCCTCACTAACTGTAATTATGTTCACATCACCCGAACACAGCACTGGACACAGTTTTATTCGCAACTATGATCTCTTTGGTTTTATGTTCATAAGATGGATTGACAATATATTCTTTTCTCGCTCATGTGTTTACTAGCCCGCTGTCGATGTACCAATTATCGCAATTGCTTCCACTCAAAAAAAATAGCACTAAAAGCATTAGATTGTTTTCTTTGCTTGTTTCGGAATTTGTCGGACACTGATTTTTAGTATTCGTTTGTTTACACCGATAACATTTTATGACTTTGACAGGTTTTGACGTTTCTGTCACTCTCTGGTCATTTTATGGCTACTATTATTCTTAAATTCTGACGATTATTCAGGCAAAAGCAGTCTCGGAACTGGAAACGAAACAGATCCAATTTCACACACAATGTCCATCAGCTTCGTTTTATGACATCTGCACTTATTTCTATGCCTGAATGTTCTAAGGCATATAGGACCATATTTTTCAGGTAATCCTCAAATTAATGCACCAATCCACTTCATCTGATATTTTGAAACCTGTACCTTGTAATCGCTGCTAGTTTCAACCATCTGAGTTACATACTGTCATCGAGTCACAGTTTTCAGTCGAATGTTGATGAGTTTACGAGCAAACCAATTTTCTCTTGTATAGCCGGTGTCATCGAACAAATTCTTCAACTTTTTCCTAAATCGTAGGTTGTTGCGGTCGTGTTTTATGGCACATACAATGATGGATCAATAGTAAGCACTAGTTTCGCTTTATTGCATCGTCACTGATTGGGCTCGGTAGATGAAGCGCTAACTCTCATGCTAATGGCGGACGCCATGTTTTCAAGCACCAACACATTTTTGTACCGCAAAACACCATTCTTCATAGTTCTCGCGCCCTTTCAATTTCGGAATGTTAGCTAAGTAGTTCGACGTCATTTCTACATAAAACCACACAGTACTGAAAACTTTTATCTATAATAACGATTTTATTTCACGTAAGCCCATAACCTAATAAGTTAAACACAGTGGTTCGTTTCTATAGACAAATTTATTGGACCACAGAGTAACTAAATGGCGCTAGTAGTAACAGATACTTTTTATACTATTTTGTTACAATATTAACACAGCCGACTAATAAAAACACTATATTGTTATGCTATACTCATATCTTTGACTGATAATGAATTTAACTGATAATGCTTTTAATTTCGTCCTGACAGTATAACAAAAGAACAGATAAAAAGTAATTCCTAATCAATAATTTAGTATTCGTAGCAGATACACATCAAAACTAGATATATAGATTGAGAAAACTATCATGGAAATTCTAGTGTAAGTTCCACCAGTGCATACTTAGGTCTATTCCAGGATTTGATCATGTCTTACACTCAAGAAAATTTAAGACAAAATAATAAAATCTTGCCCTTTATACGAGATCTTAAATACTTTTCTGCTGTAGACTGGACAACTACTTACTGGAACAAAATAGCAAAGCCCTGTCTCCACAGTGACCACTAAAAGCAAGGGTTCCACAGGTAGATGCAGGGACATACATTATATTCTTCTTATGTGATATGATTTTTACCACAGATATACTCGCCAAACGATTGTCACATACTATGCGTTTTAGGATTTTCATTGTCATTTAATTCAACTTATTTAATTATGACAGTCTTCGATTGATCCTTACACGATATGAGCCCTTATGGGCCATTGGTTTATAAGCGGTTTAATCGAATTTAAACGTGGTTGCACCAATCTTAGCGATGCTCTGCGTGCAGGGACGGCCTTTACAGCGACGACTGAAGATAACATCAGTGTTGTAAGACGTAACTTTAGAGATGATTCAAGATTAACCTATCAGCAGATTCGGAGCAGCTTCATCGGTATGCAAAAGTGAGCTGTGAGGCCTGTGGATACCTCTTTATCTTACTGAGGCCCAAATTGAACGAACGACAATTTGGCGTCAGCAGACGTGGAACAGTCGATTGCTGGGTCACCCGCCGTATAGTCACGGGCCTGTACTTCATGATTGTTATTTGTTCCCGAAAATAAAAGAAACGTTTAGAGGAAAAATTTTATTTATGCCAGAAGCAGTGTGACGAGTGGGCAAAGCGCCTTCCTCGGTGGTCCTGTCGAATGCAGCATTGTATCTAGTGGAAACTATTTTTAAAACTAACAATGCTCAGTTTTTCTAAGAACTTTTTATGTCGAAGTGTGAACACTGTTTTGGGTGATAAAACTTTGTTGCCTTTAATTGTGTCAATTTGGACGCTAGATGATTTTGTGTTGATTTGACGTTGCATACTGTGGGGCATCGCGGCTCAGTCTAATATTGCATTAATTTTGAGACTTTATAACGAATATTTTATCTAAAGTTTTTTTGTGATACCTATATGTTATCTGTATAACACCTGAATAAGACTAAATTTAGCTCACCAGCTGGACAGAATCTAGCCTCAGGTCCGTCAAACACTCCAAGGTTCCTCTTCACAGGGACAGTGTCATCTTTCAATGTCAGATGGGGGTTGATCTGACTCATGATTCGTGCCTGTAAAGTGCCAACAAATAATTTTTAAATTATGATAATTTTGCATGAAAAAATATTATTTTACACTACTACAACTACAACTACGGCGGCCCAATTATGTAAGAGCTCAGCAATGCGCGTGCGCATACACAAGTAAATTGCCTCTTCCTTCACTCTCATAGATGGTATTGATAATTGATAGAAGTGAGTTCAGGGCCAGTGCCGACTTTTTAATCGTACATTCGATGGATCTAGAGAATTTACAGATATAATTTAAGGATATAAATAACACATAGACACTATTAGGCATAATAATAATAATATTATATTTCTGACACAAGATCATCTAGTCCCAAACTAAGCAAAGAACCTAGATGACTGATAAAAACATTGTCTTGTATTATTAAATTGTAGGATTTTTACAGAGCAAAATAAAATAAAAATGATTTTGTACGCTATACAAACGATATATTTTGACGACATATTCAATGGCGTATACGATCGTAGGTACTGTAAATATTTGTTATTTATTATTTCATACAATAGTTGTTTTTGTGTCTATACGCTTGACGCCGCATGTTATCAACTTTAACGTTAAAATTATGTTTTTGTGGTAGTTCTCCGTATCCATACAAATTATAACATTGTTAATAGAAAAGTAAGAATAAAAAAAGCAATAATTTTTAAAGCTAACTCTTTTGTATGGAATTTTGCTCGGTATCAACAAAAGGAACATTTTAATTAATCGTCATTAGTCCGTCTACTTTTAATTTCAATACCAATCTGATCGATTTTTATGACAGTGTAATTTTTTCATTGTATTCAGGTGTATCGGTAGCATAATCGAGGTCACTTCTTTTTTACAAATGGCATTTATCCAATAAAACATGGTGGTCCTCTTGACTGATATTCTGTTGCCGTTTATCTTAAACCCTTAAACTGCTTAATAAAATAAGTAAATCCTAGCCGCAGCTACGCGTGGCAGGGTGTGCTAATCTATCTATAGATATATATAGGCTATCGATCGGTATATAAAAATATCGATATTGTTGGTGACAAAAAGTTGATTAATAAACTATGCAACCTTAGAGTAATGGGCGCTTTAAGTTATGACAATACTAGATACTTACATATTTTTATACATGAATTCCGGATCCTTTTTGGCTATAGTATTCAAATTCTATTTCTTATAAGACCGGACGAAAGAAATTTAGTAGGACAATATTCTAACATTTATTACAATGAAATTGTAGTAACCAAACAAAAATATTAATATAAATTTGTCAGCGTATTGAATAAACTTTTTTTATTATAGTGTAGATTAATACTCGCCTGTCAACGCAACTGATGAGAGCAAATCAAAGGACACAACCCCATCCGGTTTAGGATACTCGATGGGCTGACATTCCTTCGCCGGTTTGAGCCTCGCATGATCAGCACCTGAAAAGATATTGTAACGTTTATTAAAATTTTTTGTTCTAGCTTTTGCCTACATAGACAAGAAATGAATGTAAACAAATCCAATGCCAAATACTAATATCGCTAGAAGCGACTATTCACTTTTGGAGTCAATAATTGTGAAATATAAGTTTGTTTAGGTGATGTCTGTACGTTACAACGAAGCCAGTTGCTCAATTGAAGGGAGTAAACCGCTTTAAATTAATACAACAAGTCTGTTTATTTGAAATGTAATGCAATTGTCTATGATCGTTGCGTGTCAGGGACCTAATGTTAATGGTAATGATGAGCATGAAACTAAAATTTCATCATCATGATCATCAGCCTATTTTAGTCCACGGCTGGACATATGCCTTCCTTCCATTTTAGGGGGTTTTTGGACCGTATCCCAGCACGCTGGTCCAATGGGGTTGGTATATGCACCGACTCTTTACATGCCCATCCGACGAAGGGATCATCTTATGTTTCAGACAATTGGGTGATCGGCCCAAATTGCCCGGTTATAAAGCAAGGGCCAATACCGCTAGGCCACGGAGGCGGTGGACTAAAAATATAAATTAAATATACTTTAAATGTATATACATCGTTTAGATTTAAGATTTCCCTATCGCAGTAAGAAAAGCGATAAGGAGAGGTAGCAGGGAGACCTATATCTCTTTCCCCCAATATGTCGTTACACACTATCCCGGCGAAGAGTAAATAGTTATTAATCTATACAAATAAATATTATTGACGTGTATGTAACATGAAAATAACATGTCATAATCACTATATTACGGATTTTTCGCATTATTTTCATATATTTATACCCGACGTTTCGGACACTTTCCAATATCCATGATCACGCGCAGACTAAGTTGGTATACCAACTTAAAATAATAATTGCGTCATGAAAAAAAATAATTATTAAAATACAGCTTCTAAACTATCACATAGTAATATGTAACCAGTACATATAACAATAAGCATTTTTTTTATTTACGTCTGTCTATCTGTCTGTCTGTTTGTTTGTTCTGGCTAATCTCTTGAATGGCTGGTTTGATTCTGATTGGACCTTCACTGAAATATAGCCGAGTTAACTCGGAGAAATTTAGGCTACATTTTTATAAAAAATAAATTAGCACGCGGACGAAGTCACCCACAACGTTTAGTAGGAAATAAACTATTTCTTTAATAACTACTCGATTAGAGAGGGACAAAAAACCATACAATCATTTCCGTAGCACCGGAATTGCGTTGTACGTCTCGCGTACTCTTTAATGAATTGTCAAGAAAAATGTAACTAAGCGAATATCTATAAATTACAACGAAACCTTTGCGTCATCGCGCGGTTGCCATGGGTAACATCATCATCATCAGCCTGTGATAGTCCACTGTTGGACATAGGCCTCCCCTAATAGACCCCTATCCATAAGGGGGTTTGGGGGGGGTATGGGTAACATACTTTACATTGATTCCATGTCATATTTAACTCTAGTATAGTTCATAAATCCCATTACTATTTTTAGACAAAAAGTAACGATGATTTGACAGTTGAACCTCCCTGTAAAACACCTCTCTAACGCACTTTCACCTGTAACCATATAAAGGGAGACTTCACTAGATATACATTATCTCACCCCCATGGCTCAGAGTCCAAGGTTCCTTTCCCCGTAGCAGTGTGGAGAAAGCAGAGTACGCCACGCCACCGTACAATCCCAGCGACGTGTGAAAGGATGGACGACAATTACGCACTTGCTGTAAAAAGATAAGTAAGATTTTATTTTAAAAAAATATGACAGACAAAGAACAAAATTAGTGTTTATTAATAACAAATACAAGTTTATTACTATTTCAATGTTAAATATATATATATATCTATACCGTTTGTTAAATATATATATTAACCAACCGGCGAACACGAAAGCGCATTTAATTTTAAAAAATATTCATCAAAAACGGTCTGCAAAAAACGAGTAAGGTTCTTCCTTCTTAAACCTACTTTTTGAAGGCCCATTAACAGTGTTAATAAAATAAAAAATATAAAATTTACATGCATACATACTACATTCGGAGGTGGTAAGTAATCTTTTACAGGGGCGGGGTGGCATCACCGCGGTGTCTATTTCTACCGCAAAGCAGTATTATGTAAAATACGGTGTTCCTGTTGGAAGGGCATCGTAGCCTGCGTATTCACTGGATAAAAGATATTTTAACTCTCATTTGTCATCTAAACTTCCCTTAAAAGTAATTTTATCTAATAAACTAGCGACCCGTCGCTTTTTGCACGGGAGCTATGCTAAAAGAAAATATACCTACAATATTAAGCATGTGTTATACATTTAAACCTTTCTCTTCAATCACTCTACCTATTAAAAAAAAACCGCATCGAAATCCGTTGCGTAGTTTGAAAGATTAAAACATACATAGGGATATAGGGACAGAGAAAGCGACTTTGTTTTATACTATGTAGATGTGTAATATTCGCGTAAATAACATTTTGTGTATTTATTTACACGCCACACTTTTTACGCAGCTTCTGATGCGGTGTTAGAGAATTGGCGCAACGCATGCGTATGCACATATTACTACACAAAAACCGAAAGCATATATTATTACTGTTTATAACTGCCTCCGTAGCCAAGTGGTAACGGCGTGAGCTTTAGAAACCAGAGGTCATGGGTTCGAATCCTGCGGGGACTCAACAAATTTTCATTGTTGTTTCCTAGTTGGTTAGGGCAATTTGGGCCGATCACTCAATTGTCGAAATGGAAAATGATCCATGCGTCGGATGGGCATGTAAAAGTCGATCACCCACCAACCGCATTGGAGCAGCGTGTTGGAATACGGGCCAATCCCCTAATACAGAAGGCGAGCATCAGGGAGGCCTTTATCCTGAGTAGTGTTTATAGAGGTATTATAATTTGTTTTATATCAAAATGACGACATAACTTCTCATATAGAAGTATCAATACCTTAAGCTCTTTATAAACGTAAGATTCTTTGAGTCTGTCCTCGTAGAGAGTTGGAACAACGCCGTTATCGTGGGTTGCCTCGCCCGACAATATCAGCTCCATTGCCGACTCTGCCGCCAGCATGCCTGAAATTAAATACATTATTTCTGTTTTAAAAATGGTCAAAATTGTTATTCTTTTCCTCCCATCCAGTAATTTTTTTATGTTATCATGTGATTAGCCTTTAATCCAACCAGGACTACCTGAATAAATGAGTTAACTAACAGTCAATCAACCCCCACAGTCCATAGGTTAAACGAACCAAACCTAACCAACCAGAAAACAAACACCCACAAGCACCGGTATAGAGGTGTGTAAAAGTAACATAAAGGATGTTTGAACCGCAACGTATTTTTGAATAGAAACTTCATTCTTCTTTAGGCGCATGAGAGGAGAAGAGTTGTCGAGGAGGAGGGAGAGATAGATTGAGACCGATTGAGAGATAGTGAGACGGGGAGAATTGTCGAAAAAGAGGGAGAGAGCTATTGAGATCGATAGAAAAACAGTGATAAAGAGAGGATTGTCGAAGAAGAGGGTGAGCGGTTGAGACCGATAGAGACAGAGAATAAGAAAGGGAGAATTATCGAAGAGGAGAGAGAACGATTGGGATCGATTAAGAGAATGAGAACTGTATCTCTCATTCTCCGCCATCCAAAATTTTAAACTCATAATGACACAAAACATTTGGCATTTTTATTTACAATTCGTCATTTGAAATTGGAATTGGTACTATTTCCCTTTTTAACTTACCCGTAGAAGGGGACCTACCAACTTTGAACAACAAGTGCATATATACTATAAATATGTACTAACCACTCTTCATAGCATTATGAGTGCCCTTAATCCTTGGCACGTTGAGATAGCCAGCGGTGTCTCCTGCCAAGCAGCCGCCAGGGAACACCGGCACGGGCAAGCATTGCCAACCGCCTTCCACTAGAGCTCTGGCCCCGTACGCCACTCTGGTACCGCCTGTAATGGAAAAGTATACAAATTATTTACTTTAATGTGAAAAATTTGTACGATTGGGTGTAGTACGCTCTCTGCACAGGTACATTAGATGACAAATTTAATTTACCAGGTAACTAGTGCAGCTATAGTGTCAAAGTAACCAGAACATTATTTTAAAATTACAATTAAGATCTGGAGACCCCGCTTCAGCACTGGCGCATGACATCTTAGTCTACCCCGAGACCACGGCCGCTGGAAAGTGTTCGAAACGTTAGGAATTTAAAAATAAACGCGATAAAATCCGTAAAAGGTCCTTTTACTCAATAATGTGTGAATTTCGCGCAAACAAAAGAATTAGTTACATAACAATTTAAGGTAATGAAATATTAAAGGATATGTATTGAAAGGTATAATTAATCTGTAACAAGGAAAATTCGTTTCACATAGAAATATTCAAAGCAGTAATGGAAGGAATTGATACATTTGATTAATTGAAATGTGGGCCGCAACAACGCTGCTAGAATTCAACTAGTAAATAAAAGCAAAGACTTTTTCAAAACGAAATAAACCGATCACAAAAAACTATAGTATGATAAGTAATAAAAATGAAGTGGTATGAATATTTCGAGAAAGAGGACGAAAATAAAATGTTTATTTAAATGAAATGACCTTTGCCGAATGGCAAATAGAATTCTTATGAAAAACTGTTAATTAATAGTCCTCCAAGATGAATACGACAACGGAGGCCGACTATTAGAGATCAGCTAACAATGCAGGAGATATTACAGTAGAGAAAGAATACGCGCAAACGCAAGTGCACTCCCCGTTTCTTCATTCTCACATTCCGACGGAACCGATGAGGCTGAGACAGATCAGGCGCAGGACCGATTATAACACTGATCATATTACTTCACAAGCAATTGAATGAACAGAAAGCACTGAACAAAGTCCTTACATCATCATCATCATACATCAACAGCCTGTGATAGTCCACTGCTGGACATAGGCCTCCCCTAATACCCCCCTATCCATTAGGGGGTTTCGGACCGTATCCCACCACGCTGGTCCAATGCGGGTTGGTGGGTGGACCGACTTTATACATGCCCATCCGACGCATGGATCATCTTACTTTTCAGACAATTGGGTGATCGGCCCAAACTGCCCTAACCAACTAGGAAACAACAATGAAAATTTGTTGAGTCCCCGCAGGATTCGAACCCACGACCTCCGGTTTCTAAAGCACCACGCCAATACCACAAGGCTACGGAGGCAGTTGAACAAAGTCCTTACAGAACACAAATTACAAATTAATGAGCTATGGAGCTATATTATCGTATACAGGCAGTCCTTGGCTGACGTCGTTTCAAGTTACGTCGAACAATGTTTCGACACTATTCCTCAAACATACGTCATTTGTTTCGATATCCAGCATAGGAGAATTCACTTGTCGCGAGGTCTATGTCTACGTGCCGAAGATCGGAAGCGGTGGCGTTAGCAGAGGCCTATGTCCAGCAGCGGACTGACACAGGCTGATGATGATGATGATGATGAGGTCTATGTCACATTCGGCAGAACTGACTAATGAAGATGTTATTGAATTGGAGGCACAAGTATAAAAGGAAGCAATCGAGTCACAAGAAATAGATTCTTCCTTTAGTAAATAGTCTCTGAAAAAAAACTTTTGCAAATTTGGAGAACAACATGAACATTTTTGAAGAAAATTATCCTAATTTTGAGAGAAGTTTTAACGTTAATTAAAATTGTACAGCCTATCAGTGTTACCAAGATCGGTTTGATAGCAAGAAGAAAGAAGGGAATCAATCTAGAATTGATAGTTATATTGATAGACCTGGCAAGAGATATAGTGGTAGCGTCCTTGACAATCAATAAGCGAGTGTTTCACTACTATATTGAATAAAGTTATTTGAATTTGAACAAAAGTTTAATTTGTTATTTCTTATCGAATCCTTCTCTTATCGAATAATTTACGGATTTTTCGCGTTACTTAAATATATTTATTCCCGAGGTTTCGGATTCTTTCCAGCATCCATGATCACGGGCAGACTCAGTCTGCGTTGCTGGAATTAGTGGATTTGATATGTACAATAATCGCGTAAATAAAAGAAATAATTGTTATTTCTTATTGCATATTGTAATTACATTTTAAAGTTTTAAAACTATTATTAAAATTAATAACACAAATAGCCAAAAATAGCTAGGCATTTCTTGAGTGAATATATAATTAGTACACATCAATCAACAGTAAACGTTAATCATCGTCATTGTAACAATAAAATTTATTTTAAAGTACGCCAGTAGTAATATTTTCATTCAAATCATAGTTTCGTAGTAAACACCAATCGATTGATAAAACGCTTTTTAATTGTAAAGTATGCAGAGAAGTAAATATATTGATTTAACTATTGGTCATCATACACGTGACCGTGATTTTCGTTTCGTATGTAAGTTGAGAAACGTACATAACTGTATAGTTGTGGAGCTTATGCATGCACAGTAGCTGGATGAAAGTAGCTAGTTATAAAAATAACTAATTTTAAAACAAGCGACGCCGTCCACGTAACTGGTTCCGTTACGTTTCTTAAAAGTTATGTAAAGACCCACGTCTAATCTTTACCCACCTTCAAACATCGGCTTCACATACGGATGCAATTTAAACCTCTGGAACTCTCTGAACGGACTCAGGTATGGGTTGACATAGTCTAGACCCACAACAAATCCAACAGCGACTAGAGGTGCTTCGCCTTCAGCGGAATTAAGGTGATATATGAAAGAACCACCGTAAGTATTCTTGTCCAACGGCCAACCGATCGTATGCTCTACAAGACCCGGTTTGTGATGCTGGAAACAAATCGAAAAGAATTATATTTCGTAGCTCCGCAAGTGCTATAACTACATAATAAAGCAATATAAAACAAAGTCGCTTTGCTGCCTGACCGTCCGTAATCATAAGCGACCTTTAGCAGTCCACTGCTGGACATAGCAACTTTTTTAATGAACGCCAAGACAGCGTCCATTAAATTGTTGCTGACAATGGCCACGCTGAGCAGGCGGATTGGCAATTGACTAATTGCACTTGTACTGCGGATCTGTCTTACTCCCACTGTAAGGCAGAACCGCCGTCGATTCGCCGTCACCTAATATGCTCAAAATTTTTGAGACTTTTTTTAAAAAAACCTCCATTTAAAATAAAATGTTAACATAAAATAAACCGACTTCAAATCGATTGGCGTGATTTCAAATAAAGAAAAAAATCGGTTCACCCAGGCGAAAGTTCTGAGGTAACAAACCTCAAGGTTAAAAAGCCACAAGAATGAGGATTACATCCTTAAAATCATCATCATCATCATTATCAGCCTGTGTCAGTCCACAGCTGGACATAGGCCTCCCCTAATGCATATCCTTAAAATAGAGGTTTATAATTTGATGTGAAAAACACAAATTTTGCGTTTAAATTTCAAACGCGGGCTGAACCCCACGCAATAAATTATAATAATGCACTACTGGCAATGGTATATGTCTATCACTCAAGGATAACCCACAATAACCAATTTGTTTATTCTTTGCATTCTAAGGGAAAATATAAGCTTCTTTACGAAAAAAATTAGCAAGATAGAGCTAATCCTTATCCAATGATTTCCTAAATAGATCAATTGTAATTTAAATCAATGTTTATATATAATATATCATAAATTTAAAATTTAGGGCCATAGCTGTGCGAAACTAGGGACCTTCACTAGCAAATTATAATTGTAAATTCCTTTTTTAAGTTTGTGACAGCTTGTGATAGAGGCAGTTGTGCATAAGTTTCTTCGAGTTCGGTTTATGAGGAGCGAATAAACTTTAATATGTAATAAAAATAACTGAATAAACTACCTTTATAGCCTAGTGGTATGGGCTGGTGCTTTAGAAACCGGAGGTCGTGGGTGCGATCCTGCTGGGACCAAACAAATTTTCATTGATGTTTCCTAGTTGGTTAGGAAAATTCGGTTGATCACCCATCGTCTGAAAAGTAAGATGATCCATGTGTCGGCTGGCATGTAAAAAGTCGATCCGGATTATAGTCGGTTTATATTCCGATGAGACGGATTACCGACACGGCAGACTGTTTACATGTCTATCCAACAGTTGGATCATCTTACTCTGAATCTCACTCTCAGACATTCAGCTCACATATCCGGAACCGATTAGAAACAGAAAACAACAGCAGAACAAGTTGAGTGCACGGGATTCGAATCCGCGACAACTGGTTTCTAAAGCGCAAGCCTATACCACTAGCCACAGAGGGAGTTACCCTAATAGATATGTGGTTCAATTCCTGAGTGTTGTATTGTTAATTAAACAAATCTCTATGTAATAAACATGTACTGATTTAAACAACCTCAGGCTGAACCTCCCACAATTCCTTCAATCCAATACCATATGACTGCGGTTCGCTATTCTCCCTCAAATTAAATTTATTTGAAACCATCTTTGTCAAATGACCATGACATCCTGAAAAAGAAACAACAAAAAATTATTTTAAAAATTTAAACAAGCTAAATTTGGGTGGGGATATATAAGTGTGTATATGCCACAACAGAAATGTTAAATAATAGATGCCTATATCAGAATCCAAATAGAAAATTTGTATAATTAGTGTCCTAACAAACTACAATACAGACAAAACGTAAAACCGAACATACCATGTTTTTTTTTTCAGCATAGTTAATTTTTTTTTATTACTGATGAAGGCAGACATGTCGGCCAACTGATGGAAAGTGGTCACTAAGGCCTATGGGCATGGGCAATACAGTATACATACTACTGCTTTCCGGCACAAATATATCTAGAATTGAGCTAAATATATCTATGTCAATATATTTAGAGACAACCTAAACTTTTAGAAAAAAAGTACAGTTGAAAATTATTCTTTGTTTTTTTTTTACTTTTTGTTTAATTGCCTGCACTTTTTTTTGTTAATAGTGTTTATATTGAAAGCTGTGGAGAAAAAGCAAGTGATCTAGAGGTAAATAAAAAAACATCAATTTTAATTTACTGCGCTATGCTTTTTAATGGACATATCTAATTTTTGTTTTATTTATTGTTAAAGTATCCACAACCAGAATAAAATATTACAAATTAATGAAATTATTATGAATTAGCTTGTAATAAATTAATGAAGTTTTTCATAGATATATTTTTAGTTGTAAAGGGCTCTGGAAGTTGCTTTTATTATGTAGCAAATATATAATTGTTTACAGTCATTTGCAGTTATATATTTTAAAAATACAAATTGAAATAAAGTTGGTAAGTGATAACCCAAAATTTATAGCAATAAAATAATGTTTATAAATATATGTGCAAAAAGAATTTAACATGTTAATGTAAAAGACTCGTCACATTTTCTTTTGTTATTTATATGCCTTATATAATCTTTCTGACTAAAGACTATACACTACTATTTGGAGCAAAAAGACATAAGAAATTGTGTTTAAATTATACATTTTTTTACTAAATAATTTTCCGCTTTTATGAAGATGCCAATCACAACTGCAAACAACAGCTAAAATTTATAAGAAGTCACCTCTTACCTTCTGCAAAGATGGTTATTTTGGAATGGAACTCCATGCCCCTCTCGAACATATCCTTGGGGCTGCCATCCTTTGCTATACCAACATCGCCTGTTGCAACACCCTTAAGAGACCCATCATCTCGGTAAATTAGGTCAGCACCCGCACATCCTGGCCACACCTGTAATGTGATAAGAGGCAATTAAAAACAAAATATAACAATTTATAAGCTAACTAAAATTTTAAAGATGTGCTTTTAAATAACTCTACTATCGCCAAGTTAGATTTCAAACAAAACTATATAAAGTAAGTAGTCACTCAGTGATTGCCATAATTTCCATTTGAAAGTCTGAAAATGAAGAAAGTTTTTTTTTGTATTTAAAAGGTTACATTATCTTATCACTTATTAATATTAATAATCAAAGTAGGCCACATTACCCTAACTAAAACAATATTGTGGCACATACAATATGCCTGTTGCTTGTTTGGTACCAACAATTAATTAATAAAGAGTTGTAGTATCATAACGTAGCTATAGGTTCCTTTGTTAAAAAAGTTTATATTATGTGCACAGGTAATTACAAATGGTTATTATCTTACCTCAGCTCCTAATGCTTCCGCCTGCTCTGACAACCATCTAACCAGGTGCCCTAATCTCACAACATAGTTTCCATGATTGTAGTTGGGTAAGCCTGAAATTCGAAAAGAAACATAATTAATATTAAGACGGCATAAATATTTCTCCTTAAAATTAAGACTTTCAGGATATAAATTAAAACAATTCATGTTACAGATTATTTATAAAACAATTTTTATATGTTTCACCTGATAGTTTATAAAATATTTTAAAGATAGACAAGTCTCATTAATTTTAGGTAATAGCACAAAGTAGACAACATAATAATAAATAGTAGGCAACTTTGTGTACACAAGATAATTAGCAAAATTCCACAAAAAGAAAAGGGTTAAAAGTTAAAGGCAGTTATATAATAAATTATAATAAGAATATAAAGATTATAATTTATGACAAATAGAAACAGACATAAATTCTAGGTATATGTACTTTGTTTTGTTGTGGCCAATATATAAGACAAGTTAAGTTGCAAAAAATGCCAGCAATGCAATAAAATTACAAAAACTGACCTGGAAACACAGGGATAGGAATCCTTCCAGATTTTGTGAGCAAGCCAAACTTATCAGACGTAACAGGAGTGTTGAGTGGTGCACCCTTCTCTTTCCAATCAGGAATAAGCTCTGTCAGAGCTATTGGATCTACACATGCTCCGGAAAGAATATGACCGCCTATTTCTGCTGCTTTCTCGAGAAGCGTAACTCTTACTTCCTGTGGCAAATATAAAAAATATAAACATTTTAATGATACATTATTGATGTAAAATTCACACAAGCCACTTCCAACAAATGATGTAAATTTTTTTTCTTCAATATCAGTTTAACATTTCAATGATAATTAACAAAAAATCTGAAAAAATAAGTTAAGCAAAAGAAAAATTATCCAAAGAGGATGGATTGTTTTCTATGCATAGCATAATTATTGATGTATGAGTGGATGTTCCACTATGAACACATTTTTTGCTTTTAACTTACATAATTATATTTAAGGAGGACCACAATGGAGACAAAGAATACATAAGTATTGCAATGGTCTCAACACAAATTGCTTTAACAAAATATGAAAATTTTTATTGCATTGAATATGCTCTACCACATTTAAATAAAAACAGCCAAGGACATCGTAATCATGTGAGGGATACCTACAGCCCCCTTCTCTTCGGCTATCTGCCTTGCTCGAATTGCAGCTGCCATACCAGCTGGTCCTCCACCAATAATGAGAATGTCGGTCTCCTCTGCAACTCGCTCCATGCTGATGTCTTTTAAAGATAATACAGTAAAATATAGTTACCGTTAAAAAATAAATATTATATAGTAGTACTAGTAACCCAAATTCACCAAAGATTAAAAACATCTGAAAAATTTTGATTTCATTTCATTTGAAACATATATATTATATACAACATTTTTTAAAACATGATGCTTAACTTCATGGTATAGTATCAAGCACCTACTAAAGCATTATTCTATATTCATAATCAAAATATTACATTTAATTGCACAACATGGCTTATTTACATCAACCTTGACATGTTTATACTACACATATTCTTATCTGCCCAATGACTGATGAAAGTTTTTATGGAGAAAAAAAAAACAGAATCTTTATAACAAATGCAAATCGGCATTTTTGTTTGTTACATTTTGGCAGTACGTATTATCAAATCGAGGTTATCACTCACCTTTCCATCGCGGATCTTTATCGCGAGGATGTATAGTATAATGGGTTGTTATTTTTGGATAAACGTCCGAGTACAATCTTCTGGCCGCATTTGTTAGCCTCCCCACTGGAAATAAATTAATTGCAATACTCGTAAATAAAAAACAAAAACATAAACATCCAATGACTGAACTTTGAACCTACATGTTTATAATGACATTGCATAAGTTTTAATTAAAAATATGTATTGAATATATACATTAACGATCAAAACTTTTTCACAAATGCAAAGCGAATGCTTGAAACATTTTTTTTGGTAACTGCAAGTTGTTCATGACATATATTTGAAGCACAAGAAATTAAACATTTTATAAAAGCGATTCTGAAATATCGGTACTATAATTTATAGATCTGCCTTATATTTATTAATGTATGAGACGAATAAATAACTTTTTTTACCCTGACGAGCCGAACTAACAATTGCTGTCGCCATTATTACAACAACCTCATTCCGTTCCAATTTCTTTCGTAGACTAAACTGATTTATTTACGTCTAACCTCCAGAGTCCGCTGTCAAACCTTTGACACTTATGTCGTAACAAAACAGTTCTAATATTAAAACAAAACATTGTATTAACACAATTAATCAGAATACTAATTGGAATCAAATTACTTCTTTAAAACATGTATTTTTTGTATTTCACAACTGGCAGTAAAACATTAAAAGCTATCAGACAGAAATAACTAATAATTTAACAATCTGTTTCGTAAAATGGAATACTAATTCGCCACGCGACATGAATGGGAACAAAACACTGCATAGGTACAAGGGCGGGAAATTTAAAAAGCGAGCACGCTTGCCAGATAAGAAGCGAGATTTGGTGTAAAAACTCTTCGTATTTATTAAATATGAATAGTGCAAATATTACTTTTAAGCGATTATTGTGTAATAACATTAACCATAAAATACCTATTTCCGTTCCTTATTCGTCAAAATGATTTAAAAACTATCATAGCTTTCATTCCTTTTTTCATGAACATTCGCTGGTACTTACACGCATATTAATGAACATATAGGGAAATGAATGTTGTTGTTGAAGCGTAGTGTTGCTTAGCGTAGAGAGTGTCGAGGGTATAGTATTTATTAAATAAAATTGATGCGCTGATTGAATTTGTAGCTGCTGCTAGTAACACAATAGGTGGCGTAATAACAACAAATTCAATTATTCTGGACAAGATTACATTTCGAGAACTTACTGCTTACTTACTTCTTACAACGTTTATTCCACTCGATTTGTTACCTAAAGACAGAAAATAAATCCTCCTAAATTTCTTGACGTCACCTTTCCAAATCTACGTGTTAAAATGACAATACGAATTGTAAACTGCTGTTTAAATGCAATAATTTTTGAATGCATTAAATCTCAAAATATTATTACTTCTTCTATTGCATTATTTAGTTCTATTACCGACTGTTTCATTGATTTACGAAATTATTATATACATTAAATCCACTATTTTACTCGACGTTTCGGATTCTTTCCAGCATTCATGATCACGAGAATAAATATATAAAACTGACGCGAAAAGTCCATAAAATAGTAGATTAAATATATGAAGAAGTCATTATCAGCCTGTATGACTCTTGGATATAGCCTCCCTAATACACTCCTATCCATTAGGGGGTTTTTGAACCGTATCCAACCACGCTGGTCCAATGCGGATCGGTGGGTGGACAGACTTTTTACATGCCCATCCGACGCATAGATCATCTTACTTTTCAAACAATTGGGTGATCGGCCCAAATTTCCTAACCAAAAATTTGTTGAGACCCCGCCGGATTCGAAACCCACGACCTCCGGTTTCTGAAGCACACACCCATACCACTAGGTTACGAAGGCAGTTATATATGAGAGGTAGGGATGTAATTTAAACTTTATTTTTGGATGGCCCATTAAGAATATATTTGTATAGTGATTTCGTATGCATATTTGAAGAACAGTGCTCAAAGTAAACAAAATCAGTTTAAAATCATTATATTCTTATAAAAATCCTGTTTCTAATTGAGTACTTTACGTACCAAGTAAAAGTCTTCAGTGATATATATAGGTATTAAATAAAAATGAATCATTTAGGACACAGAATGTATTAAAGAAAACTTAAGATATTTAAATAATGCAGTCGGCAAGGATCACTTCACAGGCTTCATCTGCCAGAGGCCGTCGTTAAGATAATGGAAGTTCTCAACTCCAACGCCTTTGTTCACTTTGGCTCTGAAAAGGAAAAAAATATATTATTAATGTAACTATAATTACATTTCAGTTTAAATCTTAAAATATGTTAGTTAAGAGGATAGCGGTAACACGCAGGTTCTTCGTGCTGCATAAATTTAAAAGGGCTCCCTTTATTATTTTTGTGTTGGCAGCAACACAACTTTGTAAAACTTTGGTCAATAAATACAATATAAAACACTACTTGAAAGCGAAATAAACTCAAGAGCTTGATAGTGTAGTATTATAACTGTGCTTAGTAGCTTTATCACAAAATTAATTTTAAAATTACTATTTAACTTCCTTCTGCAAAGCAGCAGTGTGACAGAGCTCCAGATCGCGGGTGGAAGAAACATATAAAGCTTAAACTTGATTCCTATGAGTTTGCAACGTAACGTAGCGAAACTAACAAGCTTAAAACTGTATTCATACAATATAAACTACTAAAAACTGAACTCTCACACCACAACTGTACGTTCCAACCTAAAAAATCTAAGTTTAAACAAAAATAGTTCATACAAAACTCCAAACACAAAAGTCCAACAAGCCTAAGACATTACAATAATCTAAAACCCTCATACAAAACTCACATATCATCCGTGGACAGTGACGTCATCCCCACAGCAAGCGCATGCTGCTTCCCCTCAGCCATAACAGCCACCACCTGCCCCTTGTCCACGGTGGACATACGAGCCCCGGGCGAAGTCAGACCGGGGCACATTATATTCGCCCCGGACAGGACGAATCTGATGGCGCCCTTGTCCACTTGCTGCATCGGCAGGAAGAATGGATCTGTAGGATATATTAAAATTAAATATCTTTATTCAACAAAGAAGCGTTACACTTACTTATTGATTGTCAAGAATGCTAACACCGATTTGGAATAGGACGCCTTTGCCAGAGAAAAACCGGCGAGAGAAACTTCGCGAGACTATTTTTGTCTTTTACAATTAAGACTGCACCGTAGCCTAGTGGTAATGGCATGTGCTTAAGAAAGCCGGAGTTCGTGGGTTCGAATCCTGCGGGAACACAACAAATTTTCAATGTTGTTTCCTAGTTGGTTAGGGCAACTTAGGCCGATCCCCCATTAGTGTAAAAAGTAAGATGATTCATGCATCGGATGGGCATGTAAAAAGTCGGTCTACCCACCAACACGCATTGGGCCAGCGTGGTAAGATACGGTCCAAAACCCCTAATGGAGAAGGCGTGCATTAGGAGAGGCCTATGTCCACCAGTCAGTTTTACCGGTGGTAGGTCCCCTGTTTACAGGAGACCGTCTGGGTGGGTACCACCGCGGCTGATCTATATTTCTGCCGCGAAGCAGTAGTGTGAAAACAGCTGTGTTCCGGTTTGAAGGCCACTGTAGCCAGCGTATTTACTGGGTAAACGAGACTTAACACCCTATGTCTCACGGTAGGCAGCGCGTTGGCGATACCACTGGTATTGCTAATGTCTATGGGCGTCGGTGACCACTTCCCATCAGGTGGTCCGACTGCTCGTCTGCCTGTGTATGCCATAGAAAAAAAAAATTCCCAGGCTGATGACGCAACACAAGCTGATGGAGTATGTATGTAAGTTGTTTGTTAAATTTTGTTGTATCTTTTTTAATATAACCTAAAATTATGACAGGATATTTGACTTTTAACGTATAGTGCGCGCATAACAAGAAATAATTGTCTAGCTTTAATAATTATTTCTTATACTTACGCGATTATTATACATATCAAATCCACAAATTAACGGATTTTCCGCGTTACTTAAATATATTTATTCCCGACGTTTCGGATTCTTTCCAGATCATGGACGCCGTAAATTAGTGGATTTGATATAACTTTAATAAATTAGTATTGCCATGATAACCTTTGGTAAAGCCTAAAACGGCTTCACGTAGCCTTCTTAGTTTATTTACACTCATTTGCACAATTTAAATGTGAAACGCATTTAATGTATTAGGCATTTTCTTCCAGCCAACCTTAGGGTGGTTGTAAGAGATCAACGTGGTTACACAAATATAATAATAGAAAATAACAGTTTCACACATTTTCTACTATTATAAATATTGTACAAATAATGTCCTCTTAGTCGATTTCGACTACGGCGGCTGATCTATATTACAGATCAGCCAACTGCGCAAGAGATATTATAGGGCACAAGTGTACACGCAAACATAGATGCACTCCCTCTTTCTTTACTTTCATTGTCCGATGGGACAAATATCCGACACGACCGGAGAGACATCAGGCGCAGGACCGAATTTTTACATGCCCATCCGACGCATGGATCATCTTACTTCACAGACAATTGGTTGATCAGCCCACATGGCCTAACCAACCAGGAAACAGCAATGTAAATTTGTTCAGACCCGTAGGATTCGGACCCACGACCTCCGGTTTCTAAAGCACACGTCCATACCACTAGGCTACGGAGGCAGTTATTATACTAATACCGATAAATATATACTCATGTTGTATTATTAAGATAGTGTTTATGCCGACCAATCCGCATTCAATAGATATTTTCGGCCTAGCAGTGTGTAAGCCATCCTGATCACCAACGTTAGCGAAGAATACAATTAATAAAGAAAGAATTATGAACAAAATCAAAGCGATGTGAAGAACAAAGCCGAAGACAGTTATGTGTCGAGCGTAGATCTTTTTAGTAATATCACTAAGACTAGGCATAGCATTGTCAATAAGTTGCCTTAAACTAGACTAAACAAGCGCTTATCATGCGTCGAGTGACATCAATATTTACAACAATATTTTATCTAATGCTCCAATTTTGTATCTTTCCTATTCGTACTATCTTTTATGTTAATGTATTAATGTTACATTTAGTATTTTTTTATGTTTAAATACGCAAGTTGATAGCTTTGTGACTTTAACAAACAACACAAGCCACGGCACCAAACTGTTCTCATACTATTATTGGTGGGGAACAGCGCGTATTGTGTGACATTTTACGTAAATAACTAAAAACGTATACTTTCTGAGTTATTTTGTTTTTTTTCTTAATTTTAATAACGGATTTATAGCCTGTGTACGCAGGTTAGAGTTTTAAGGTTCTTATTAATAATATATTATCTATTAACATGATATTTACGCATTTCAAATGGTAAAACGTTCTCTAGGCAAAAAATATTCCCAGCTTAATGAACTCCGCAATGAAACGGCATCGGTTGTTTCTCGTTATTTATAAAGGAACCTCTAATAATGACTAATCGTCGCTAATTTCAACGATATATAGCTGTAATGTTGTAAAAGGACTACGTACACTTATGAAGCAACCTTAGCGTCGGCATCCAAGGTCCCTCGCGGTGACGAAAGAAGAGCAACTCGCCAGCGCTGTTCACCATTATTTCGATGTGATCGTGACTGCAAGTACAAAACGAATGATTAAACTATTTATTGGGCACAATAGGCTTCTTATAAAGAATAAAACTGAATTGAATATCAAAATTGTATCAAAAACTCTTAAAAAACTTTAAATTATAGCGGTATTGCTGTACAAATCACTAATAAGGAATTTATCAGTTTTATTTAGCACGTGTATACTTTTGGCCTTATTTTAATAGTACATACTCGTACTTTGAAAACAAAAAACATCAAAATCTTATATGACATAAGTACCATTTAACAATCCTGAAGGTGTCCTTCTTGGGTAGAACCTGGTCAATGTAGTTCTCCAAGTGTGGATATAGCTCCAACAGTCTTGAACGTATACCCTTCTGGACAGAAGATTTCAGCTGCTGAACACCGGATATGCTCTCCTTTTCGTCGAATCTGAAACATAGAAAAAAATACATCATAATTACTAAATCAACATAGACTACGTATCTTGAATATTAAAAAGTAATAAATTGAATTTTATCTCTTTTTTGCAATAGCCCGTTTAATAGTAAGACGAATAAGAGATAAGATTTTTATAAACATACACATCACACACATCATCAGCCTTTGTTAGTCCACTGTTGGACATAGGCCTCCCCTAATACACCTCTATCAATTAGGGGGTTTGGACCGTATCCCACCACGCTGGTCCAATGCGGGTTGGTGGGTGGACCGTCTCTTTACATGCCCATCCGACGCATGGATCATCTTACTTTTCAGACAATTGGGTGATCGGCCCAAATTGGAACTCAGGAAACAACAATAAAATTTTGTTGCGTCCCCGCAGGATTCGAACCCACGACCTCCGGTTTCTAAAGCACACGCCCAAATGTAATGTATGTAAGTATGTATAAACATGCTCTAACGTAAAACTCAATGGACATCAAAACGTCTCGTTCTCTGATTGGTTGAACATCGCGTGGGAATTGAACATGGCGGCGATCTGCCAATAAGAACCACTATGATTCTAGCAGAAGTGTAGATATAGATATATAGTGTGTGATTATATAGTGTAGAGATCAAGCTTATACGCAGAAAACATTAACAACAACATAAGTCTACGAGAAGACATTGGTAAACTCTATCATATTTTCTCCATATTTATAAGTAAGCTGAAGAGGCAGTAAGCCGCAGAACTAACAATCGCAGGAGTTGCAAAGTTATGGAGTGGAGACCGACAAACGTAGTGTAGGACGCCCTTTTTTCTTTTTTTTTTTTACCGTGGGAAATGTTTACGCATACCCGTCCTCGCGGGGCAAAGACGGGTTATGTCGGACTCGCACCGACTAAAACCACCACGTTGTTCCTTCCTGACGCTTTTAGGGTGGGGTCACGGAACGTTTTGCACTCATCTGCAACCCCCAGCGCTGGCCGCCGAAGCAGCCCCATCTCGGCCTTACGGCCATCTGCCTCCCTCTGGGCGCGTCGGAACTAGCGCGCCCTTCGTCTCGGCCCCTGTAGTTTGGTAACAGATTCCCCCGAATCTGTTACTGGGGGGCCATGGGAGCCAGGAGTTCCCTGACCACGCAAGGACCAAACTCCTAGCCCCCAGCGGCGGCTCAGATGTTACGCTCCGCCGCTAGCTCCATTTCGGCCGCAGAAGGAGGAGAGATCGACGACACCATGCCGAATGTCCCCTCCCACGGCCCCTCCACACCGCATCGGCGGTGGGGCCCGCCGAGTCGCGGAGGATAGGGAGAGCGGCCTACGAACTACCGATACTCCTCTTCCCCCGCGACTCCTCCTTGGTTGCGAAGGACAGGAAGGGCGGCACACCTACCTCCTGCAACCCGTCCCTCGTACCATCCAAAGGCGCATCCAAAGCGGGCTTTTGCAGTCCGCTTGGAGCAGCCTCCTCCTCGGCCGGCCTTGCCACAGGCCGTCCAGGTTTCTCTTAGCTTCCCAGCGGGTGGCCCAAGCCGCAGGTACTGAGCCCCACCGGTAAGACAAAGCGAGAACCTGTTCGGGGAGTGTAGGACGCCCTGCGTCAAGATGGAGTGACTACATTCGCAAAATGGCCAATGTGGAATTGATAAAAATAGCCGAGGATCGGAAGCGGTGGCTAGCATTAGTGGAAGCCTATGTCCAGCAGTGGACTGACACAGACTGATGATGATGATGGTGATTTATATTCCCTATTACCGTGTTAAACGTGTATTGCTCTACGAACTAGGAAATAACAACACAAAATAATTGAGGTCGCGCCAAAGTACGCTACGCAATATTACGACAAATATCTAAGCTTCATTCATAACTTATAATTAAAAAAAAAGTATTAAATTGACTAAATAAGAATTTACACCCGTTAATCTGTATAAACTATTAAACTGTTGAAAACAAGGAAATATTTATTTATTCTTTACTATATTACGCGAGTCAAATAATGTGGTAAAAAATATACAAAAAGAACATCTTGCTTACGTTTTGAGTACTTATTGGTAGAAGCATTCCTTCGTAAGCAGTATTGCAATGAGAGCAAAGTTTCCTTATTTTATCATAGATTATTTTATTTACTAGCTCTTACTATCATAGGCTTTTTGTTATAAAAAAAAAAACTTCAAAACTGCACTTATTTATCTATCCTTCTAGTACCAACCTAACATTTCTAATGTGTATTAACTATCTAATTACGTTGCATAGAATATGTTGACGGATCATTTATCTTAGTAAAACCCTTAGACAAGGGCATAATTAAGGCCATTCCGGTGTTCCGGTTCTAAGGACACTGTGACATAAGAAACGAGGTTAGCGAGATGTGTTATCCTGTTAAGCAGATGTGTGGTACCGCGCCGCACTTGCACTTATTTATACCTTAAATATTTATAATTTGTAAATATTAAAATTGAATAAGTCTCTAATTGCGTCTCTCCGTCGATCGTAACATAACTATCGCTAAAAAAATGCAAAGCAGTAATTTAATTTAAAATTAACACACTTTATAACTCGTAACCTTCATTTCACTATTTTTTACTCGTCGTGTAGATATAAAAAATCGAAATACGAGATAACCGTTAAATTCCTATGATTTAAATACTTTTAATATATAAGAAAGTAAAGTAAATATTGATTTAATATTTCAAAAGGGGAAATTATGAGTGCTATCGTATCTATAATGTATGTTAAGGTTTCGTATAAACAGCAACGTTTGAAGCAGATCACGTGCACTCGCCGGCTTCAGTAGCCTCACCCACTCGATGGACACGTGTGCGAAAAGAAAAGACAATTGAACAACGCAGCGGGTCAAGGCAAAACGAGCCAACGGTCATTCATGACGCGTATTAATCGATATCACTTAATACCACCATCATAGTCTTATGAAAGCAACTACTAAACATGTCCGCATCTTCATGTGATCGTAAGAAACGCCTATCTCACCACAAGTTGGCTAAATCCATTAATCATTTTATTTATGATCTGATCTCGTGCTCTGTCATCATCATCAGCCTGTGATAGTCCACTGCTGGACATAGGCCTTCCCTAATGTATCCCTGCCCATTAGGGGGCTTTGGACCGTTTCTCACCACGATGGTCCAATGCGGGTTGGTGGGTGAACCGACTTTTTACATGGCCATCCGACGCATGGATCATCTTGCTTTTCAGACAATTGGGTGATCGGCTCAAATTACCCTAACCAACTAGGAAACAACAAAGAAAATTTGTTGAGTCCCCGCAGCATCCGTACCCACGCCCTCCGGTTTATAAAGCACACTCTCAAACCACGGAGGCAGTTATATCACCATCATAGTCTTACGAAAGCAACGACTAAACATGATCGTATCTTCATGTAATCGTAAGAAACGGCTAAGTCACACAAGTTGGCTACAAATCTATTAATCTTTTTTTATTAGACCTGATCTTGTGCTCTGAGGAAAAACCAATTACAACATACCGGATGAGGGGGTCCCGTTGCCACAGGCGCGTCTCCCCACGAGTGACTTAACTGTACCAAGGGCCCCCAGAAGCCTCGGCTTGGACTGTCACTTTGTGGTTCCCTTTAGCGTGCTGAATCAAGGGCTGCCTAGGTAGGCCGAGGCCTCGGCTCGATTCAGACACATTCCTAAGTCTAATAACACTTGTTAAAGCCTTGGCAATGGTAGAAGCAACGCTGCGATCTAATATAATCCATTACTCTCTTAGAGATACATCCTTTAATAATACGCATATAATATAGTTCACGCAAAAATGAAACAATACATGTTTCATTTGTTAATGTTAAACGAATTGACGCATAGAATTTATGTAAACAAAATTTAATGTCAAACACGAATGTGGTCAAAAGTGAAAGCGTTTTCATTGATACATCGGACATCTTATACGACACCAATCATAATGTTTTCTCGTACGGCTACATTAAACTTTTTTTTTCCTATTTGGGTCTTGAAATCGACCCTTCCCCCTTTTATTCTCCGTAAGAACGTCCTCTGTCTAGGACTTAGCTCATAAATATAGATTGACACTCTCCTTTACAAGTGATGGGGCAAGGAAAAATATGAATGAAATTTTAATAACAATGTGTACGGATAAAGTGACAATAGATTTGTTATTACCACGATAGAATGTGTTAATGTCGAATGGTGACTTTTACAACCAATAATAGAAAGAATTCGAACACAAAGATAATACAACATGCCAATAATATAACTAATTGGTTGTATTATTGGTATGTTGTATAATACTAAGTAGGCTTTTACTATAGGTTTGGAAAATATAGTCGACGAATGATCAGGCCTGTAGGATTGAGCATTTTTATTAAATTTTGGACTTAGGGATAATACTAGATAATACTACTGTACTATACTACTATACTACTACTAGCTACTGGAAGTAATAAAAAGCCAGCCCCTGTGGTCAGTTTATATTACAAAGTCATACAACCAAGAAGAGATCTACTTGTGATGCTAAGAAAGTCGCACGACCACTTTTACAACGCCAATAAGTTGCGCGACTTTTGCAATTAACCTTATTTATTGGGAGCTCATTGCAATCACGCGATCAAGTTCTATAAAATGATATTCTATGTTATTTTGCAAATGTTATGTTAACCATTTCATAAGTACCATAAGCTAAAATATGAAAAAAAATATTTTCTGTACTCTAGCTGTTTATCATATTATCATGGGGTTGGTCATATAGTTAGTATTACCTAAGTAACTGTTTTTACATAGAGTAACATTAACATGAACCTCTTTACCGTAAGGATAAACCACATACGATAAAAGGATTTGAAGACATTGATATACCGAGGGCCAAAGATAATCATTGCTACCAGGACAGAAACTTTACATACCCGTTCTTGGCCTGATTAATCATTACTTTCAGACAGCTCAGTGATCGGCCCATATTGCTTTAACCATCCAGAAAAATTGTACAATATATAGTTATTTACTCACAGCATACGAACCCACGATTATCATTTCAAGGATTAATAACAATAAGCCAAAAAAGCTATTAACAAAAAACCGCAACATCCACAGTCAATCATGATAAAAATCGACTAACAAAAATTATTTTTAATCAGTTATTTTTTTTAAATATATTATACAAGAAGATACAAAGGAAGTATTATGTGCGAAGCCATTTAGAAATTAACTCAGTCGTATGGTAAAATCTATTGGGGTCAAAACATAAGGCGCTCTTATGTGATACAAATCGCAATGAATTGATTATGACGTTGGTTCCCCAGTAAGGGACTATCCATAAATTACGTCACACGTTAGGGGGGTCAATGAAGTGCGACTTTTTGTGACAAGAGGGTGGGAGAGGCCCTAAATTTCGTGACGTAACATTTCAAATCTACATGTAAAAATAGAAACGCTAATATCGGAACTGCTATTTGTATTCAATAATTTCGAAATGTAGCGGTATTGGCCCTTGCTTTATTAACTAAGGTCGTGAGTTCGAATCCCGCGGGGAATGAACTTTGTGTTATCGTTGGTCAGGACAATTAGGGCCGATCACCCAATTGTCTGAAAAGTAAGATGATCCATGCGTCGGATGGGCATGTAAAAAGTCGGTCCACCCACCCATACACCCGCATTGGACCAGCGTGGTGGAGCACATTCCAAAAACCCCCTAAAATAGCAAAATATGTGACATCACATTAGGGGGGAGGGGTTGTCATAAATGTGACCAACTGTGACAAGAACCGGGGGTCAAAATATCACAAAATTTGTGTGACGTAATTTATAGAGGCCCCATAAGAGCACAGTAACTTCAGGCGTCGTGTACACAATTTCCAATTATTATTGACCTAGCATAGATAGTGGCCTCCCCTAATGCATGCATTTTCCATTAGGGGGTTTGTGGACCGTATGTAACCTCGCTGGTCCAATCCAGATTAGTAGGTGGGCCGACGTTTTACATACCCATCCAACGCATGGATCATCTTACTTTTCAGACAATTGGGTGATCGGCCCAAATTGTCCTAACCAGGCTGATAATGATAGATATTAGTATACTCTTTAGTAATCAAGTTTATACCTAATACGAACCAATGAGGAGCGGCCCTAATTCTCTCTTATCTCGGACATTGTTAGATTTATTGCACGGGTTCGGTCTATTTCTTTGCTACAATTGCTCCTAGTCACGGCAGCCATCGAGTTTATTGCCAAATACACTTTGCCTATTGCAATCCAAACGGACCGTTTTCGGATTAGTAAGTACCATTACAATTAATAAGTTTAGAAGCTCCGTTAGGCGGGAAGATTTCATTGTGCATTTTGTGGCGTGTTCTTAACCTATTTGCTGTATTTACATTAAACTATTAGTTTTTTATGTATCATGTTGTTTTATACAAAGATTTGTCATTATAGGTATACGTTGTGTACGAGTGCCATCTTGAAAGCATTGACTGTTATATCACGGCTTTATGCAACTGTTTTTTTTTGTTTTCCATTCGAATTTCTGTTCATTACGTGAATATATATGAAGCATGATTGAATAAATATGTAATGACATCAACGTAAACGTCTTTTGAAATATTGTAAGTAAAAAAAAATAATTATGAGTGCTATTGTGATAATATAACTTTGTTCGTAAATGGACTTAAAACGGAAGTGAATCATTCTGAATTAAAAGATTTAATATTACAATTGCAAAGTGGCAACGTTATTTGAGAATTTTCTCTCGTTTGGTTAACCGGAACTGTGCATTATTAAGTTTTGTTCAACAGCATTGTATTAATCACATATTCCGTTTTGATTGGATTTTGGCAACTGTAATATACTCGGACATAATGGAAATTTCTAAATTAGGTGCTGGTTGCAGTTTCATTTTATCCCCGGCAGACTTCGTCCTGCCTCAATCGATAAATAAAAGATCTAAATTATTTATTGTTTAGGATTTATCAATCAACATGAAAACCAATCTGATAGATAATAACAAAACGGTAGTACATTTACTAACTGTAGTTAGTTGAACAAAAACGTAGGTAGAAAGGTATTATTTTTTTTCAATTCCGGTAATTGTAACATTTATGTACCTTTTAAACCTTGCCTGGACTTCCACAAATAATTCAAGACCAAAATTAGCCCGTCTCAAGTTTTAGCGAGGCTAACGAACAGCAATCCGTTCTATATATATAGAATGGATATATATATATAAATGAAAGAATGGATATATATATATAGAATGGATCTTGGTTGTCTAGTCTAAGCTGTAAATATTGAATAACTGATACGTTTTCGCCTTTTTACAGGAGACCGTCTGGGTGGGTACCACCGCGGGGCCTATTGTCTTGTCTCACGGTAGGCAGCGCGTTGGCGATACCAATGTCTATGGGTGTCGGTGACCACTTTCCATCAGGTGGCCCGACTGAACGTCTGCCTGCGTATGCCATAAAAAAGCGTAGCCTCATAATAAGTAACTAATGTAGCCCATAAAAAAGTTAACCTTAAAAAGTATTTCAAGAAGCAAATTTCTCAACGTATTACGTTTTTTTTTTTTATTGCATACGCAGGCAGACGAGCAATCGGTACGTATATATATAACGTATAGCATAGCCTATTTCTAACACAACGCAGTAGTGTTCTTATACCATAGTGTATAATTTATTTTCATGGTTTTCGAATGCACACTAATATTCAATTTGCACCGGGTTTTGTTATCCTTAAATACAAATTTAATTTTACCGTCATAATCTTCGTTATTACACAGATAATATCTCTCATAACTTTAAAAAGGTTACTAAAAACTTGAGCGCACATTTGAACATTAATTATTAAGTTTTATTAGGTACAGGAATTATCACGCGTGGATATAGTGCAGAACAAGTGAGACAACAACCGGGGAGGCTTTTGTCTCCTTCTAACCTATTGCCAGTAACAAGTTCATGCGATTCATACGGCTCTTGATACTATGTTGATACTATTAGCCTTGCAATTGAAACAGAGAAAACACAATTGTTTGAAAAGGACACAAGGCTCCATCGTAGCTGTCTCTTTCCGCCCGTCTTTCTTATACTAACAACAAACGAGACCACGTTTTATAGTGTTGTATTCGTATTTTAAAGATATCTTAAAGAATCGATGCTTAAAAGAGAACCAAAGTAAGATACTTATTTTTACATAATCCGTTTTGGTCAAGAAGGACAAAATTGAAGCTTTAAAAGATAATTAGGAGCCTTTCGAAAGAACATTGATGGAGCGGAGCTTAAGAGACGAAACTCAATTAAACTTTTACCAATTGTTTCCAACAGTAAAGGACAAGATTAGTGATGTACAAACCCGAATAAAACTGACTCAGTCTAATTTGATTATATGTCGGTAAATATGCACATTTTAATGGAGAAAACTAGTTTACAAGTTAACAAGAGCGCATATATGAGTAGGTAAAAAATTTTATCACTTCCACATCATTATAGTTTTTAAAGGCTAGCTGCCCAATCCAATCACATCTGCGTGATATTTGTGATTTACCTCCAATTCATCATGATTATACATTTTAGATAAATGATCGGAAGCGGTAGCGTGCATTAGGAGAGGCCTATGTACAGCAGTGGACTGACAGAAGCTGATGATGATGAGATAAATGAGCATCGCAAGCCAAAACAAAATGTCAAAACGATTTACTCCCTAAATTTTTAC
Source organism: Lamproptera curius (assembly GCA_029286875.1). NCBI lineage: Eukaryota > Metazoa > Arthropoda > Insecta > Lepidoptera > Papilionidae > Lamproptera > Lamproptera curius. Next base: position 4,877,585 of record JAGSMT010000007.1, read on the forward strand.
CAAAACCTATGTGAATGTGTCTAGAGATGATTTTGTAACATTTAATTGACGTCCACTTAGAGAGAAAACAATGCAAATAGAGAGACATTAACAATAGTACATGACTAACTAAATCGAAAGCTGGCAAATCCCAAGAAACTATTGATAATGTCAGCCTTTGCGCGTTTTAAATTCTGAGAAAAATATCAAATGATAATAACGACTAAAAGTGATCAAATAAATTACCATCATAAATAACTTATGTATTTCGTAACCAAGTAATGGTTTTTTATGTGATAGCAATGTAATAAAGTTATCATGGAAAAATATGAAAACATAAACTGACAACTCTGATTAACTGAATCAGAAACTACAAAACTCTTCAATAAAAAACAGTTTATGACCAATATAATTTGTAATTAGTTATGACGTTTTGAAGCGTGACTGCACGTAAACAATTATGCCACGTGTCAAAAACGTTTTATACCGTATAGATTAAAAAATTCAAAATCAAATGAATTTGTCTTTTTTACCGCGCGAAATTTAGATTCGACAGTTGTTTGACAAGAAAAGCATCGTTTCAAGCCAATCGATTCGACCTAGTCAAGTTCGCGTAGTTTAAAGCTTAATTTAATTTGACATAGACAGCTATGTTTTCTTTTGCAACCAATTTTACTATAATCTTTAATTTTCTGAACAATTTTATTAACAGTTTAAATATGATGATTCGGCGGAAGGGGGACTTCTCCCCCCTTCCTTTTTCGATGATGTGTTCAAACGAATATAAAATTAACAATACGACAGAGAGTGATAAACGTGTGTTCGATATAAGAGTATACCTCTGTGAAAACAGAGACCCCAAATTAAAATTATTTAGGCTGCCGTTATTAAAACAACATAAAAAGCTGTTATTAAAAAAACATACTTTATGACCACGACCATTTGAACGTGTTCAAGAAGTCGGGCAGTAAAATAGATGAATTAAAATATAAATAGTACGCTTTAAAATTTGTTAGACATTATTCAATAATGCAGTATTCGCGCAAATTAAAGATATAATTAAACATATCTAGTCTCTAAAAGTGGCATCAACTTTCCCATCACACGTAGCAGCTCGTCTTAACAACAACCGTATTAAAAATAAAAAAAAAAACGGGTAATATTTTCCTCACGTTTCGAGCGAGCACGCGATTCGAGTGGCTTCGTCATTACGTACAACGGACAAATACACGGTTTTATCATCGTACGAAACTTGGCAGGGATGCCACTAAATATTGTTGTTATACAATAGTTTAATACATTCAACTATGAAATAATAATGGTGATATTATAATGAATAGGGTTGGCACAAACTTTGTTAGATCATACTGTTATTAATTAATTTGCATTAATTGAACGTACGAACAATAACATCAAATATTGAAACATTAATGATAACCACTAATAGCTTTAAATAAATTTTTCTTTGAATAATTTCGAGATCAACGGGAAAATCTTTTTAATTTTGAATAAGTATTTTAGTTAGCTTAAGCTGTCCATGAGAAACTTTTCTTAGTAGGTAAAATTTGGCCCTGAAATCGCTAATAATCTACATAAAGCCTAAAATCTATGTAAAGGTAGTCTTTTAGAAACAATCAAATAGCGCCAAAAACGTTTTAATTACTATTCGGCCGCCATTTTTAAATTCAATAAACGTAATTTCAATAAGATAGACGGCTAAATCAAAGCAAATAACTATAAGTTGTGCACTAAAGTTTGCAACGCGTTATAAACAATTTATATAATAAACACACAATTTATATCTATTTATAATCATCATCATCATCAGCCTGTGTCAGTCCACTGCTGGACATAGGCCTCCCCTGATGCACGCCACCGCTTCCAATCTTCGACTATTCTCATCCAGCCCACACCGGCCACTTTGCGAATGTCGTCACTCCATCTTGCCGCAGGGCGTCCTACACTACATTTGCCAAGCCTCGGTCTCCACTCCACTCTTTTATTTATAATAAAAGATTAAATTACGACAGATGGCAACCCTTCTTTCCAACGATAAAAGGCTCAATACGATCTCTACACGTGAACGGTCCAATCACGTTTTCACATTAAACACCGCTGACGATAATATTGATTTTAATCGATACAGTTTAAAAAGTTTAATATTGATTTATTTCAAATCGAATTATATTAAGTTGTCGATGTGGAAATTATTATATTATCGTATTTACCTAATCGAGATATCGGTTGAATGATTGATAAAACATACGAAATAATGTCAGCGTTACTCATGTCAATGTTATTTTAAATATATATTTATATAGTACTAGCGATCCGCCCTTGCTTTCCGCTCGGGAGCTATGCTGATAGAAAATATACCTACAATATTAAACATGTGTTATACACATAAACCTTCCTCTTCATAACTCAATATATTAAAAAAACCGCAATGAAATGTGTTGCGTGGTTTGAAATATTAAAGCATACATAGGGATATTAGGACAGAAAAAGCGACTTTGTTTTATACTATGTAGTGATGGTCAAATCATTAATAACTACTAAAAGTTTAATTATAAATTTAAGCACCCTAGTTGGATTTAAGTTATAATTATAGTAGTTGGCATAACGTTTATTAATAAGGAAAAGCAGTTTCATTATTTACAAATACTAAGTTTTTAACAGACCACATAAACAGCGCAATGCATATTTAATGATGCTAAACCGATCAGAACATAAATGTATTATTTAATCCCAAGTTCCAAAACATCTTACATACATCATCAGCCTGTGATAGGCCACTGCTCGACATATAAACTCCCCTAATACACCTATTCATTAGGGGTTTTAGATAGTAGACCGACTTTTCACACCCATCCGACGCGTGGATCATCTTACTTTTCAGACAATTGGCTGATCGGACCAAATTGCACTAACCAACTAGGAAACAACAATAAAAATTTGTTGAGCCCCGCAGGCTTCAAACCCACGACTTCCGGTTTCTAAAGTTCACGTCCACACCACTAGGCTACGGAGGCAATCTAAAACATTGACTTATATTAACAAGAAAAATATTATTGTATAACATAAAGTCGCTCTCAATTACCATTCCCAGTCATCTAGGTTAGTCAGTCTTAGTTAATTATAATCTTTAAAAATGGCGTTTATATTTGCATCGTATTAAAATCGAGGACGCTTACTTCGTCCACTTTCACTTAAGACCCAATTACACCGTAGTTACCCGGTTACGTTAGAATTACTTCATATTTGAATTTCTGTTGGATTACATGCATGTGTGGACAGAAAATAAGTGTATTCAAATTGCATTTTTTTTTAACTTTAGTTAAAAAAATATAGCACCTAAACTAAACAAAATATCGACTAATTATACACATAGTATAGTGTATAAATGTAGACCATAACGATAAAGTGCAATTCGAAAAAAATTATTGAATAAATTTTTATTTATTCGGATTATATCATAGGATGACCAACGTACGTTCACATAAGTTATCTTACACATCTAATATGTTTAAAATAGATATTAGTACATTATCTTTTCAATAAAGAACAGCTTATAAATTTTTGCATAACAACCAATGACTTCATGAAGTATTTATTATAACGTTATTTCTTACTGTCATTATCATCATTAATCATTAAACCATCATCCATGATGGTATAATGAGTGACTCGTTAATCATATCTTATTTGAATCAGTTATAATTAATAACATTGCCTGTTTAATATAAAAAGCTTAAGGACTATGATGATAGAATTATTCGAGAAATTAATGACCAATTAATAAAAAATAAAATTCGTATAACAATAACAAAAGCAATGACCATCATATATTACGTATTAAACTAAGCTAAGAAAGTTCTACTACTCTGATTCATGTTAAATCGAGTATTACTATTTTTTTTCTCGTGTAATCGAAACATATCTCGAATAATTCTTGTGCATTAGACAAAACATCGGACAAATTCTAGTCCGATGTATCTTGCATTTGCTTACATCATCGTCTGATTATAATCAGTCAAAAATTAGATAGATATCTGTAACTGTCGCCGAACTGCGCGTCGTTTCATAATAAATGTATAAAACCAAAACCCTTATTATAAAAATATCCACTATCTATACTTAAAGCGAACAGATAAATAATGACGCCAAACATTTTGGAATCGATTTCAACAATAAAACCGGAGAGTAAAAGAAAATCATATCTTACAAGAATAGCGTGGAAATGAGCCACTCGTGACCAAAATTCGATACCTGTAATTCAGTACCACACAGAATTTCATTTCGACCCACGTTCATGACGACAGCACTAATTATTAATTTAAATTACACACATATACCAACTTAGTCTGCCCGTGATCATGGATGCTGAAAAGAATCCGAAACGTCGGAAATAAATATATTTAAGTAACGCGAAAATCCGTAAATTAGTGATTTGATAAGCACTAATTTACTTAGCAGTCTCACTCACGGTTTCTGGGGGTGGTGAGACACGCCCTGGAACGCTGTCATAAAGAATGTACAAGGTGTGTGTGTCTGGCTGTGCTCGTAAGCGAGGGCGAACTGGGTGGAACTGGGTGGTGTGGAAGGGACAACTTGATGCTGTCGGCGTTTCGTAATTATAGCAATATGGACTGATCACCAAAATGCCTCTATGGGAACTTTAAAAACAGGCACGCACCAAGTCGGTCACCGTTATAAAAGCCTATTTTGAAAGGCGCGTCATACTCAAGCATTCGAAAACTTGTCGTCGGTAGTCCCAGAAGTCAGGTACCAACCACTTCAAGTTAAATTTATAAACTGGTTAGAAAGAGTACTGATCACCGGTTAACTTGAAAAAGGAAAAAAGAATGAGATTGATTTTAAAGAAAGAAAACGTCGTTAAAATCACTCTCATTTACTTCTTATGTACAAATTCATTATTTTGTTTTTAGATGTATACCTATTATTAATAATATATAGGTCTACTGTAACCTCTGTTGTTCGTCGAATACTTTATTAAAAAGTATATTTAAATAAAACTAACATAAATTAAAACGCGATATTAACACATCAAATATATGAAACCTCTTTTTTGTGTTCTCGTTTAAAAAAAATGGCTGCTTAGAATTTCAATAACGCAACAAAATTACTATGAGTAGATATTTATTAAAACAAAAAAACGAAACAAATTGTCATCCGGCATTCCTGTGAAACAATTTTACGCATTTCGTCGCGTTTAATTTGTATACGATTCCACGAATTCCATAAATTTGTTGAAACGTTCTATCCATAATTTAAATTCTATTGTGGTGCCGTTGCCCTACTACTTTAAATATATTTATATTATTTATATACAATAGTAGGTATAAGTCTTTTTGTTCTTGTTATTCATCTTTACCATCCTCATCATCATTATTATCAGCGTGTGTTAGTCTACAGCTGTACATAGGCCTCCTAATTCACGTCTTCTCCTTTAGGGGTTTTTAAATTCTTCTTTAGCCGTTTGGCAATTAATTGTGTTATTTAATCACAGGACACAAGCATTGCCTAGTGTGGAGTTCACTGTTCTCTATGTGTAATGTGCATTCGAAAGATTATGAACAAGTGATTGATATTTTTAGAAACCGCAAAAATCAGATAGTAAATAGTACAAATTTAAAGCGGCATTATTTAACATTTATTATTGGTAACATATATTCTGCCTTGTATTTAACTCAAGTACAGTAATATGTTTATGAAAACATCTTTTTTAGCTAACTATAAATCCTGCTTATACTCATCTCGCTAATGAGGGTAATCTCATATTTTACCTCACACGCAAACAGATATCCTAATTCACGTTACATTAGGAACATTAGTAATATTATATACTGTGATAATAATAATTAATTTGCTAATATCGTTAATAATCTTATCGTTCCGATAAAAAATAACGACTGTAAAGTGTCGAATGTGTGCTTCACCAAAATTATATTCCTATACGTTTAAAATGTGTTGTTTATTTACAACCCAATAAGAAGATCCTTTCGTATCCCAATTCTGATTAAACGCTTTTTAGACATTTTAAAAAAATTAATGTCTTCTTATATTACTATTCTACACACACATAAACTTGGTCAACTTGTCATCTGCTTACAGCGTTAAGTCAGCATTTTAAGCGCATCTTTGTTGGAGGTCCTACAAGTGCCAGACATTAATTACTAAATTAATAATTTACTTCTTAATAAACCATTCTGTAGAACAGTCCAATTGTAAGTATTTGAACAGGACGGTTTGAGGAAAAGCCATTACGCGCTATACAATAACTAAATAATATACAATAAATGACCACCTATCGCAATTTAAATAAAGAGAGCTGACGTGAGCTCTCTTTATTTAAATGCGATAGTCTCAAAATAATCTTAGATATTTAATAATGAATTTGATAAATTTTTAACCAAGTAAATTGAATTTGTCGTTTAATCGAATGACCTTATATGGAGTTAATACTGTATTTATACTACTTATATTATCTGTATAAATAGATAAGCGTAATTTAAAAAACTAACTCTCAAGTTTTTAGTACATAACCCTCACTCGTATGACAAATAACTCTTTAATTAACTGTAGCAGTTTATGGTTAATATTCGCAAAACGAATGAATTTGAATGAATTGAACGTTTCTAATTAGTTGGAAACTTTTAATTAAAGTTTATAACTAAAACTATTACTTATTCTAACGTACAAAGCTCATGTCGAAACTGCTTACTTCAAAGTAAATGTTAATTTAAGTGATATTTTAACTCATTAAATTTGGTAAGGACTAAAAGATGGTACAAAATATATCACTATTATATATTTCATAATATTATCATGTGAGCCAGCTCACGGCCATAATATTAATAACTTTTTACGTATTTGTTTTTATATAAAAGGACTATTTATCGACGGTTCAAACGCTTTTCGACATCCATGGTCTTTTTTATGACCACTGGTATGTATATGAAAGTATTTTTTATATATAACACACATAAATATATAAGACTATCTGTACCATACCGACCATATCAAAAGAATTTGTGAGCAGAATAAATTAAGGTAAAATGGCGCAAATTATAGGGCCATTGGCATTCGCCCACAACAACCTAAAGAGTTAACTGCAATTGATGGATAAATAAGTTACCAGCAAATGTCAGTCAGAGAAAGTCAGTACCTTTAACATTGACATCCTATGGCGACCGCCAAATTTGGTCTTCACAAGCGGGACTAAACATATTAACCGTCTATATTTTACCTTTTACATTCGCACGAGAACTATGCTGACAGAAAATATATCGACCATATTAGCATGTGTTATACATTCAATCATTCTATCTATACACTTCCTCTTCAATCATTCTATCTATTTAAAAAACCGCATCGAAATCTGTAGCGTAGTTTCAAAGATGAAAGCATACATAGGGATATAGGGACAGAGAAAGCAACTTTGTTTTATACTATGTAGTGAAGAAAGATTTGTTTATCTGTTTGTCTTGAATAATCTCCGAAACGATTTGAAATACTCTTTCACGAATAGAGCAATTATAAATATCCATGAATAAGATATGCTACTTTTAGCTTAGAAAAATCCATTCCAAATGTCTAAAAACAAAACGCGAACAGAACCTTGGACGGACTACTAGTAAGATATATAGATTGAAGTGATCGAATTAATGTAGCGTATAAAATGAGATAGTCATTAAACATTCAATCACACGAAACGCCCACGTTACCATAAATAGAATGGGAAAATTTCCACTAGAGAAGCATCGTCGTATGACATCGCGTTATTGCCAATATTACTTTATAAACAAGATAAACTCACTCCAACGACCCTTTCTACGTATAACTTACGTATTTTTAAAGAACTTAGAGCCTTAAGAAGGCTCGTGAAGTGCTTTCTTGTCTTGCGTTAGGAAGAAACGTAAGAAGAAATGGTATCTAAGAGGAAATGGACAAACTTGTGAGTGTCTATTAATAACTTTTGGCATCTATTTTAAAAACGACATAGAAATTTCTTTAAATATATTTTTGTAAACATCGCTTTATAGTGAAAACACATTAAATAAACGCATTTCTACTGGTCAAGGTAATTTTCTTTAATACAGCTTAGTGTGTAGGCAACAATTAAGGCTTCCAGTCACTACTGTATCATGCGTTAAGCTTTAGAGTATACGTATTTTATAATAATCAATATAAAATGTAGGTGAATTCACAAAAGTCCACGAAAATGAAAACGACAGGCAGGAGTTATCTTTAGCCAAAAGGGATTCGTATTTTAAGAGCCATACAGGACATTAAATTTATATAAACAGAGTTCATTATCATACTCAAATGGCAGCAAAATTCATTTGGGCCAAATACAGTTTTTTTTCTTGCTTGGCATTTAGAGGCTTAAAACGATCAAGAACAATCCAAGTTTTTACAATAATCTGCTTATAAAAGTTTCAGCCTTACTAAGTCCTAATAAAGTTAACACAAGCATATTACTTAATATGAATAATAATAAATGCCGATCGGTGCATCAATGTGAAGGGCGGTTCAATGTCGAATTGACCTATTACGCAGAACGCAATAAGCGTTTATGCAACAACACGTTACGAAATTATCAGCAATTATGTAATGATGCGAATGTCATTTGCAAAAGTGCTAATCGTACATACATTAATTATTATAGTCATATCTCTATGATAGAATATGCTTTGCTAAAATCTATAGATTTGATTTCATAAATTTTAAAATCAAGCAAGATCAGGCAACTATTTAATACGATACATTAAGAATTTAAAAACACTGTAAACTAAGAAAACATCGTAAGTGAAACAACAAATCGAGAATAATAAGGAGAATGTAGCCACATAATCCGTTCTACCCACATTGACTCAAAGTAAAATCAAAGTAGAAAACCTAACTCACTAACGTTATTACTCGTCATGACAGATATCAATATATTGTCTAAATCTATAATAATATGTAACAAATAAAGTGTTCATTAGTACTGTACATTATTTGCAAAAAAACTCTAAGCTGTTAGATAGAACGCAAATTAAGACAGGATAAACATCCGTTCGTAGCTGACCCGGCGAAAGGAATATTCCTACCAAATTGCAAGTCTACTATGGCTACGCCTTATTGTTCCAGAGATATCGTGATGAGTCAAAACATACGTGGGAATCTCTTTTGTATATATATATATATATAAACGATAAACGGTTTTAGAGCAAATTGTTAATAAAATATACGACAATGTTAAAACGCAGACAATAAACATCCACTTAAGAAAACAAGAAAATTATTTAACTATTGCCTAGAATTTCACTCTATTTTTCTAGAAGGTTTCTAATACTTTAATCCTATTATATTACTAACTGTAAGTCCGGCCTTGCAAGGCTCCTTCAAATGGGTACTTATGTGTAGATAAAGCGGCATTTCGCCCACGCTTAACGTCACTACAGAAACATTTTTTAAATAACTAAACCAAATATATGTATACTTTATGAACCATACGGTAGAAGAACACACTATCACTATCTTCAATCATAGTCTTTTAGGATGAGCTTAACACCAACGATTTACCGATACCATCATCATCATCGTCTTCATCATCAGCCTGTGATTGTCTACTGCTGGACATACGCCTACCCTAATACACCTATATCCAAAAGGGGGTTTGGGAACGTATCCCACCACGCTGGTCAAAACGGGTTAATGGGTGGACTGACTTTTTACATGTCCATCCGACGCATGGATCATCTTACTTTTCAGACAATTGGGTGATCGGCCCAAATTGCCCTAACCAACTAGGAAACAAGAATGAAAACTGGTTGAGTCCCCGCAGGATTCGTACCCACGACCTCCGGTTTCTAAAGCAAACGCCCATACCACTAGGCTACGGAGGCAGCACTTACCAAAAACTAGCATTCACCGAAAACTAAATATTAATTTAAAAAAATGACAACCGCAAATTTATTGCCAGTTTTTCTCAGGATAAGTCAAAACTTCCGAGCCGGTGGTAGATTGACGTTCATAAGAGCTCGACAGAGCCTAAATCGAATAAAGAATTGAAAACGACATTGCAAGTCTAACACTCAAGCCATAAAAATTCCAGCATAATTACTCACTTAGAGCTTTACAACAAAGTCTAGCCATCAAGTGCTACTACTAAGACAAATACAAAACGAAACCTTATATTAATAGAAATATAACTTAACTAACTTAATCGGCTTACGCAAGTCGTCTGAGAAGAGGTATATTATAAATGCTGACCTCGGCAAAGAAAATTTTATTTACAATGACATAACAACTAAACAGAAACAAAGCTGAATAAAATGGCTTATTTTGATGCGTGTGTTATTTTAGCAAGCTGATAATTTACAAAAAGCTATTACAACGAGAATATTCTTATAATGTAACGATGTCGCATATTATAATAAAGACATAATTAAAAGAATGGACGTTTTTATTGACAAAATATAATATATTTTTCATGTATATTTTATAGAGCTCGAAAATTTTTAATGACAATTCCAGTAATCATAAACCAGTATTCTAATTATGATTAACAGGAACACAATTTATATTATTATAGACAAAAATTTACATAATTGGAACAGTAGTTTACTATCTTAAGTTTTCTATTCAAAATAATTAGACTTTTTATGGAACATAATGACAATTTGTTAAAACTTTAAATTGGCATAATCCGCGTTCATTAATACAATATTCTCGTTCTAATTGTGTACTACTTAAAATAGTTCCTTCTTAAAAAGTAACATAAAAATGGGTACTTTGCATGCCTCGTAATTAGTTTGGAAACTATTTAAATATTAGCAAACTTTTAATGAACCTTAGCTATGTATTATTAGTTCAATATTCTCATTAGTATTTATAACGAAAAATGTCGTTAAAATAATGGAAGTTAGTTTTTGTGTTTGTGGCATGATAAAAGTTGGTCCACCCACTAACCCGCATTGGACCAGCGTCGTTGAACACAGTTCAAAACCCCCTAATGGAGAAGGCGTGCATTAGGGGAGGCCAATATCCAGCAGTGGATGACACAGGCTCATGATGATGATGATGATGAATGATGACTTTTTGTCCCAATAAAAATATACCTTATAAAAAACTAAATATACATAATAAGGAATGTGAAAAAACATATTACAAACTGTATTAGTTTTTAATTACTTTAATGAGACCGAAGAAATAAATATGTATTTATCAACGTCAACCATCCAAATTGCGACTATTATGATTTTAATCTTTATAATTATTACAATACGTATATACATTACGTATACAGTACATCGCGTAATAAAAGGTATGCTCATTAAACTTACTTCCCAACAGGCATTATTAATAAATTAATATATTTAAATAAATAATACTCATACGTCTCGTCGATACGTCGCAAATCTACCATTTACTAAAGTGTCCATAAAAAGTTTAACGACATAACTTGCAATTGAATTAGAAACTTTTCATCTCACTTAGCCTCCATAACAAGAACGAAGCATTAAAAAATACATCTTTGCATAATATACACATTAAAATAACTGAAACTGGCACAGAACCGACTATTTGCGTCCTCTCGCGGAGGAGACACGAAAATAGATTTTTTTCTACGACCAAAGCAAATGCAACATTTCGTGCAACTGAAACGGCAGAAATACATTGGTAGCGTTAAACTATAATGGAAAGGGTGAGATATCACTTAAAATCAAAGTATAAAAGCGAAAAGGCAAATATATTTAGAGATATGGTTCTTATAAAATACTAGCGACTCGCCCCTGTTCCGCACGGGGCAATACTGATATCTGTAAAATGTATGGAAAAATATATAAATTTATCAATGCTTCTCTACAATATTATGCATGAATTATACGTATGAACATTCTACTTTAGTCACTCTATCTATAAAAAAAACCGCATCGAAATCTGTTGCGTAGTTGTAAAGATTTAAGTATACATAGGGATATAGGGAGAGAGAAAGCGACTTTGTTTTATACTATGCAGTGATTAAAGCACTGCCTCCGTAGCCTAGTGGTATGGGCGTGTGCTTTGAAAACCGGAGGTGGTGGGTTCGAATCCTGCGGGGACTCAACAAATTTTTAGTGTTGTTTCCTAGTTGGTTCGGGCAATTTGGGCCGATCACTCAATTGTCTGAAAAGTAAGATGATCCATGCGTCGGATGGTCGTGTAAAAAGTCGGTCCGCCAACCAACCCGCATTGGACCAGCGTGGCGGGATACGGTCCAAACCCCGTAATGGATAGGGGTATATTAGGGGAGGCCTATGTCCAGCAGTGGACTATCAAAGGCTGATGATGTGTAGTGATTAAAGTAAATTAATAATAAAAAAAATACAACCAAAGTATTAAGTCACCTAACAAATGAACAGTGATTTTTTATTAAATGAATATCATAACAACTTCAACATTATCAATAAATTTGTGCCATAAATAATTTTGTTTTTTCTTACAAAATTACGTACAGACAATAATTAGATTTTTTTTGATGTTTAGAGGTCGTTGTAATCGTCCCCCCAAGCAAATCATTATGCCTACGTAAAGTAAGCCTGGTAAAACAAATATAAGAATCGGCAGACATAGAATTAACTAGAACAAGTAAAAGGAACTGTACCTTACAAAGTAATAAAAAGAAAAATTTTTAACGTGGTCCTATTTAACAAGTTAGTTTCAACAAAAAATTATTTGGATTTTGGATTGCGACATTTTTATTTGTTAATCGCAATAATTTTACGGTATTTAACTTTATGTATAAATTAAAGAAAAAACTTGTTACGAAATAATGTTCGTTAAATTAAAAAATCTAATTTTAAAAGTCTGTTATACGACAAGCGAAATAAAAAAAAAAAAAAGTCATCTACATCTTTGCCTTAATAATTTTTTTTATATTCCGTTTACAAATACACTCACTAGGAAATACCTCCGCGGTGCCTATTTCTGTCGCACATCAGTAGTGTTAGACACTGTCTTCCGGTTTGAAGGACACCGTTGCGAGCGTAATTACTGGTTAAAGAAGACATAAGAGTTGTCTTCTGTAATGAATGGATTTGTAGCTTTTCTTGCACAGGGTAGGTATTACTTCATCATAATCATCAGTCTATGTTTGTCCACTGCTGGACATACACAGGCTGATGTATGCTAGGCCTCCCTTAACGCACGCCTTCTCCATTAGGAGATTTTTGGACAATAATTGAGTGATCGGCCCAAATTGTCCTAACGAAACAGAAAACAACGATAACACAAAGTCGCTCGAACGCACGACCTCCATTTTATAAAGCAAGATCCGATACCGCTGGTAAACGACATGCTCGTCTCATTCAGAAATTTAACCAAACTAATAAGAAAAAGTGTACAAAATCAGTCTCCTATCGATTTTTTTATGGCATACGGGCCACCTGATGAGAAGTGGTCACCGACGCCCATAGACATTGGCAATACCAGTGGTATTGCCAACGCGCTGCCTACCGTGAGACACAGGGTGTTAAGTCTCGTTTACCCAGTAAATACGCTATTATACTACATTTTCAACAATGTTATAGTACGCCCAATTCGATACAAAACACGCAACAAAATACATAAATACAATAATTGGCTAGACAACGCCGTCCTTGTGGCCAATCGATTGACGTCACTCAGACTTTAATTATGCGTACATCGCATCGACTTCGCCTCGAACGCGTCCGTTATGCGGAAAATGGAAAATACAGAAACATAATGATGAAATGTTATTTGCCTAAAATTGAGATAATAAAAAAAGATATAGATAAAGTTTTATTATTTGGTACAGAGTAAGAGACAATTACAGATTATGTGTAGAGTATTCTAAATTAAAAAAAAAGAAATATAATATATGTAGTACTAGCGACCGCTTCCACTTAGCACGGGAGCTATGCTGATAGAAAATGTACTTACAATATTAAGCATGTATTATACATATAAGCCTTCCTCTTCAATAACTCTATCTATTAAAAAAACTGCATAGAAATCCGTTGCAGTTTAAAAGATTTAAACATACTTAGGGATATAGGGACAGAGGAAGCAACTTTGTTTTATACCCTGTAGTGATTAACCCAGTAAAGTACGGAGAAACAGGAAAAAAGAAGATAAAGTCGCGGGTAACAGTTCGTTAATCGAAGAAAATGCTAGATATATCACGCCAATTTGTTGCTATAGGTTTTGGTCACATCCTTACGAACACTAGTAACCGAACTGTAATGCGAATAATATTATTTGTATGCTTTAAATATATACTCAGTGAAGCGGAGAAAAAAGCTTGAGAGCTGATCCTTGCGCGATGTTTATCCTGTAAAGATCCCGACTTATTGACGGCAATTGAGTATAAAATGAGACTACGTTTACGATAATCTAATATATATTGTCTAAATAAAACCCGCTGAAGAAAACAGTACGTTTTTATCAAGAGCGTACACTATTTTTCATTTCGAAACAATAGGCGAACATCGATAACGTATCCGTATGAGATAATTATGTTTCCCATGTAGATAATACATGACCGAGTTGATATATTATAAACACTGATGAACTGATAACTTTACATTTTATTTCCTGTAATGTTTTTTCTCATAAAATATTAAACGACCGCAACATACATAGCAAGGACCACGCCCATGAATATTGCGGTGAGGATGACGCCGCAATTCCGGTACAATCCACTATAAGATAGATTGGAAATACATCTTATGACTAGCCCGAAAATAGAGGAAATTTGAGTAAACAAAGCTACCCATAGCAACGAAGCGACAATCGGCTAACAACGCTACACCCATACGTAAGATGCCAGTTCGTTGCTATGGGTTACATTGTATATATAAATATCACCTTTGTTTTCGTTCAGGTATAGGCAAAACTTCGTATCATTTAATAATAAAGATAAAGCATTACATTCACCTATGGTGTTAGATCAGTGATAATCCTGTGTGGTATTTGCTATGAAACCGAATACAACGAACGTAACTTAGTACTCAGACAAGCGGCTAGAAATATGATCCAGTATTAGCATAATCCGTCTTCACGGTACATTTAAACCTAGCATATAAGCAGACAGTCTGCAACTATTTTTCAACACCAAATTTTCTACAAAATAAAAAACCCTCAGAGTTAACAAGAAAATTAATTAGACCTCCTCAAACCATACGAGGAGGTAAGCCGATAATAAGTACAGGATTAAAACGCCAAAAACTATGCAGTGCAAGACACCATAAATCCACTCACCGCCATAATACGTATCGAGTACATAGTAATCATACTGGCTATAGTCCTTCAGCCGGAACGCAATAGTGTTTTCACACTACTGGATCTCGCATTGGACTTAAGCACCATAATTTCACATTACTTCACTATTGAAGTAACTAAACAAGTGCAAGGCAACAAACTACCAAACAACGAAAACAGAGTAAAAACCAGTTATCGTTCTCGTGTCCATTTAACCGGACTGTCCGGTACGTGGACAGATAAAAGTGCAGTTAAAAAAAAACCACGTCGATCTCACGCGCAACCGCGTAACATCCAGTGTGGAGAAAGCGTACACTTGTATCAGACATGAAATTCGTTCATGTCCGATACAAGTCTGGATAGTACTAGTACACGATGACAAGATGTCAGTGTAATGTGTACTGTAAATCGAATATATAATATAAATAACTTTTGCTCAAACAATTTTATACTATACATAAGTTATACAGTTTTACGGAAGTATTTAAAATGATTTTGTTTTCTTTCCTTTAAAAGTGGAGAGCCAAGCAAGAAATTAAATTTACCTAAACAAAGCAAGTAAAATCACAGGGAGAGACGGGCGCATAATCTAGCGCTATATTTATTTACTAGCTAGATGTAGTACACGATTTCGTTCGCGTGGTAATATATAAATATTTCTATTAGTTACATCAGCTATCGTTGCGTGATTGCCCCGTCAAAATTGGACCACCCAGTCCAGAGATTAGCTAGAATCAACAGCCAGACAGACAAAAATCACAAACCGGTTGTAAATGACAATGTACTCATTCTCAGTCACAAGCAGACTGTTCAAGTCCTTTATTTATTTAGATAGATATAGAAAGGGCGTATCGTCTAACACCAGAAGAAACTACTGCTTGAATTGTTACTTCGTACGTTATAAAAACAAATTCGATAAATAAAACCAATATGCATTATGTAATTACTTTTTTATTAATTTAAAAGTAAAATTTAAGTTCATATCGCGCATTGCAGTCGCGTAGTAGACACATATAAAGCCTTTGTAGCTTTGTACTAAATAAGGCCTTTGTCCTATTGTTGCCTTTGTAATATTTACATTTTAGTCTTACCCATACGATGTTCGCCACTACATAATATAATACGGAGATTGCAAATTTCAAAATAAATCAAAATAACAATTAACTTTAAAAAGTACGACAAAATGATAAAAATATAAGATATGACATATTTAAAAGATTGATGGCCTCTTTTATTGTTAATCTATCAAAAATAACGCCTTACATACGACGTAGTGATAACGCTATGTGTAATACAACAACAAGTAAACAAAATCATATAGCATTCACACATCAATATATCCTAATAACTAATTAATTCAAACTTGGAATTTTTAAATTAAACGTTTTAATGGCACATCCGTCTTCCGCATATGACGTTCAACCACAAACCGGACATCCGATTTGCATGTTTAACATTAATATATTACAAGCTAGGTGTTACCCGCGACTTCGTCCGCGTGGAATAGGATGAATCTCCGCGAGGTGTACTTAAATAAACTATATAGTAATATAAATGAAATGTTATAATGCTATATGTCTTTCATGACACATAATTTCATCGTTTTATGGCCAAAAATCCAAATGCCAACTTTCATCGCCTATTTCAACCCTTTTAATCACTTTTATCGCAACAATATATATCCTATGTTCTTTCTTGGAATCTATTATAAGTATGTACTAAAGCACATTAAAATCGGATTAATAGTTTAGACGGCAAAGACCGACAGACAGATAGACAGAGTTATTTTCGCATACGTACTGTTAGTATGGATAGCACAGGTACTAATACATTCCGGAAGTGTTTAACGCAAAAATCAACCATGATAACCGGTTGACCGACACTCCCATTATAGTATGCAAATATCTGACATCAGAAATGTTATAAGAACTTCGAAAATATATCTAATCATTGTCGAACGATCATCGCAAGGTTATAATGATATTTTAATTAATTATTTTTAATCTATCAGTATAGGATGTAAACTGTTTCCGGACGACAATCAAGTTTAAAGGATCTATAACTTATTGCGTTGATATTAGGTAACACGTTTTATAATAACATGAGATAATAACTATCTAATATACAATTCATCAACATATATCCTTGGACCAAGTTTTCCACTAAAAGTTAATGTATTATAACATTTTAAATAACTACAAAGAAAGTATTTATCTTCGATATAAGGAAATATGGAATGCACATAAATGCAATGAATGCAATCATTTCGAAATTTAATAAAAACTGTTCCTCATTTTCTTATACAATACACACCATAAATTATGATGTATATCAATAATAATGCCTCAATTAATAAAAATAGCAACAGTAGCTGAACATAATTTTCATAACATGACAATATTTGACGAATACATCACCTCTTAACGACTAGTGAAGGCGTAAACAAACTATTCCTTTCGCAAATGTACATAACGCCATTATAATTAACTATATTGGAACAATATAAGCATGAAAACTAAAAAAACAGCAACAAATGTTGGTAAAATATCGAGTGGCGATTCCCGCCGGCAAACGTTAAATATTTTTTTATGGCATACGCAGGCAGACGAGCAGTCGGGCCACCTGATGGGAAGTGGTCACCGACGCCCATAGACATTGGCAACACCAGTGGTATCGCCAACGCGCTGCCTACCGTGAGACATAGGGTGTTAAGTCTCGTTTACCCAGTAAATACGCTGGCTACGGTGCCCTTCAAACCGGAACACAGTAGTGTTTTCACACTACTGCTTCGCGGCAGAAATAGGCACCGTGGTGGTACCCACCCAGACGGTCTCCTGTAAAAAGGGGACCTACCACCGGTAAAAATTAAAATAGACACAAAAACACAACCACTTTATTAACTAAACATAATAATTACAGCCTCCGTATCCTAGTGGTATGGGCGTGTGCTTTAGAAACCGGAGGTCGTGGGTTCGAATCCTGCGGGGACTCAACTAATCTTCATTGTTTTTTCCTAGTTGGTTAGGGCAATTTGGCCCGATCACCCAATTGTCTGAAAAGTAAGATGATCCATGCTTCGGATGGGTATGTAAAAAGTCGGTCTATCTACCAACCCGCATTAGACCAGGGTGGTGGGATAAGGCCGAAAAAACCCCTTTAGAAATTGCGATGCATTAGGAGAGGCCTAAGTCCAGCTGTGGACTAACACAGTCTGATGATGTTAAAATAATAATTAGGTGTTACAAAACTCTTTTGCGTAGCAAATTGAACATTTAAGTAACAATTTTAAAGTTATTTCAAATATAAAGTAAAGTGAAAACTATGCATCGTATTTCAGACAGAATTGCAAATGACGCAATTCCACTAAAACTCTCTGCTTGAAGTTATTTGAATAAGAGATATTTTTATTCCATTTCTCCTTTACCCCGCAGCGGTAATTTGATTTAATTTCAATTTACAACGACATTGCCTGTCCGTGAACAACGGATATATTTTTTAATCAATTTCTAGTATAAAGATACGCTTTTACATGAATTTCTACTGTTTATAAGTAGTTGTTTAGCAAAATGAGACTACGAGGAATTGATGCAAGCAATGTAACATAGCAAAGTAGGAGCGTCGTTCGTATGGTGATGTTAATTTCATAATCAGTCTGTGTAAGTCCACTGCTGGACATAGGCCTCTCCTAATCCAGCTCTATCTATTAGGCAGTTGTGGACCGCATCTCACCACGCTGGTCCAGTGCGGGTTGGTAAGTGGACCGACTTTTTACATACCCATCCGACGCATGGATCATCTTACTTTTCAGACAATTGGGTGATCGGTCCAAATTGCCATAACCACGACCTCCGGTTTCTAAACCACACGCCCATAATACTAGGCTACGGAGGCTGTTATTCAGAGATCGACATTTTGGTGTCAATTCATTAATATGAACACTAGATTCTGTAGGTGGTAGGTCCCCTGTAGGTGATAGTTCCCCTTTTCACAGGGGGCCGTCTGGGGTGGTACCACCGCGGTGCCTTTTTCTGCCGCAAAGCGGTGGTGTGAGACAATAACGTGCTGCGGTTCAAAGGGCACCGAAGCCAGCGTATTTACTGAACGAAACATCCTATGTCACACGGTAGGCAGCACGTTGGTGATACCACTGGTGTTGCCAATATGGGCGTCGGTGACCACTTTCCATCAGGCGGCTCGACTGCTTGTATGCCTTCGTAACCAATAAAAAAAGAAATAGATGTACAACGCTACTTAGTTGCCATAGGTTAGTTTTTTTTAATCAATCCGAGTATAATTCAGCTAAACTATAGTATACAACTAATACTTCGATCCTGTTAATCTGAATCTGTTGAGCGATGATAAAAGTGTTCCGATGTTTAAAAAATAATAAACTAAATTGCTAATATGTGTGATGTTTAATATATTACGGAATGATGCGTAAGAACTGTATTCTATTTGAATTGTGCAATAATTGGTGAATACAATAAAGCAATTTGACGACAATGATAGCAGCTTTTGAGAAACGCTTAAAGCCTGTATACATATAAATGTCAGTCTTACATAATGCCAACTAATAAAAAACCATACGCACGAAAAGAAAACAAAATAAATCAACATACAAAATGACTACATTTAAAAGAAATTTGAGCGACGTGAAGTATACAGAGATTTGAAAGAACCCTCCAAGTTGAGGACGATCAAATAAGCTTCGTTGGCTTTTCACCCTCCAGCTAATAGAAATCGTTTTTTTCCTTTCGTAGGGCAGAATAAATTATATTTCAGAGTATATTACTCAATAGCGAGATTATATAATTTTTATTTGCCCTAATAATTTACGTTTTCTCTACAGTGAAGTCTATCATAAGTGTAGGTTTAAGACAGGATGTGGGTCCTACGTCCTGTCCGTGAGTAACTAATTGTAAGATATCCCACACAGTTGTGAAACAGATACATTAACGAAATAAAACCAGAAAACTACAATTCTCCCGTTATTTGTAACATGTTACATCATTCGATGCTTCTTTTTATGGATTCAAGCCAAGTAATTATTGTGTCGGTTTATGTTCCACCCCTCATACCTGAATGAAGGTTTTCACTGTATTCATACAACCAAAAAGAAAACATAGTTGATGTAATAGGTGTCAGAAAATTTATTTAGTGTTTTGTAGATACCGTTAAGAAACTCAACGATGTTATTGACAACCGAGTTCAACTTATAAATGCAATTTGAACGCACAGATCAAATTACTTCTTTGTCAATTTCGTGATAATCATATACATTTCCCTAACCAACCAGGGGACATCGGCAACACAGAGTTGGTGTCACACAAGATTCGAACTCTAGACCTCCGGTTTGTAACAAAGCCCAATACTGGCTGGAGGTTGTTACGTCATATTTACTTATCATTGAAAAATAATATAAATCCCTTTAGCTTATAACTCAACACAGAGCATGGCAGCTACATAAGCAGGTATTTGAAGGGTAAACATATAACCGCCACGGCACGTCACGTTAATTGCTTGCTTTGCTTGTTATTCGGTAATATACAGTTACAAGAATGTCCTCCGGCGAGGCGACAAATTTAATACATTGTCACAAAATTTATGCAATATTTTTTCTTATTATTTTTTATTTAAACTTCATCAAAGATTACAAATTAAATATATTAATGATACAAAACATATAATTTATAATAGGTAACAAGCTCGTGTTAATATAAGTTAAGTGTTTGTGTCTGTGTATAGTCATTTAAAATAGTCAAATACAAGGCCCAAATGGAATTGGAAAATTAAATAATGAAGAAAACTTTTAACGGGAAAACTATTTTCGAGAAATAACTACAAGGATTTATGATCAATAAACTAAGCAAAAAGATATTCTAAATCGACTTCCTATGTCAACATTTAAATGATGAACTACGCAAAATAAAACCATTGAAATTTTCTTACAGAGTATTTCATTTACAACCATTTTAGATTTTCCTACACTTTAAAATGCAAGCATGATACAAATACCGAAATAACAGCCTACAGATCTCGCCTATGCATCAATACATAGTATAAAACAAAGTCGCTTCTTAGTCCTTATATCTGTATATGTATGCTTAAATCTTTCAAACTAAGCAGCGGTTTATATGTATAACAAATGCCTAATATTTTACATATATTTTCTATCAGCATAGCTTTCGTGCGAAGCAGGGGCGGGTAGCTAGTTTATTACAAAATACAAATATCAATTATTACAAAATACAAATATGTATAATAATAAAAAAACAAAATGTCTCAAGTATTATATAATACTCACTATAAAATATTGTTGAAAAATTTACAAAATGCGCACTATATTTTGTAAATTTTTCACCACATCCGCAAAAATTTAGTATAGACTAACTAAAATACCTACAGTATCTATTAGTGTTAGACGAGAGATGAAAAGTTTAACCTCATAACGAAAATATCAAACGGACCCGATTAAGCTTTTGGCGTCGTTCCATATTCAAATTGTATTGTATTGATACGGCAGGGTTTAGCTTTAGTTTTTTAGGTTGCCATTTGTGCAAAAAAAGATCCGCCATTTTGAAATTTAAAAGCATCGGCACGTTTATGTCTCTTTCGATTTACCAAACCAGTCATTTTGACTGATTTTAGTAGGAAAATTACGTTTGAAAAAAAAGCTGGTATATCTAGTGTTAAATATCGTTAATGTTTTTTTTATTAATGGCTTTCTTTCTTAAACGGTATAATACGATAGAGGTGGTAGGTGCCCTTTTTGCAAGGTGCCGTCTGGTGTGGTAACACTGCGGTTTCTTTTTCTGCCGCAAAGCGGTAGTTTGAAAACACTATCGTGGTCCGCTTTGTAGGGCACCGTTGACAGCGTATTTACCGGGTAAACGAGACGTAACATCCTATGTCCTACCGATTACCGATTGCCGATGTCAAATGGTGACCATTTTTCTTTCCATTCAGGTGGCCACAACAATGAAAATTTGTTGAGTCCCCGCAAGATTCGAACCCACGACCTCCGGTTTCTAAAGCACACGTCCTTACCACTAGGCTAACGAGGCAGTTATGTCATATATGACATGTAATTCGAAGTCAAAAGTAGGTTCTACATAAATATGTTTACGTCATTTATCGACCATTGATATATATGTATGTTTTAAAAGACATTTCCTACATTAACTATTTCCTTCTAATTAATATTGGAGATAAGAACAGTCAGATACGAGCGATTCTTTTAAAGGAGTCGATTTATCTTAAGTGGTTCGTATTATCTATTTGTAGGGAATTCGTTTAAAATAACAAATTACACATTCCGCTTATTAAATATATAATAAAAATAAAACAAAGTCGCTTTTTCTGTCCCTATATCCCTATGTATGCTTAAATTTTTCTAACGACGCAACGGATTTTAAGCCAGTTTTTTTAATAGATAGAGTGATTGAAGAGGAAGGTTTACTTGTATAGCACATGCTTAATATAGTGGAACATCTATTATCAGTATAGCACCCGTGCGAAGGGGCGGGTCGCTAGTTATACTATAAAGATACATGCTGTTCATAAACTACTTCCTGGTGTCTTGGACTCCATCTCTGAGCTCAGACTATCCCTGATCATCAAGAAGATGCTTATTTCATTGTTTTATTAAGTCCTTAAAAAAAACTTACAAACAATCATTGTTGCACTAGTAAATCTATAATAATCTCTATATAGAAAATATATATTCCTTCCGTTTATTTATCACAACCAAAAACAAAAACGACTGGGCCAATTATAATAAGGCTTTACAGTTAAATGTCACATCGCGTGTGCTTACCATTATTTTTATAAAAATATAATAACAAACACATATTATAGTGTTAAATATATATAAATATTTTCAATATATTGCACCATATACACGCCTAGATTATGTTAAACCTACAGCTCAATAGTTCGATGACTTTAAGAGCCCGTCCAAGTTTTACGTGCCCAATCCACAACGAAGTCTAAAGGCTTTATGACTGAATAAGGGATCGATAGACCACGTAGGTTTGTCAACATTCTTTTGCGTCAAAATAATTAACGCCATAGATTTGTACGAGACTTAAATAGACAAAAGGAATATAATGCACGTGTCGAATAAAATGTAAAGAATTAAAAGATTTGAGATGGTAAAAAGGATATAGTATATTATTTTAAAAACCTATGTTGAATACATTTGAAGCGTATTAAATTATAAGTTATAACATTATCCGAGCGATACATTCCTTTAAATAATACGCAAATAACTTGAGTGGGGGAACGTGCGATGAAAAATACAAAACGACTTTTATTCCCCTAGCAGACACTATCTATAAAATGGATGAAAACAAAAAAGACGCTTAGTTGAATAAGAACGCCGCCAAGGGTGGAAGCTTGCTTATTGTTTCAGTATATTTTAAAACTAACTGATGCCCGCGACTTCGTTCGCTTGATAATTTCAAATAATGCTTAATTTATTGATTGGGAAAAGCCTAAGGTTCTCTTAGTAAAGTATGACCAGCACTTCCAGAGATTAGCCAGAACAATCACACTGACAGACAGACAAATATTTTGTTTTAAATATTTTTTGTTATATGTATCGATTATATATCATAACGCACTAATTACAATTTTATTTATTTGTATAGATTGTCGCGAGGATTGTCGATCGTTTATAAAACTTTTAGAGACACGACATTTAGGGATGATAGAAGCGATATTTTGCCGTGATAAAGTTGTTTAAACACTGTTATGTTCCGGTTTGAACGGAAGGATTCCGTAGATGTTTTTACAGTACAAAATTGACGCTGATTTGTATGTGGTGTCGAGTTACAATAAACGGAGATGCAATAAAACAAATATGATCCCTGCTTTGTCATACAGCCTATCCGCAAAATCATTACTTTTTTTTTTCATTACTTTTTTCTTATTTTATGCATACAAAGTAAGCTTACATGTTAGTTGCGTAAATTTAAAAAGAAAAGTATTAATCGATAAACTTGGTAAATATGTGATTACGTCTGTATTTTAAATATATTACGAAATAAAAATCATAAAAAGGTCAAGACTCCAAGTGACGCTCACTAGACCACGCGAAGCTGTTGGCACACGCTTACATAGTTTTTTAAACAAAACGCGTCACGCAAAGAGTGACCAGTTATGTATAGAAGACAAAGAGAAACCTACTTTCATTTAATACTACGCCGAGACGAGTAAAAGTGGGTCAATACAGTACAGTCAATATGCACAATAATTACATGGACCGACCTGAACGATAATGGTTTACGTTTTTATGACTTGTCGCCCTTATGATGATACATTGTGAACACATCCTAACCTAGAACAAATTAGAAAAAGCGACTAACTAAACCACTTTTTTTTTATTTTCCGCAAGCACTGATCTCTTTTATTAACAATATCCTTTACACTTTTTCGCCTTTAAAAACCCATCCTTTACCCAAAAATATTCTGGATTAACATTAACTTAAATAATAATCAGTACATGGTAAAAAAAAAACTAAGTTGCTATCGTTGTATGTCCGTTTCTATGTATGCGTTAATCTTTAAAACTACGCAACGGATTTTGAAGCATTATTTTTTATATAGTGTTTCAAGAGGAAGGTTAAGGTTGTTCTAGTTTAAAAAACAAACCAGTATCTAAGTTTCTTTGATCGTAATTGATCAGAGAATGAATTAATTAACTTAAGTTTTAGTTTATGTTAATACTAATGTTTTGTTGTTTGAAAATTGCTGCAACATGTCATAGTAACTGGTTTACATACCCGTACCAAATTTTATATTTGTTAATTGTAAGGTTAAATGTTTTGTGTGTATTGCTGTTAGTGTGTCTTAATGAATGAATAAATTAAATCAATTTAAATTTTTCTAATGTGATGTCGTCAATGAACATAATTGGTTGAACCAAAAAATAAATCAAAATAATGTACTATAAATCATTGAAGTATAACCCATAATAAAAAAATGCCCTATACATTTTACAGGGGAATATGTATTTTAATCATAGCACATTATTAGTTTAATTATATTAAATTTATTGTACAGCATTAATTTTAATCCAATTAAGGACCTTAAATAGATTGTCCAATTAATATAGATCAATATGGCCAATTACCGGTATATTCAGTATCACCCGTGCAAAGCCGGAGCAGGCCGCTTATAAGATATAACAACCTACTACTACTAGTCATAACAATTTAAATAATCCAATACGATTTTGAAACGTAGCATAATATTTGACCTAGCCCAGATAAGATTGAACATCCAACGCATGGTCGTTGCGTGATTAACGGTTACATAAGAAACTAAGTTATAAGGCCAAGTGGTACAGCCTGGTTAATTTATGCAATAAATATAGACACTCTGCAGTTTAAATGAGCTCGTTAGACGGTACAAGTAAATGAAACCAATTATTACCAGTTCATGCAAAAGATGTACGGGCCATAGATACAGATTATAAATGTATCTAGCATATAAGACTAAACATAACATAGCTAATAAACTGTAAAAGAAGCAAAAATCTTTATTTGAAATAGATTAATGTAGACTTTAAACTTATGCTAGTTTTTTTTTATTAACATTATGACTAACAAATATTTAATTTACAGCAGTATGGATAGGTAAATAACATCTTTGATATTTTATTGCTTCAATTGAAATGATATTTAAGTAGGTACCCATTTATAAAAGCAAGGCCGAAAGAGAATGTAACATTTTGAAAAACTGTTATCAATAATAAAAAAAAACACACTTGTTTTGTTATTCTTTATTGCAATATTATATTTTTATCTTTACAAATCAAACATATTTCAAACAAAATTTAAGCAATAAGTAATAAGGGCCAATTCTAAACCATAAACAAATCCTAGTTTTAAACATTACAATTAACATTTAGCAAAGATTAACCAACTTTCATTTAAGGAAGGACAAAAAACACCAATAGTATTAAAATTATCAACAACTTTATTTGCAGTAGAGGTTGTAATAGATAATAAATTGAAGATTGCAATAAAAATGTCTGTGAAAAATATTGTCTTCCATTATCAGTCCAGGTCAGACCCAAAATGCTATCTCAATATACAGTATGTGTTGATATGCCTAAATTGAATTCCAAAACCCAACTTACAATAATACAAACTGAAACTTTTAATAATTAATCTTACCATTTCATAAAACCTCTTTTTGGTGCATGAAAAACACAAAGTCCCCTACTTTAATTTAAATCTAGACATTACATTCAAAATAGTATTCAATTTGTTTTTTATTAAATATGTTATATCAATAAGGTGTTTCATCATGAAATAGATTTACTATTTTCTTATATAAGAACCATACTTTTTTTTTATCATTTTTCAATAAAATCTTTACACTTATGAACACTTACAACAATTTAGAATATACTTTGAATTTATTTTACTTTAGGACTAATAATGCTGACCATAAAATGAATAGTTTTCCACGTTCAATGAATTATAAAGTGAATAATGTAAACAAACATGTGTTTTATTATGTAAAGCCCGTTTGCAAATTACTATTGATGTGGTGGAATGTATAAAAAAATTGTTACAGTATAAAAATGGCTTATTATTATTATTATAACACTAATATTACACAATAATAGGATGCAAGTGTTGATGCAAGAAAAAATATCTTTGGAGAATAATCATAGAAATAATTGATGAGCATATTAATGTGAAGATTGATAAAGTAATAGAAACAAGCTGCTAGAGAAAGTTTTAAATAATAAATATTGAAAAGTTTAAAAAAACATAGAGGAAAAAACAATATGTGAAGTTCCCTTACAAACACAATAATTAAGTACTAAATGTTAATAAAAAGCTACAGTAATGGTCTAAAAAAGTTATGGTGGATTGATTCAGTGTGCAAATCTAAGAAACAAATAATTTAAAAAGCTACAATCTATCAATCTAAATGTAACAAATAAGTTATAATTAAAAACTTATAAACATAATTTTCTATGCCTATACAGGGCCTCAAAAATTAAAATCGCAGTAGTTCTTTTTAAATCAAAAATATGAGTTTTAACATATTAAACAGATTTTACTTAATGAGAAATATCAAATTAAGTCGTACAGATTTATTATGTGATAAATGATAAAGAAATAAAATTTTTGAATATTGCTACAATGAAATTTAAACATGTATTCTACTTATAAATTATCTATGGTCTACTATCACATTTGGTGGTGTACGGGGCTAGAATGCAATTGATGAAGGGGGCATTGAACACTCTCCAACTGTCACACGGTATGATGCAAGTTCACTTATTCCATGATAGTGCACAAAAGCTGCTACAATTACAAGTACATGGAAAATTTGGTGGGACTGGAACCAGATATCACATTTCCCAGGGAACCAGCGTTCTGGCACTCTAAGAGCGTAAAACATAGCTCCCATGATATAAAGCAGACCCATTAAAACCAGCCAGCCCAGTGATGCCTTGCTCACTTGACTAAACCAGCCTTCTGTTATTCCGTAATGAATTGCAGGAACAATTCCTGATAGTCCAAATCCCATGAATACTCCAGCTCTAAGTGGCCTCAGGCGAGGTTCAGAAAATCTATCCCATAATGAAACTATGATAGAGAGTACTCCTAGCACAATAACTACAGATAGATAAATAATCTTCGGCCTGTAATGACAGTAGAAGCTGTAATACAACCATGGAACAAATGAACCCATAATCAAAAGCGCTATACCACAATAGTCTAGCTTGGAGAACAACTTGCCCACCATTTCCGAGTGACAGTACAATGTGTGGTACGCAAAAGAGAAGCCCAAACACACTATAGCACCAATAAAGAACACACCAAAGATCATTTTTTCCTGCATCTGTATCTCTATAGACGGCCGCGAAAGGAAGTAGATTGCTACTCCAATGAAGGCGACACATCCGAGGAGATGAGTCCAGATGTTGCCAGTCTCCGTGTGAATGCGGAAAATGGATGCGAAACAGGCGCTGAACGAGGGCAGCGGGGGCCTGTGTCCTTTGTGAAGATAGTCGTTGTCCTGCAGCCAGCGCGGCAGATGTCGGAAATGGCAGACGTTCCACGAGGCCTCCCAAACTTTCCGGACAAATTCTTCGGCTTGCTCAGCCGCGTTGTGGGCCAACGCTCCGAGGTCTATTTCGTCGGAGAGGACGCCAGCTTTGAGTACTTCGGCCATTTCCGCGTCTAACAGATGCTGATCTTCGGGCGTCGAGGGTAGCGGGCAACCCTCCTCTTCCTCGGCGAGGACTTCGTCCAGCTCGTCCATTTGAGAAGCGAGACTCTCGGCCTCGGGATCCCATCTTTGCCGTCGTCGGAGCCCATCCGACGAAGCGCTCTGGGACCCCGTGTCAGAGTCGACTTCCCACATGTTTGCGTCGTACGCAACACGCTACGCGAAAGGATTTTGCATCCGACACGACCTTCGCTTAGACGAAGGAACAGTTATCCGAGGTGTGAGAAATCCAGTTACGTCACGTAATACAAACACAACGGGCACAAAGTCTTTTGTTTCGTTTCCAAACGGATTGTATAGATTCCAAAAAGTATTAAGTTTTCACAAAGTTAATGCTATATACCAGAGGAAAGCGTTAAGCCAATGTGAAACAACTATCAATTATGACCAGCTGCGAAGAACTGCCGAATTCCCGACAAGTCGACACTCGACAACCTACGAGAGTCGATTCGGTCGACGTACACCATTTTCATTCCTTAATACATGCTTCTCGCTCTAACATTCGCGTCAACCCGAGGGTTTCAACAATCCTTTGTCACGTCACCAAAGAATGAAGTAATGAATATTCGGATTTGGAATCACATTTAACGATTATTCAATTTTGGTAATAGTTTACTAAATGCATTATGAGAAAATAAATAACGAAGGAATCGCATTATAATATTAAATTAAACTTTTTTTTAATACCATATTAAAATATTACACAGATTATATATTTATTGATTTGATGATAACCCACATTTAAAAAAGATAATTATTACTTAAAAATAGTATAAAACTTTTATTCTTCTGATTCAATTTGGTATTAGCTATTTAGTTTAAAAAGTTGAATAATGATGTCAAAAAACACAAAGTTAATCCCGTAATATAAAAAAACAATTAACGAAAAAACTCGAATTCTGAATTTTTATATAAAGAAGTTTAGTGCAAAATGCGATTCTTTTCGAAACAATTAATCAGGCAACAAAAATAAGAACAAAAAATTAAACATTTGTCTATGGTTTCGTTACGTCAATCTAATAACAAATTTGACAATATACATGATTTTGGATAACCTAAAGTAATAAATATATACAGAATAATCAAAGCATAACCAAATCTACATCTATTATTACAATAATGGCAGTACTCACTTTTTAAACATATTAAAGCTGTCTTAATGTTCACTACTGCACAAGCTAAAACCGAATTATTATAACCCAGCCGGCATAGACTTCACGAATCACGACACTTGTCAAAATAGACTTCAACTTCGACCAATTAGAAAAATTTTATTGGTTAAAATACAGCGGTACTGGTTTTAATGTTTTTTTTTTTCTTTTGGCATATTTTTAACGTAACTCCAATGCCAAATTACAGATGAAATAAATTTAGGGTCATGATTGCTTATACATACTAAACGTTTGTATATTACCTTAAACCATACTACATATGAAAAGATAAAAAACTTTTTTGTGGTAGAATGCTCGATTACTTGTTGATGACTGTTTCAACAACAAGTAATCGAGCATTCTACATCTCAAATTATTTTAGTTAACCAAATATTAATAAAAATATTTACAAGTTTAATGCGATAATTTTATACAAGAAAAGCAAACTTTAATGCTGTTTAAAATATTGAACGACATTATAAATACTTTTTTTGATGACATCCACATAATTTTTTCCATTGTTTTTTTAGTGTATACTGATGCAGGAATGTAGAAAAAAATCGTAACGTACAAACCTCGAATAAAATTTGAATTAAATATTGCTTAGTTCATTAATGGCAACTTAATGTCTTTCCTAATGTCAATGTCAATAGGGACCTTAAAAAACATAACAAGACCTGGCTGTATGGACTAAAGTCCTTTGCCTTTCCCATTAGGGATAAATTAAAACAACAACAACTAAAAACATTTCAAATTGTAGGCACATGTGGTGCTAACTACAAATTAGAGACTATCACCAAAAAACTTTTTGTATAACGTAATTATGTCTAATTTATTAGAAGTCCTTGTAACTGCAGACTGTAACAATACTATGTGGACCTGTTGCGTCTGGGATCCTCACACCGGAACAAGTTTGATGACTTACAAAGGCGGTGGAACAGCTGAAATAAAAACACTTTCATTTATAGCCGACGATTATATAGCTGCCGTTGAAAAAAATAAACCTATTCTTCATGTGTGGCCGTTAAATTCACATCAAACAGTTCAAGGCATGCGGTTCGTGTTACCCGGAAAAGCCAACGCGTTCAGCTTCACCAATGATGGTTCATATTGCGTTGCTGGCATTGACGAAAAGCTTTATCTATGGCAGATGGCTTCGGGTAATTTGTTGACAATTCTCAATCGGCATTATCAGAAAGTAAACTTGATTAAATTCACAACTGATGGAAAATACTTCGTATCGGCCGCCGAGGACGGAATGGTGATGGTGTGGTCGTTGACCGCTGTCTCAACACATCCCGAAGTGGAATTAGTAACACAGACAACTGCTGGCCAACATGATCCTGTATACATAATTTCTGATCATTCATTACCCGTTACAGATCTGTGTATAAGCAAGACTGGATTATTAGGCCGTCTGTGTACTGTTTCCAGTGACCGAACATGCAAAATATATGATTTGACCACTGGTGATATGTTGCTAAACTTGGTCTTCGATGTGCCATTATCATCAGTTACTTTAGATGTCTTAGAGCTGAGCATTTTCATTGGGAGCTCAGAAGGGCGTATTCATCAATGTAGTTTAACAAACCCAGTGCGAAATAGAGATGTGCTAATATCACCAGAGGATAGCAACCCCTGTTTTATATCTCATTCAAAGGCTGTTACATTTCTGTCAGTTTCCATTGATGGGGAGACGTTAATGTCAGGCTCTAATGACGAACAAGTGATACTTTGGCACATAAGAAGTAGACAATCTATAAAAATATTAAAGCACAAAGGACCAATTACCAATGCATTTTTTACCCTCAATTTGAATGCTATACATAAGCCTGATTTCAAACCCAAAGTGGTAATTCACAGCTTAGAGAGGACACTAGAAAAGGATGCTGATGAAGTTACTGAGCTAGAGATATTAGTAGATAAGAAGATCAATTTTTGGCCCGAACATCAGACTTCATCAGAAATAAACCACAAAGCACCTGTTGCAGAAATTGAATTAGATTTTAAAAATAAACAAGCATTGCTTGAAAAGCAATTGGAACACCTGAAGAAAATAAATGCTAGTTTATATACATTTACCATTGAAAAAACATTAGGGTCTATAAATTGCGAAACTAATGTCAATGCAAAGTCTGATATAACTCCAGCAAAGAAGAAAAAAAGAAAACCAAAAACATTCTCCTGTAATTAAATTGATGTTTTCAATGTTTGTGTTTCATTTAAACAGAATGAACTTCGACTTATACTTTATAAAGTTACATTTTAAAGTTCCCCAACTTGGTTACACAAGCACAAACAATATTAATACTGCATATCATAAAAATTTATAGAATTAACAGTTTTTATAGCGTATTGCCGCAATCACTAAAAAAGGGGCAAGACGTAAGTTATGAGAAAAATAATCGCGATAAATGCCGTCATTTTTAATTTATTTATTGCGTTTTTTATAAGTTATAAAAGCTATTTGTTCAAAAAATGATACATAAAATGTGGTACTTTTATAATTTTTTGGCAACGTTAGTTCCAATACAAATTTTTGCATTAGCCGTTATTTTTATTTTGAAATATTCGCTCTTGACTATTTTTGCTAGAAGTGCCGTCTTAAATTAAATTTATAATAAAATATATAAGTTAATCAAAATCATAAATCTTAGTGCGTAAGCATTATCTGTGGATTGGGCGCAACATCAGAGGCGACGGAATTATAGTTAAGGACTTTTGGAGGAACTTCGAATAGAGCGCGCGCAATTCAATTTTCTTTTTCATTATAATTTAAATTTATTTTTTCCTTTTATAATTAAGTGTAAATAGTAAAATTTAGAAGCAGTGACTCTTGGGAAATGGAGGGTAATGAAGGGGGCGGGGATAACCCGCCCACTTCAAATAAAAGGACTCGAATTGAGGATGGTGATACTGATCATAAGGCGAACTTTGGCGTAGGCGGTGGCGGTGAGCGTAATGACTCCTATGTACCTTATTACAAGCCAAATTATAAAAGACTTTATCCAGAAAACTCGGTCAATACAGAGTTTAAAGTATTTGTTGAAGCAACCAATAAGGACAGACTGGGCAACAAAAGCCCCATTTATTTAAATCACATATTCGCTACACAAGTTAAAGGTGTGACGGCAATTCACAGAGTGAATGCCAATAAAATAGCAGTTATTTTTAAACAGTACAACACAGCAAATAACTTTATTAATAATACACCATTTTTAAAAAAACATGAAATGAAGGCTTTCATTCCTGCTGCACAAATTGAAAAAACAGGAATAATAAGATTCGTTCCAGCGAATATCTCAAACAAAGAGTTGTACAGTAGGTTGTCATCTATTTATGAAATTATTGCAGTTAGGAGATTTTCCAAAAAAGTCGGACATGAACATGTTCCATTACAAACAGTCAGCATAACTTTTTTATCAAACATATTACCGGATAGTGTACAATACGACTTATTTTCTTACAGAGTATTTGAATATGTTCCACCTCTACAACAATGTTTTAAATGTTTCAAGTTCAATCATTCAGCTAAAATATGTAATAGTAAACAAAAATGTTCCATTTGTGGAGGTGAGCATTTGTATAAAGAATGTGATAAGCCTACTGAAATCTGCTGCGTTAATTGCAGTGGACCTCATCTAGCTATATCAAAATTATGTCCTATTAAAATGAAGAAAATTATTAAAAAGAAATCCAAAATTACTTATGCAAATGCTACCTTAACTAAAAGTAAATAACAATGACTTTCCCTCACTTACAACACCAAAAACAACTGTATATAATAGTGTAAATAAATCTGTATATAACTCTGTAAATAAGTTAGTTGTAAGCCTGTAAATAGTTCTGTAAATAAGCCTATATATAATTCTGTAAATAAGCCTGTATATAATTCTGTAAATAAGCCTGTAAATAAAAGCATGATTTAATGACTTTAGAAAATATTAAAAATCAAATTGTCTCCAACGATGATGTACTTAAGGCCCTTGTACAAACATTGGTGGAGTTAGGCAAAAGGGTGATGATTCACCTACTACAATGAAAACAATTAAGGATATTTTAATAAAAATTTGAAATGATGGATCTAGATCCTTCACAGAATAAGTTACGTATTGCTCAGTATAACATTCAAAGTGCTAATAATAAAAACCCTTGCTCATTAAATTCCTGAAACAACAAAACATTGATATATGCTACCTTAATGAAACATGGTTTAAAGATGACAAATTTAAAATACCAGGTTATAATATTTATAACAGAAATTCAAACAACAGCCATAATGGTGTGGCAATTTTAATTAAACCGTACCTTAAGTACAATGTTATTCACACTAAATTCTATGAGGACATTCAAACTGCTGCTCTATCGTTATCAACAGTAAGAGGTAATTTGATGGTTCTCTGTGTTTATTGCCCACCTACTAGTCATCATATTAGAATTCAAAGATTACATGGTATAATTAATAATCTTCCAAAACCAATATTTGTAAGTGGTGACTTTAATGCTCATCATATAGCATTTGGTTGTTTATCTAGTAAGAGTCGAGGCCATAGCTTATTTAATATTATTGACGACTTAGATTTATGCATTCTAAATGATGGTAGATTTACAACCGTCAACTATCCCAGACGGAACCCTTCTGCTATTGATGTTAGTTTTATCAGTGCTAGTCTCGCATCTATGTGAGTGGTCTGTCCATGATGATACCATGGGAAGTTATCATTACCCAACAATAACAGAAATATCCTTAACTATTGATAAATATCACATTGGTTCACCAGTAGATAGATTCTTATATAAAAGGCAGATTGGACTAAATTTAACACTCTTTCCACAATAGTTTTAAAATTTTGTCTTAAATTCAGATGACCCATTACTAACTTACAACGCTTTCTGTTCCTGTTTGGATATATTAAAACTATGACAATTCCTAAACTACAAAGTCAAGTAGCTTTAAAAGCAGATTTCCAACACCTTGGTGGAATAATATTTGTGAACAAAGTGTCATTGCATCTTATAATGCTTTAAAATTATATAGAAATGTACCATCCATAGAGAATTATATTAACTATAAGAGAAAGGATGCACAGAAAAACGAACAATAGCTGAACAAAAAAAATTGGGTGGAATAAAATAACTAATACTTTCAGTAGAACAACACCCATTAGTAAGATTTGGAATTTGCTTAAAATGTTTAAAGGTGTTAAAACTGGAAATAGGTCATATAGAGATGAATTCATTTCCTCATTTTAGATAACAACAGATAATAGTAATTTAAGTGACACTAGTAACTTGAATATTTATTTTAATTTAAACAATGATAATCAAAACTCAAAATTTTACTTGAACCCTTTACATGGTCAGAATTTACAATAAGTTTACAATCAAGACCTAATACAACACCTGGTATGGATGACTATCCTTACCTATTAATAAAAATCTAAATCACTCAGTTCAAAATTTTTCTAGATATCCTCAATCTACTTTGGCTTAACAAATATATTCCACAGGCTTGGAAAACTCAGTGCGTTATCCCAATACTCAAACCAGATAAACCACCAGCATTTGCTAGTTCATATAGACCCATATCATTATCTTCATGTCTTGGTAAAATTTTTGAAACAATGGTAAAAGTCCGTCTAGACTGGTATGTTGAAGCTAAACACATCATTCCAGATGTTCAGTATGGCTTTAGACGAGGGCGAAGCTGTGCTGATAGTTTCATCTCTCTAATATCTGATCTGAAACATTGTAAAGAAAAAAACTTGCAAATAGTTTGTATATTCCTTGATGTTCAAGGTGCCTTTGATTCTATAGATCCTGGTATACTTGTGAAAGTTATGTCAAGGCTAGGAATACCTGGACAACTTTGCAAATGGACATATAACTTTTTGAATGAAAGGACAGTGTATGTAAAATATAATAATATGTTTATGGTCCAAAATCTGCCCTATCGCCATTATTGTATAATATCTACACTAGTGAAATTTGCAACTTTGTAGACAATGTGAATAATAATGGAAATGTTCTACAATTTGCTGATGACATAGTTTTGTACAGTAGTAACTATAATTTACAAGAAGCAATAGACAGTGTTAATATTGCTTTATCCAAATTGTTTTGTTATTATAATGACATTTCAAATCTGAAAATTAACCCATCAAAAAGTAATGTAATGATTTTCAGTAAGGATACACCAGTATACAATGTCATCTATAATGGTGAGGTAATAAAAAGTTAACAGCCAAAATTTTTAGGCATAATAATAGACCAGAAATTAAATTTTGAATCACATATCAATCATATTACCAAAAAGCTTTAAGAGGTCTAAATATTTGAAATGTCTTGCTGGAGTTTCATGGGGCAGACCCCAAAATATTGTGCTTAATATACAAGTCAATTGTAAAGCCATTTTGATTATAGTACCCTTGCTTATCTGAACAGTTCTCATGTACATAAAATGGATAAGTTACAAAATAAAGCTTTAAGAATAATAGCAGGTGCAATGTGCTCAACTCCCATAAGGGCCATGGAAGTTGAGACAAAGTTATCCATTAAACTTAAGGCGACTTTTACTAGCATCCAGATACAGTCTGAAACTATTAGCTTCTAATAATATAAAAATAATTAAAAATTGACCATACCTAAACATTACTCCCCTACATCATTAACTGCAATGACCAGTCTTAACAAATATCACCACATTTGTCCAGTATATATGTGGAAATAGATAATAAATATAAAAGACCAATAAACAGTCTCTTTGGCCATTTATTCTAATAGTTATCACTCAATTTCACATCCAGTTAATATTATCTCTAGCACAATTTGTAGTAACTCTGACATGGTTCAGTTTTTATCACAAAATTATATATATTACACTATCTATACCGATGGCAGCAAAGGAAATAAGTATGTTCATTCAGCTTTTTATGATTCAAAGGCCAAATTTTCTCAAAGCTTTGTTTTGAACGAATCCTGTTCTATTTTTACCGCTGAGGCTTATGCTGTTTATCAGGCCTTACAAATTAATGTAATTAATAACTGTAAATACTTTTTAATAGTAACTGATTCTTTAAGCCTGATAAAAAGTCTTAGTAATATTTCTGTAAATTATAAAACCAATTACATCTTGTATAGAATTAAAGAGCTATTGTATAAATATCATCTTATGGATGTAAATGTATCTTTTATTTATGTACCTTCACTTAAAGGCATTACTGGCAATGAAAAAGCTGACCGTGCTGCATGTGAGGCTATTAACAATATCGATGTTACAGACTCATTATATGTTTCATTTACTGACTCTTACCTAAATATTAAAGAAAACATTGACATTTTGTGGACGGAAATGTGGAAGAAAGATCAGGAAAACAAGGGAAAATGGTATGGAAGTATCCAAGATAACCTACCTGTTAAACCATGGTACGACAAATTGAAAGCTTTTGATAGTAGAGATTTTATTACAACAATAAATAGACTGAGATTTGCACAATACAGCGCCGTCACACCTAGCAAGACTTGGCATTGTTCGTAACAGCCAATGTTACACTGTCAAACAGAAGAAGGAACGATCCACCATATGATTTTTGATTGCCAACGTTTTTAATTCAGAGACTTCTGCTGGCTAGTGAACTTAGTGTTATCAGTGCATTTAAGTGTGTTCCTTCCTCCCGCCCGCCATCACTTAACTTTATACTAAAAGATCCAACTTCCTATAAACCTATTTATAATTATATAAAAATACAATTCAAGCAATTTAAGTGACAAAATTTAGTGAAGTGAAGTGTATTGACTCCAAAGTAATGAACATTTTCCAAATAAGATATGACCTAAAGGTCTATGTTACCAGGTCATAAAATCCAAAAAAAAAAAATCAGAGGCGACGTCAAATGAAAACGTCATAGATCGTTCGACTAACGCTTTTATTTTTTCACCCAATTCAAATACACCCGTGAATATAATGTTATTCTATTTTTGCGTGACATGCTTTAAAGTGAAAAGTGTTGGTTACTAGCACAGCAACGAATATGTATTTATGACGCCCTTTAATAGTAAGGTAAACATATCTTTGAACATAATAAATAAACATCAATGTTCGTTTGCGTCACAAACAAAAGGTTTTATATTTTGTTTACTATTTTCAAGTGAGACAAAAATGTCTAAGGCGGCAGTTATTCCGGGTTGCAACAAGGACATAGGGGGTATAAAAGACGAAATAAAATTATCGCCTACAGACAAAAAAGACGGGGCAATTGGTTTATTGAGTCGACTGCTTCGTTTGGACACGAGCAAAAGGAACACAACT
Organism: Lamproptera curius; assembly: GCA_029286875.1. Lineage (NCBI taxonomy): Eukaryota > Metazoa > Arthropoda > Insecta > Lepidoptera > Papilionidae > Lamproptera > Lamproptera curius. Next base: position 4,915,559 of record JAGSMT010000007.1, read on the forward strand.
TCAGAAAGCCCTACTGCTGCGGAATCACACACAATATATTATGGAGTCTATATACCCTGTGAACTCAAAAAAGGACCTGATGAAGGTATTATCAAAAGTGTGGAATCTTCAGTTTTCGAAATTTGTCTGTATGATTTATAACATTGTTTTTATGAGGTTAATTAAATTTAAAAGTAGCATAATCATATAATTTTTTATTTCTATTAAATTAATGTTAATCTTTCATCTCTATTTATTAATATTCATGAGTTCTTATGTCATAATTACTTAATATTTAATGAAAGACATTTAACATAATTAATTAACGTCATAAGTGTTTCGATTGATCCACATTCTTGATTGAAATATTTTTTTTTTTATTATTAATTTTTATGTATTCAGAACATTTTTTTTTACAAACACTTCAATTGTGTAATACTACCAATAAAATATTTTATCTTCCTAATCAAATATTATTAAAAATATTTATACTACGTAAATCTAAATGTTCAATAACTATCCAAAGTTCAAAATTGTAACAATTTCCTAATAATGTTATTTGTAAATATAATTTAAAGCATACATTTTCATCCAAGTCTTTCATTCGGTCTTGTTGTTATTAAATATTCAATTAAAAATAGTAACATGAATAAAATATGATTTTTACTATATTGTGTCATCCTATCACAGACAAAATTGTTCTACTCATGAAATGATTATGCTTTTTATACACTAATAATTCAATTATTCTGTTGCAGAAGCACTACACGTTTACGAAAACAAATCTGAGGCATTGGAGCTGGTGCGGAGGTACAAAACGGCTAGATTTAAAATGTTTAAGAATCACCAAGAGGCCGTGTCCTTTGCTCTGAGAGGGGCTGAACCTACAGATGTACCGGATGGAAATAGTAATTGTGAGTTTTTGTCTACATTCTTTTAATCTTATAATTTTTTTAGTGTTGCACAATCTATATTTAAGCCAATTTAAATATTGAAATTATGTTAACAGTCTAATATCATGTCTAGTTAAAAATAGGCACTCTTATTTGTAATAAATAACATGGGAGAGGGATTAAACATGGCTAATTAGTTTATATCTATTGTTTTTCTGGTTTAGCTAAACTGTCCCTATTGTATTTATCTATACTAATAATGTTCATACAATAATATATAAGAGTTAAAACTAGTAATTGGACTGCCTCTGTAGCCTAGTGGTATGGGTGTTTGCTTTAGAAACCGGAGGTCGTGGGTCCGAATCCTGTGGGGACTCAACAAATTTTCATTGTTGTTTCCTAGTCGATTAGGGCAATTTGGGCCGATCAACCAATTGTCTGAAAAGTAAGACGATCCATGCGTCAGATGGGCATGTAAAAAATTATCATCCACGCGCCAACCCGCATTGGACCAGTGTGGTGGGATATGGTCCAAACCCCCTAATGGTTAGGGGTGTATTAGGGGAGGCCTATGTCATAATGTATCATATCAGAGTCTGATAATGTAAAATAAAATGTAATGTAAAACTAATAATATCAATAACACTCAACTTCTCATCAAAGATATTGATAACAAATCTGTGCTTGCTTTCCCTGAAACTAGAACAATAACCGCACATTTCTTATCTTGTTTGTCTATTCCTCTTTTGCTATTAAACTTAGAAGCATGCTTCTGTGTTTATAGTCATACATCTTAGTGGAATATTATTAGATATATTAAGATAATATTTATTAAAGTAAACTATTTAAATTTAATAAAAAGCATTCTTTTTGCGAGTTCATTATCAATGTATTGTTTTTTAATTTATTATGAACAGTATTTCAAAGTATCAAACAAGTTGTTCATGTCAAAATCAGATGACTGTTTGTGTCATTCTCCAATATGAATATCTCGTCCAAATGTTTCCTTTTTAATCTTGATCTAACGGTTCTGAATATCAATTAAGTTACCGCAATTTTAATGTCAAATTCTGATAATAATATTGCATATATCACTGTGATTGGTCCCTAATAGTGTCCGACCAAACTTTCGGTTTCGGTTTCGGCCGAGTTTCGGCCAAAAATCAGGTTTCGGCCGCAGTTTCGGTTTCGGAAGTGTTTTCAATTTCAAAATAGTAGAGAAAGTTAAATGTATCATTGCTACAATCGAGCTCAGATCAGTCGATTTTAGTTCAGACAAACATTCCAAGTTTCACAAAAGAAATTGAGGAGGGAACAAATAGTAGTGAGATCAAAATATATATTAAAATTTAAATTCAAATATCTTTATTCAATATTGAAGTTTACACTTGCTTATTTAGTCATAAACATAAAAATAATTTTGTAAAACATTGTGACACACAAAATATAAATACTAGGAATAAGCATAATTATGTTCTTCAAAAAACTAGGCTCCGAACAACAATGAAATACCAGAAAATGTTCAGCTTTTATCTATAAAGGATATTATTGTTGTAATGACTACTTGATAGATAACACACCCTGGTAATTAACTGTTCGCTCCAGGCTATTTCAAAGTAGTAAGATGTAAGGTTTTATGTAAAAATTTTGTAAAATTTATTGAAGAAAAAGAAAAAAAGAAGTCCGCTGAGTTTCTTACGCCGGTTCTTCTTAGGTCAGAGGCTTCCATTTTCGAACCGGTGGTAGATTATTTGACAATCAATATTGAATCAATAATTAATAATATCAATATTGAATAAAGATATTTGACTTTGACTTTATTGATTGCCAAACACACTACCACCGGTTCGGAAAAGGACGCCTCAGACCTAAGAAGAACGCGAAGAAACTCAGCATATTTTATGTCATCTTTTAAGAATAACAAACAATTTGATAATTCGGCATTACATATTATGCAATTTTGAAACAAGACCTGGAGCGAGCATTCCATTACCAGGCTGTGTTAAATTAAAAAAAAATAATAAAAATTCATTAATATCGTAATAACTTTTAACACATAAACGTTCCTTGACTACCTTTTTAAATTTATTAATAGTTATATTGTGAACGTTTACTGGGATTTTGTTGAAAAAACGTATACATTGTCCCATTAAAGACTTACTTATTCTTCGCAATCTAGTTGCTGGAAGAATTAAATTATGTTATACTCCTTGGTGACCAAAAATAAATACAAATAATACTGGAAAGAAATACTGGAATACAGAAATACTGGTGTAGCTCAGATATTTGTTGTGTTATTAAAAAAATCTTCTAGTCACTTTACTTTTTCTCTGAATGTAGTCATTTGTTTGCTATGTGTGGCGAAATGTTCTCGAAAAAGAAAACCCAAGTGCACCTTGTCATTAAAACCATTGTTATAAAAGTTAACAACCAAGAGATTTATTGCGCTCAAAGGCAACATGAAGAGACTGCTCTGTCATAATCAATTGTCCATAAGTGGGCTTTAATTTCAGTAGGGATAACGTACACGGAAGACGAACATGGTTGCAGACGTCCATCGAAGCCAGTAATCAACAAGACACAATAATAATATGCTGCCATATTCAGAAAACTGTTTTAGCGATTAAATAATTACCATCTGATACCTTATCAAGAAACGAGCATTTCATAAATTCTAAACGCATATTGACACAAATTTTGAACATGAGAAAAGTCTCCGCAAGATGGGTGCCGAGAATCAGAAACAAAATCGACTTCGAAGATATCGTTGGACAAGTTTTAAGTAGATTCTAAAACTTTAAATCTTGTTTGTGGCAGTGGACGAAACACAGGTTTATCCGAAGGATCTTCATGCCGTGGCCGTGGTATATGGCCTGGCCGGGTATAGCCTCAATATTTTGGGATTCAGAAGTGATATTGGTGTTTGATTACCTGGAGCATGGAACCATCATTACAGATTATGCAGCTTTAATACCGAGGTTGAGAAATGCCGTCAATGATAAAAAAGAGGCAAACTTTGAACGGGCGAGCTGTTTCATCTTGACAACGTACCGGCACATAGGTTGGCATTAGAGATGGGCACCGCTCAGCATGCTAGCGTACAATTGGTTGAGCATCCCCCTCTTCACCAGATCTGGCGCGCCTAGCTATTTTTCATTTTCTCTCCAAATTGATGCAATACTTAAGAGGAAACATGTGTTAAAACTATATATAACAAGTAAATGATGCCGTGATGACCTTTTTGCAGGACCAAGACAATCCTTTTTTAAAGGAATTAAAGCATTGGAAACATGGAACGCTGGACTTGGTGTGTAGGTGGAATCGGAGATTATGTAGAAAAATAAATAATTAAGCTATCATAGTTATTATATTCTATCTCATTTTTACTTTTTGATCCCCCCTCGGAACTACAAATACAAACCAAAGTATTAATTAGTAAGATTTCAAAATACCAATACTTAGTCTTTAATGCAACAGTCACAATTATTTATTTATTTATTAATAACTTATATTGCTATAAAAATATATATTTTTAATATTTTGTTACATAAAAATATTATTAGCAACTGAAATAAACGATTACCACACGTTTAATATACTGTCTCCATTCCATGACTAAAATAAAGCAAAATAATAGGCATAAAAGCTCCATATTTTAGTATTTTAAGAATTTTTATACTTGATCACGTGAGTTTCGGTCTCGGTTTCGGCCGAAACTGAAGCCACGGCCGAACTTTCGGTTTCGGTTTCGGCCGGAAAAACAGTTTCGGTCGGACTCTAGTCCCTGAACATCAGTTTAAAGACTAAGGTTGTCGCTGATGTAAAGATTTTAACAAAAACAAAATATTTAAATCCCTAGTTGCAGATTATTGTTAATGTTTAGTGTTTAAATAGATAAAATCCATTATTACACTTTACATCTCTGATAAGGACCATATGATTCATCTTCATTGTTAGCATTAAACATTATTGTTTATTTTAATTATTTACAACATAAACATTATAACACTAAATTATTAATGGTTTCTTAAAAATTGTATTTATTACATCAACATTGTTTAATTACCTTAACTGTTCAATTAATACAATGTGTAGAATGTCCAGTAATTCATAGGCCCAATCTAATGAATTGTTACTGAAATAACCTTGGATTTATAATACTTACTAAAATAAAACTACTTTTTATAAGTGATTTTAGTGTTACAATTTATTTTAAACAATAAGTATGTTTCCTTTTCATTTGCTTGTTTTTTATTGTATTACTTTGGTGTTACATTTGAATTAAAGTAATAAGTAAATATTTGAAAATAGGTCATATGTTTAATGTCACTGTGTTGACAGGCATAACATGGCTTATGTATGAAATATTATAATGACTTTGATTTTATCTGACCTTTTAAATGTGATATTATCTAAATCCAACCAAATGACATTAGCCTTGGCGAAATATGAAGGCAATTGTGATAAAAAAATGTGTAACTGTTGCCTAATCTAAATTTGGCATTTTGCTTCTAAGTTTAGACTCGGAATATCTATAAACAAAGTAACCCATGGCAAAAAAAGGGCATCATACATCTGTCATTGACATATACATACATCTAAATATCTTGTTCACAAAATGAAGTGTAATATATTATATTTAACTTGCAAATAATTATGGTTACTTTTTAAATCAGTAATGTACATTGCAATAAAAAATCTCCCTTTATGCTTCAGCACAATTTTCCTCTTGTTGGTTTTTATGTTACTCAGTTTCCATATTACATTCAAAGTGAATAAAAACACAAGTATAATTTATCAAAAAACGCTGTTTGATATGTATATATCGATCTGTATAGATTTAAGTGGCCTTTATTGTCTTTTTGGAAAGAATGGAACTTACATAAACTTAACAAAACTACCCGAAGTGTAAAGTAGATCCCACTAGTCATGACTCTCATCCACAGTTGCTATTGAAAGTCAGCACCTTTAACATCTAGCTTATACACGATTCTTATACCAGTTGGTCTATGTAAGAAGTAATTAAAAAGAGAAATTTACTTTTAATACTATGGAAATTTGCTAGAAAAAGACTAAAAATAACTTAAGTATTTTCTATTTCCAGCGCTAATGGGAGAGAAACCGTATCCCTTTAAAGCACCTTCGCCACAGGACATGGTCTCTTTAAGGAAGGCGATTGAAGCTGGTCTCACATGCACCGTCCGGGATCGAATCTGGGACAACCCGCGATACCTCGTCAGCAGTGGGAACACGCCTGCGATCATGCAGGTTAGATTTATTTTAATTTTTTTTTCACTACCTGCTTGATGTAGTGGTAAGACCATAAATTTTACATCAATAGGTGTGAGTTTGGTTCGCACATTTGAACAAAATATTATTTGATATAACATAGTGTTTTTCTCAGGTCTGTTTGTTTGTATCTACATAACAAGTATTTATATATAAAATGTTATGTCACGTATCAGTCATCTATTTTCCACAGTACAAGCTTTACATATTATAATTACGTAATAATTAAATATTATTCATCATCATAAGCCTTTGTTAGTCCACTGCTGGACATAGGCCTCCCCTAATACACCCTATCCATTAGGTTGTTTGGACCGTATCCCACCACGCTGGTCCGATGCGGGTTGGTGGGTGGACCGACTTTTTACATGTCCATCCGACGGATGGATCATCTTACTTTTCAGACAATCGGGTGATCGCAAAATTGCCCTAATCAACTGGAAACAACAGTGAAAATTTGTTGCGTTCCCGCAGGATTCCAACCCACGACCTCCGGTTTCTAAAGCACACGCCCATACTACTAGACTACGGAGGCTAGGTTAAATATTATTATTATGTAATAATTAAACAGAAAAAAACATTTTAACTGCCATAGATATTACTTGCTTGAGCATAGGTTTTCATAAATATATATAACTCACCCGACATAATGTCTCCATTGGGACTTCTTATTTTATTTAATAACCGTTAGTGCTGTATCCTAGGAGTGTCAGTACTTTCAATTAGTAAAAATATAATTGGGGTCAGAGGTTAGTCTTTGAGCGAATATGTAATTTTTCAAAGTTTTTATTGAAGATATGTTTATTTCATTCGATTAAAGCGATGAGACGTACCAGAACGATCGCAAGTGAAGTGGCAAATGGTACAAATTTGTTTGCCGCCCTAAGACATGGGACGTTAAGTCTTACTAGCCTGGTATGCTTGCTACATTGCCCTTTAAACAGGAAGACACTAGTATTTATACTATTCAGTGTTTAAATACTAATTTGCGGCAGATCATAGCACCGTGGTTCTTCTTCCTCTGCAAGGAGATCTAAAAATATATATAACAATAAATAGTTATTCATGGAAAATTCTTTTCTTTTCTATATATTGGTTAAAAATCGAGTGGGGATTGAAAATGGCCTAGGTTCACCTATAGGAAAACGTTCGCTTCAGGCGCCATTACTTTGGATTTTTACCTCTATTAAAAGACTAAATTGTCTAAACTTAAGTTGCTATATTATGATAATAATAATAATGTAATAATGTTCTCCAGCCAATTACGACTACGGCGGCCGATCTATATTAGAGATCAGCCAACTACGCAGGAGATATTATAGTGCACAAGTGTACGCGCAAACACAGAGCGCACTTCCTGTTCCTTTATACTCTCAAAGCCTGAGAGAGTAAGGCGCAGCACCGACTTTTTACATGCCTATTCGACGCATGGATTATCTTACTTTTCAGATAATTGGGTGATCAGCCCAAATTGCCCTAACTAGGAAACAACAATAAAAATTTGTTTAGTCCCCGCAGGATTCGACCCCACGGCCTCCGATTTCTAAAGCTCACTCCCTTACCACTACGCTATGGAGGCGGTGTTGCTATATTACGGTATCATTAGCCTGTGTAAGTCCACTGCTGAACATATGCCTCCCCTAATGCACGCCTTCTCCATCAGGGGGTTTTTGGACTGTATCCCAGCAAGTTGGCCCAATGCGGGTTAGTGGGTTGACCGACTAATTACTGAATGTTGTGACAGATTTTCTGTTTCGTAGTGTATGCGCTATCCATGGCCAAACGACCATCCTTACCAATTTTTACATATATAAAAAGACAAAGTAATAGAATTGTTTTGCTACTCAGTATAAGTACTTATGCCATCATCATCAGCCTGTGCTAGTCCACTGCTGGACATAGGCGTCCCCTACTGCACACTTTCTCCATTAGAGGGTTTTTGGACCATATCCCACCCATTACATATGTACTATATTTTTTTTTCAGGAGGGTTCCCGTTACAACGCCCTCCACGTGGCTGCCAAGGCGATGAATGCAGAGATATGCAACCTGATTCTGACCACCGTTGGTAATCCAGCTTTTGTGCAAACATTGTATGGTATGGATGCAGATCCCGAATCCTGTAAAGTAAGTAGGGGAGTGAATTCCATTATTTTTATGAATGTTTGTTAGCTATGACATAATGGATGTAATATATAAATCCCTTGGATTAGTTAAATCATATTTACAAAGTTAAAAAAGTTTCAAAATTGATACAAGTAGAGTGTAAAGATTTTGCAGGGTAATTAATGATTAATGCCAGAAACTGATTTATGTAAATTGTTTGTACAGTTTATACATTTGATAAATTAAAAACAATTCTCGTAAGATTTTAATCATAGGGTATTGGAAGGACTATTTCTTTCGAATTTGACATATTATATTATTTCATGTTTCTTGCATATGGCCCTCCGGTCAAAGAATAATGTCAAAGGAGTTCTATCAATACACTGTTCTACTATTAACGGTACCAAATGACCAACCAAACATTGAAAATTACTATACACACTATTCAATGTTTACGGTTTATAACATTTCATAAAAATACGGTTCACTGATGTGAGTCATACGCCTAACCAAAAAAAAAACTTAACGTTAATGTCACAAATCTGCATTCGCTTTAAATAAAACTAATTATGTTTACTCATAATGGCTACAGTATTACTATTCCAACTGAGAGACACTAGTGTTGGTAAATTAGTGATTTGCGGCAGAAATGGTCACCTTAGCGGTGCTTTTATATACGGTTCCCTGTAAGCGATCTGCTGTCTTCAAAACATTTTTCTTTATCATCACTGTTAATCTTTAGTTATCTTTTTCATGTACATGTTTATTATATGTTCAATTAATGACCTTTTTCAGGAGTTTTCCTCGATACTGGTGGACCGTTATTTAAACACCCCCGACAAGGCAATGAACGAAACTCCATTACATTTTGCGGCTAAATTCGGCGCAGACGCGGTCGTCGATGTACTGACAGCATTCCCTCAGTGTAATACGCGCGCCACCAACAAGTATGGGGAACAACCGAAGGATGTGAGTTAAAGATTCATTAATGATCCTCTTTGTATTGATGTTACAAAGTTATTGCAGTTCTGGCTTCATTATAAACATTTTTCAATATGGTTTGGATATGAAATCCAAATGGTTTGTGTCCAGAGTGATTAACATTTGACTTCATAACCCATATGGATGAGCTAAATACCTCAGCACCAAAAATAATTACCGGAGGAGTTTTAACAACATTGAATGGGCTATAAATGTGTTTACTATACATCAATGCATCGCAATTTATTTTTAATTTGGTGATTCCATATTGCTCATATATAGTTAGTCATAGTTTTCCAAAAAAACAATTTACAAATATAAATATTCAAATAAAATTGGGTGTATACTTACATTTTAAATATTTCCCAATGTTCTCGCCCACAGCTTTCACCCTCAATCACTTCGCTCAAAATTAACTTTTTACTTTCATGGTACGCGAACGGAGTAACCGACGGCTAATATTAATATTAACTTGATTTTATTCCAGATAATCTGCAACCGCGCATCGAACGCGTCCCCCGAGGTGGGCCCGCGAATACTGAGCATGCTGCGCGAGCGCTTCTACGTGCCCGTCCTCCACGCCGAAGACGGCAGCGCCGAGCCCACCATCGGACGCCCCTTCACGCCCGCAGCGCCCCCTGTGAGTGTCAATTAATTGTACAGATAAACAGTAATATATTGCGTTATACACAACAATATTTGCAATTGACCCAGCAGATAAAAATAGATAAAATAGAGTAGTTATAAGTAAAGTAGGCTAGAACATGTCAATGTTAACAACATTAAATAGCTTAGAGCATAATAAGTAGGTATAGACACATATGAAACTTGTTAGACAGTGGTTTGAAACGTAAATAAAATCTTAAGCAACCAACATGTGATAGATTAACATACCGTATATAAAAATGTATAAAATAGAACTATAATATCTCCTGCATACTTGGCCTCCGTAGCCTAGAGGCATGGGCGTGTGGTTTAGAAACCGGAGGTCGTAGGTTCGAATCCTGCGGGAACGCAACATATTTTCATTGTTGTTTCCTAGTTGGTTAGAGCAATTTGGGCTATCACCCAATTGTCTGAAAAGTAAGATGATCCATGCGTCGGATGGGCATGAAAACTCGTCACCCGCAACCCACTTGGACCAGCGTGGGGATAGGTCCAATCTCTCAATAAATAGAGTGTATTAGGGGAGGCCTATGACCAGCAGTGGACTATCACAGGCTGATGATGATGATGACTTGGCCTATCACTAATACAGATCGGCCGCCGTAGTCGTAATCGGCTGGAGAACAATAGTATTATTAATTACCTTTATGTTATTGTTACTTGTTAATGTCAAACTTATTAAAACAGACTACAATCTTCTCCTAGTATTTATAAGCTTTCACGCCAATTGTGTCCCTAGTGAGAGAAAAAGTACTGAGCTAAATTACAGGTATAAATAAAATACGTGTCTCCATTTTCAGGAGATAAACAGCGACCCATTAAGCCCTCGTTACGAAATCCGCGCCTTCGCCGGACCGATGGCTTCCAGAGATGCCGACTCCTTCAGGCGTCGATGGAAAACTCCTCCAAGAGCCGCTTTCAGATTGGCGGAGATGACTAAAGGCTTGGAGACTGTTGGCAGGTGCGTAGCGGACAGTTGAATTGTTAAAGTTTAGCCTTTGCGTGCCGGACTTATGAAAGTTGAGTTTTGTATGGCTAAAGGATGTCTTTTTGTATGGAAAAGTACATTAATGCTGTAAATAAATGCTTACTGCATTCGAGTTATTATAAATATAGTAAAATTTATTAAAAAAATTATACTCACTACCTGGGAGTGTTCGATTTTCACGATGGCAGGCACACCTAACACATTATATATCGGAGTGGTAACTGACATCAGGTGAATGTTTTGCTTGCTTTTCACTTTAATCAATTTAAAAAATAGTTTTGAAGACCATCTTCTAAAACATTTTAAAGATTGATTAAAGGTACCATTTTAGGAGACCACCGCGGTGCCTATTTGTGCCGCGAAGTAGTGGTGTGAAAACACTGCTGTGTTTTGGTTTGAAGGGCAACGTAGCCAGCTTATTTACTGGGTAAACGAGACGTAACATCCTATGTCTCTCGTAGGCAGCGTATTGGTGATACCTCATGTATTGCCGATGCCCATGGGCCTCAGTAACCACTTTCCATCGGGTGGCCTCGACTAGTAGTAAAAACCAGTAGCCCGTATCAACAAAGTGGTGTTCAAACAACACATTGTGTTAGCATCTTTGTGACAATTCAATGTTAAGAACGCTAGATGCATAGCCTATTTTCGTTGCTATGGATTATTATGTTTACATCTATTTTGAGCCAAATCTGACTAAATTACAGTCTATGAAATCCAAGGACCAAACTTGTATCAATAAGAATCTAGCAATATTTGAAGCCTTTTTAAGAAATGTTGTTTATTTTTATAAATTTATATTAATAATTGGTTGTAACAATAACAACATTAGAAAAAAGTATGTTCTGAATCAATTATAAAATTTTCTTATTGTAATTTATTCTGTAAAATTGTTTTTCCGCAGGAATCTAGCGGAGCAAATGAAAGTCGGCTGGAAGGAATACTGGCCTTTCCTGGACACATTCACCGACCTTCGCAGCGACGAGGGCCTAACCTTACTGGAGAACTACTTAAAGGCCAAATACGAGTGCGCCTGCTCGTTCGCGTACAGCGACAGCTGCGCCCAATCACATTTCTCACCGGACCTGTCTATGTCTAGGATGAGTCTAGGGAACCTATCTCACAGCCCAATCAAGGAATCTCCCCTCAGCCCAATGTCGGAGCTCTGCGTGGCTATGAATACCTGTAAAATCTCAGATCGCCCGCACTGGAAGCAGACAGATCCGATCAGACAACGCCTTTGTCGCAAACCAAGTCTCAAAAGCAACGGGGAGCCGTCGGGGCATTCTGTCAACCAATTGCTATGCATCGAACGCACCTGTCAAGTATTCGCCAAACGTATGGCTGACGCGTTAATATTTTCCTTAACGGCCGAGTCTACTTCCTGCGATTGTCTAAAATCCGAAGCTAAACACCTTCAGCATACGATCAGCACTTATATAGAAGACGAGCGGTTCGCTTCCATAGACTTCGGCTTGACACACGCGCGTCTCGCCCAGCTTGTCGTGCTCAAACTGCGGCAGCGGTCGCACGACGAGCTCGTCGCGATCGCCGAGCTTGTCGCCCGCTCGAGGTGCTCAAGTGACGAGCTCAGCTCGGACGACGAGCTTATCGCCCGAGGAAAGACGAGCTCGATACACGAACATGTAAAGTGCTTGGCCGGTTACATTAACGAGATACTGGCTGAGACGCAGGAGGTCGAAGGACCGGCGACTTCGGAAGTTCAATGTTTCTCGATATGGAAGCTTCTGGATCGATGTAGATGTCGCTTTGACCCGCCGCCTTTGGAGAGGGGTAAGAGGGGATCGTTCAGGAAGAATCGATCGACTCTGTCGTCCAGTCCGAAGGGTGACAGCTTTATAAGGAGGCTGATGTTTATCGACGACCGGGATATGGGTGAGTTCTTTTAGTTTGTTTTGATACTGTAAATAATGTCTGAGCTGTACCAATTATAACGATCATCATCAACTTATGTACATATTATAACGATCATCTTTAATGGCGTCGTACGTACATATTTGTACAAAGCTTTATTTGGTTCTGTTATGTACAAAAAAATGTGTATTAACAACCTCACAAGTAGTGGCAAATAAATCTGACCCGTTTTAATCAAAGATATTCAGTGTTTGTGTTTATAAAATAACAAAAATAAAATATGTACTTAATTAGTAATTTAGTGCTTCTCTGATTTCTATCACATATTTCGTTATTTCTGTTTTGTTTTTTCTTAAAGAGAAATTCTCTATTTAAGTGTAACTTATACACAATCGAACTAGGTTATATTATGATATAGAAATATGGAAAAAAGAAATGGCTTCAATATTGTTTTATAAGTCAACATATTTCATTTAAATTTTATAAATATTTTTTCTATATTAAGACAATTATTTTAACAACTAACGTTTTACATTTCAGGTGATGGTAGGTGCAGCCAAACGAGCCGCAGTGTCCTATCAGTGTGAATTCTCCAGCAGGGGACAATAGTGGACCACTGTATAAAGTAGACATGGCTAAATGTCAAGTGGTTGAAGCAGAGGTAACTTTTGAAAGATTATAAATTGAAATTCTAAAAAAAAAACTCTTAAGAAATATTTGTTTAGAAGTTATAGCGAATGTTAAACATCTCTTACTTTTCTTACTATATTTTTTCTTATTAGTTGAACACATTAATGTGGAATCTCAATAAGATGTTCAATCAATAGGAGCGTCCAACCTTTAATGGGCAAAGAAGTTTGACAATATGATGTTTAGCGAAATTATAACTTTAATACATGTTTACAATGTAACCCAAAGCAACAATGTGAAGTCATACATCTCATTATCATCATCATCATCATCATCAGCCTGTAATAGTAACTGCTGGACGTATAAAAACATATCCCACCCTCCGCTGGTCCAATGCGGGTTGGTGGGTGAGTCATATGTCTGTAGTGTTCATGTTTATCAATTGTCACCAGATAACTGAGTAACAGTCAACTACTAACTACACCATATGTACTACACTGCTTGTTTGGGTTAATTTGTTCATATTTACTCTGAATAAAGATTTACTTGTCTCTAGCGTACTTGTATAAAGTTAATGCACACTAATTTAAGTATTTAATGTTATAAATTCCAGCCCTTTATTCAAATTCTTTGTTATGTCCGCATTATATTTTGGTTTAGACAACCAGTTATGATTAGTTTTGTCATTTCAGATCTCGGACGACGATTCCGGTGCTTCCTGTCATTCGGACAGCGAGGAGGCATATCAGACCGCCTCGGAGAATGAAGACGGAGAAAAGCTGGAAGATGCAAGCGACCGTGCATTGGTGGAACCTTTCATATATGGGTATGATAACTCAAATTATAATATCCTCCAAGCCGATTTCAGCTACAGCACCTGATCTTAATTAGAGAGTCAGCCAACTGCTCTGGAGATATTATACTGCCCAAGTGTAAGTGCCTCCATAGCCTTGTGGTAACGGCGTGAGCTTTAGAAACCGGAGGTCGTGGGTTTGAATCCTGAAGGGACTCAACAAATTCTCAATGTTGTTTACCTAGTTGGTTAGGGCAGTTTGGGCTGATCACCCCATTGTCTGAAAAGTAAGATGATCTAAGCGTCGGATAGGCATATAAAAAGTCGGTCCACCCACCAACCCGCATTGGACCAGCGTGGTGGGTTAAGGTCCAAAAACCCCCTAATGGAGAGGGCGTGCATTAGGGGAGGCCTTTGTTCAGCAATGGACTAACACAGGCGTATTGAAGTGGATGAAGATGGAGGTGTAACCACAGGTATATCTGCCCACTTACTCTTCACTCCTCAAAGGTCGAGGGGATGGAGAAGCCATATGCTTGGAGAAAGAAGCCCTTTCAGGCAAGATAATCCCATTATCTTGAGCTACACAGGTAAAGAGGGTTCACGCGCGTCGCCTCAACTTAAAAAGCAATCAGGATAATTAATAAATACCTAAATTTGCTTTTTATTTTTAAAAAAAAATCCACTATCATAGGACTGAGTTATTATAGTATTTATAGGCTATTCAGTTTCGACAAAACGTAATTTGAAAACAAACTTAGCCTTTTACCATCATCACCACCAGATTTTTGATATTACTTTTCAGACAATTGAGTGATCGGTCCAAATTGTCTTATTGTCCTTCGGTTTATAAAGCATTGGCCAATACTGCTAGACCACAGAGGTGGTTAAAAAAACTATGTATATAATATTTATTTATTTCAATGTATATTTCACTGTTTTAAATTGTTTATATTTAATATATTGTACAAAAAAATTACAAAGAAACATTAAAGACATTTTAATATTAATTATTGAATATAACGAAATTCAAACAGGTCCTAACATACAACACAAGATTTTGAAACTAAGATTAGGGTAATTTGGTGTTTATATTATTATATTTTGAATTTTAATTATTCCGCTTCTATTTATTAGTGAGGAGCCAACAAAAATGGACAGATTGGTATACGAAGCGATAATCCAGTGCGACATTCCTATGGAGAAATTCCCTAACATCTACCGATGGCGGCATACAGTGGCTCTCTATTCACCTGAAGAGAGGGAAAAGTAAGTATTATTTGTATATATGATTAAGTAAATGTTTATGAGTTTATTATGTCCTTCAATTTATGTTTCTATTTATTTATAGCCTCTTAATCAGAAAACATAAGAAGTAGTACAGTAAAATTAAACATACCAAGTATTTAGTTAAAATAACATGTAGTGACATAAAGATAAATTAGTGCAATAACAGTTATTTATGTATAATCTTCAGATTCCTGTCTGCCCCCTGGCAAAGGCCTCCTTCATCTCTAACTTTTCTATGTTGTTATGTACATACATAGTATAGTCCGAAAAGTTCTTTTTTCAATATTTCATATGTTTGTAACTCTCGGACCTATACCTTTGAATGGCAAGGTTAAAATCCTATACCCAATATAACCCAAACTTTTCACTTATTGACTTTCAATTATAATCATCTAATTTATTTTCTATCCAAACCTTCTTCTCACCTTTCAACTTCTCTAATGATCTATCTATGTATGATGATTAAGTTGTGAGTACAATTGTTGCAAAAATAATTTGCTACAATGTTTATTAATATAATGATAATGTTAATAATATTTTTCTTATTTTAATTAAATAACTTTTCTTTATGGATAAAAAATAGATCAGATCCTCCAATAAAGGGCCTAAATTGAAGTATGTTTTAGTTAGTTTAGTATAACAGTCTCCGTTTACTATTTTCAGATGGCCCGCATCAGAGATGGGCGAGTCCGTGTCGAACGCCTGCCTCTCCATAACGAGCAGCCCCTGCAGGAGCATGGGGCTGCTGGCCCCCGGGAGCCCGAGGGGCGCAGGTAGGGCCAATACAATCTAGTACTTTTAGTATGACTGCCTCCGTAGCCTAGTGGTATCGGCGTGTGCTTTAGAAACCGGAGGTCGAGGGTTCGAATCCTGCGGGGAATCGACAAATTTTCATTATTGTTTCATAGTCTGGTTAGGGCAATTTGGGCTAATCATCCAATTGTCTGAAAAGAAAGATGATCCATGCGTCGGGTGGGCATGTAAAAAGTCGGTCCACCCACCAACCCGCATCGGACCAGCGTGGTGGCATACGGTCCAAAACCTCCTAATAGATAGGGGAGTGTTAGGAAAGGCTTATGTCCACCAGTGGACTATTACAGGCTTATGACGATGACACCCGAACTGTTAATGAATAATCGTATCAAACGAGTGACATTTTTATATCCATTTTTCTTTATTCTGTAATGTCAAACGAAAAATGAATACAGTCGACTCTCGTTAATTCGAAACTCGAGGGACTCTTTAAATATTACGAATTATCGAGTGTTTGAAATATCAAATGGTTCGAAATTTGTAAGAGAAAATAAATAAAACTTCGAATTACATATTAACTGTTGGATATTTTTTATTTATATTAATATAAAAATGACAAGAATTAAGAGGTACATTCGTGTACATACATGTATTCGTAATGTGAATTAATTTATCTTTCGAAAGAACTTTGTTATACTGGTTTGCTTTAAAGCACAATTGTGCTGCTCACACTGCTCAATAACTTTTGTTAAGAGAAAAAGTGCCTGAAATGCGTTTTCATTACTTTCGTTTTCTAGACAGAAGCTTTGTAAGGTATCAAATGAGGATCTTGCTTCCTTATTTGACCCTATGCCAAAGTACTTTGCGTATCTGTCGCAGATAAAATTTCGCCATCGGTTAGTAAACCTGAGACAGCAACATTTCCATCCACATGAACAAAATCAGAAAAACTCACACCGCTATACTTTCTAGGGCTCATAACTAACACTAACTTTTAATCTGCACACCAAAGAAAGAGTAACGGTAACTGAATAACTAGACAAACAAATTCGTGAGAAGTATCGAATAGTCAAACTAATCATAACAAAAACAAAGGCTCGTGTATCCTGATACAAGTTTGAACTTGTCGAAAATGTACTTACAATCTCTCCGCCTCTTCTCTTTGCAACTTTGAAATGTCGAGTGCTGCGCGGTGATTAGTTCGAATTAACGCGTCGTTTTGTTAAATAGCAATGATTTTTTCGTTCGAATTATCAAGTGTATGAAAATGTATTGATTTAGTTCGTAATATAAAGAGATTTAGTAGGGAACTCGTGATAACTTTGAATTATAGAGGTTCGAATTATCGCAGGTTTGAATTGACGAGAGTCGACTGTAATGTCATTGTATAATAAAGAGATGTACATATACTAAAGCCATTTGAGAGGGTACGATAAATGCGAACTTTTTCAAAAAATTACAAAGGAAAATCTTTTCTCACTATATCTAAGTAAGTAAGAAGACATCTCGATATACTAGTGATACTTCTTGGTCAATTTTAATGTGATAGTATATTTCCCTATCATATACTATCACATTAATAAAGTATACATTATCTGCATTTACAAATTACATTTTTTTTAATTTCATTAATTTTAAAAAGTATCAAAGTGCATTAGGGGAGGCCTATGTCCAGCAGTGGACTAGCGCAGGCTGATGATGATGATCAAATGAGTAAAATTATCCGTGTTATATTTAAATGAGTGGCCATAACACTCTCCAGGTTCCCCCTGCAGCCCGGGCAGCCCGGGAGCCCGAGGGCTCCGCTCCAGACCAGCGAGGTGCAGCACCCCCAACCGAGACTGCGACGAGACGGGACGCACGCTACCGTTGCAGGTACCCTTCAATTCTAGTCCGTTCTTATTTTCTTGGACTAGGTTAAGGTTGTTTATAAAGGAATTATTTTATTTTACTCAAAAGTATTCTGTTGGTCTAAATTAAGTGACAACGATGGTTTTATTGTATAAGAAGATGGCAATATTTTGTAATCATCAGGCGTCTAATTCATTCAGATCTCTCTGAATGACTTTTTTTATGTTTAACTACTGGCATCTAAATGACAAATTGAATCGATCGATGGGTGAATGAATTACCAGCAAGTTTTAAGATAATGGCATGCTGCAAGAACTGCCAGTCGTTCTTGACGTCCGAGATCGACTTTTTATGGATTCATTCGACGTCTGTCGATCATCTTATTTTATAGGCAATTAAATTATCAACCTATATTAACGTGCTAAACTTTTTACCGCAGGTTTCGAGCCCAATCTTAGTATTCTTCTCTTACGATCTGCGTAATCTAGCATTGTAAGCTGGTCTCCATATATACTAGAAATAAGTAGTAATAACATATTGTTGTTATTTATTCCTTTCAGGTATCAAATTGGCTCCGTGTGACAGGACCAAACTCTCCACGCTCTGCCACCGCTACAAAGAACATGGGCCAAAATGTCAGTTTTGGTTTTTGATTTAAATCCTTATCGTTTCTAAAAAAAAAAATCAAAGGCCAAAACTTTTATAAACAAACTAATCACAAATCTATAAGTAGTAAAAGCTTTCCCATTTTCTTATTTTGGTACAAGTTATTTAGATTGTTAAAAGCTAAATTTTCTTTCGTTTTTATAGTCACTTTCGCCTTTTGTGGTTTGTTAAATTTTTTGTGTCATAATTGACGTCTTAGGACTTTAAAATTAGATAGTTAATTGGCAGCGATTGATAATGTAATTGTGTTTGAACAGATTTATTTTCACTTATTTTTTTGCATTTATATGCCTATTAATGAGAAATTATTATCAAAAAGGTAAAGATTATTTAAGACTAAATCGTTTTCGTCAATATAAATTTCTTTTCCATGTCGATATTGCTTTACCCTTATTTACTTTTTCTCTAGTCTTCTCTGAAAATTCTCCGGATTATTTCGTATATTATCTAACAAAAGCGTAGCTCTGTAATTATGACAAATGTTTTGTTAAATTGTATTGTAGTAATTTTATAAAGTTGCGATTTCACAAAAGATTATAAATAGTCAGTTTTTTAAGATTATTAGAATAATAAAATTATTTTTCACTTAATTTTTGTAATATTCAAAATGTACACAGCGCGAAAGCGATATTTTTATACATTTTAATCTTTTGTGGAAACTCATAATTATCTCTATTTAGCTCCAAATATATTTAAACAATGTTCCCAATGTAACCGATAATCTCATTTTTTTATTTTTTTATAAACAAAGCACACGGACTTTATTTATATGTTGATATTTTTGCATTTGTATACATTTCCCACATTATCCATTAGAATATTTTGACAATAACACGATACACTGCGTTGATTAGCATTTATGAGTGAGAGTTCTGTCTCATTGTGACATTTTGCATACATTTTAATGTTAATATATATATATGAGTATATTTTGTAAAATTTGCCAACTGTTGATGTTGTGAGAGCACAGAGAGATACGTTTATGGATGTTTGTACTTTTATATATTAAAATTATGAATAAACAAATAAAAAATAACAAATCAATTATGTAGTTTTTTAACTTATAATCAACATCATTATTTCTATTGTTTGCGTGAATATTACACATTATTAAATAAAATGACTTTACGGATTTTATCGCGTTTATTGGGTTCTACCACCTGCTTGGGACCCCATAATTAATAAATTAAAAATTAAACTCAAGCATAATACCACTGCTGGCTCTAACGATAAAACCAGGTCGGAGAGTACAGGCTAATAATAATTAATTAAAATTGAGATCTGGAAATCCCGCTTCAGCACTGGCGCATGACATCTCAATCTACCCCGTGACTAAGGCAGCTGGAAAGTGTTCGAAACGTCGGGAATTTAAAATGTAAAAATAAACGCGATAAAATCCGTAAAGTCATTTTATTTAATAATTTATAATCAACATTGTAATAATAAGCTTTTTCTGTGTATTTGGTAAAGTATTAATTAATCCCAAAAGTTGTCGTCTTCGGATATCTTTGGAAGGGAAATAGGTGAATTTCCCAAATCGGAAAGGCTATTGTAATTATCTACATCTGCCGAGAAATCATCCGGATATTCCTTAGCTTTTTCAGAGTCATTTAGCAAATTAACTTCTCTAGAATGTTCTAGATCTATTTCTAGGTTCTTTATTTCGTCGATATCCAAGATGGCGTCGAGAACATCGTTTCTACTTATATTTTCGTCTTTTCTGGAGTGCTCGATTTTAAAGGTTCAGGAATATTTAATTCATTTTCGATACTATCTTCTTTTCTCGATATATTCTTATCTTCATCTAGTTTACTTTGTATAGAATGATCGAGCGACGTTAATTTCACTTCAATTTCTTGAGATAACTCTGTATTAGGTTCAACATTACTATAACTATCTAAAGATAAGTGTTTAATCTCAGAATTCAGCTCATCTATTTTGCTGTTATTTGTTAATATTGGTTCAGGACTTAATAAAGCTGTTATTGTATTAGCATTTTTTGAAGTATCTTGTGTAACATTAGGGAATTTAGCGTCTATAGAACTTTCTATGACAACTGAAAATCCTTTATAAGTATTATTATTAGTAGTTGTTTCAGATAAGTTTTCTATTTCGACTTTGAGCAAGTTGTTATGTTCAGGTTTTAGAGTATTAGAAACATTTCTAGGTTTGATGGTTTCTTTTGAATATGAAATGTCGTCACTTTGAGAAATAGAAATCCGCTTTTGTGTTCTTTTAATCTTGGTGATTTTTTATTATCGTCTTTAGGTTTCGTATCTTTTTTATTATTGATATCATCAATATAGTGCTCACTTCCATTGGCTATTTCTTTTGCAATTTCTAATCGAGTTGGTTCCGTTTGTTCACTATTGTTTTCGATGACCGTTTCCGTTAATTGCTCTCTAGATTTCTCATTGTGGTATAATTTTCTAAAATCTGTTATAGGCGTTTCTAAATAATTAATATTCCGTTTTGTGCTTTTTGGCTTCACGACTTGTTTAACGTGTGCATCTGTAATGGACGTTTTTGAATTTTACTACTTTTATGTGATTTTAAATTGTCTTCCCTCGATTGATATCCTCTGAGATATTTGTCGAAATCTTTCTTTAACAGTTCTTGCGTCCTTTTCGAGTATAGCGTGTGATCACTTGATTCGACTTCCTCATTTTGCATTGTAGGTGTAAAACTGTAGTGAAAATCTGTAACTGAAATTAACTATTTTAATATTGTTTAATTGGAAGTTTTATCAAGTAGATAAGGGAGTATTTTATACATAATCACAAGTATGTATGAGTTAGTCAGGTAATCATTCACGAAGCAATAATTATTATGAAACTGATGCTAGATAGTTATAACAGTAAAATAAAATTTGGTATATAATTTGTCGGATACGTAATACTGACGACATTACTGGGAGTTCTTTTGACATGAGGATTGTAATTTATGGAAAAACAATTTAATATTATAAGTAATTACAAAACACATTAATTTTAGGTATAGAAATTACAAAAGAGTTTACCTTAAAGTCCTTAGGGATGTGGGCTTAAGATGCCGCTTAGTGAAAAATTTCTATAATAACTTGGAAGATTTCTTAAAGTTCTTAAGAATTACGCAGTTTTGATTGATCACACACAGAGTAATACGAACTTGGTATATGAAAATACACAAGTATTCAATATCAGCGACTGGATTCAAACCTGGATCAGTGTGTGGAGTCAACTTATCCGCATCCCGAAAGTCGTGCTCCTCCGCCGAGGATCGTCTCCTAAAGTCCTGGTAGGACTTCTCAGCCGCCTCCGCTTCTATTTCCAGCTTGCGAAGTCGCAGCTTAGCTTCCCTCAGCGTCGCGTTCGGACTCCTCTCGCGTCTCTGCGAAGTTGCGAAGTCACGCTTCGCTGTGTCCTTACTGCAAGTTCGAAGAACTAGTTTCATGCGTGTTACTGATTTATTATCGAAAGTTATCGTAATTTGCTTAATATTAATCTTCGTTTCCAAGAACTGGATTTGCGATATATCGCTTCGCTAAATTCTGTATTTTATCTATATTATCGTAGTTTTATCTATATAACATAATTCTTATATAGAGAAAATAACTCAGAACTATTTATATTTAATGGCATTAATCAATAAGGTTCAATGCGAAATAGCGAAGTTACGCTTAACAATCTCTTTTCTGCAAGTTCAGAGAGTCTAGTACTTACCTACTACTTAGTACTTACTTACTTACTACTTAGTACTAGTCTGCAATACTAAAAATTATTATAAAAAGTAATTTCTTCGTAATGAATGCGACTCTTTGCTTGGTCCTTGCTGCAAGTTTAATAGAAAAGAACTAGTTTCATCTGTTACTGAATTATCTATATTATTAAAAAAATTGGATATCAAAATAACCATTTTCAAATGATTACATTGTGATATGTAACCAATACATGTAACATTCGTTTCGGCTTATCTTTGAAATTGCTGGACTTTCTGGTAACTGGTACTCGTACTCGTCTAAAACATTTACAGATATTTTTATATTACCTACGCAAATGAGTCGCGCTGACTTGTGATATTTGTAAACTTTATATAATAAAAACTCACTTCCCGAGCTTCTGTTTGGCTTCTCGCAAAACGGACTTGGGATTTTTAACTCTACTTTTGTTAAACTTTTCAGGTGTAGTTGGTTCTTGGTGTGTTCTGTAAAAAAAATCATCAACTCGTGTGTCAGCCTTGTGTCATAACAAAAAATTATATATTTTTCAGTTTAAAATATGCTGTCGAAAATTTCTCGTTTTTAAAAGTAGTAACACAAGTCTATTATACAAATAGTATTCTTTCAAGATCGATTCCGTTTTGAAATAATACACAATTTTTCGATCCAATATTTAAAGCCGCTTTTTACCTTTGGCGCGCATACGTGACATTTTGATAAATTTGGTAAATAGCCTCCGTAGCCTAGTGGTAAGGGCCTGCGCTTTAGAAACCGGAGGTCGTGGGTTCCAATCCTTCGCGGAGTCAACAATTTTTCATTGTCGTTTCGTAGTTAAGATGATCCATGCGTCGGATGGGTCTGTAAAAAGTCGGTCCACCCGTATTGGACCAGCGTGGTGGGATACGGGCCAAACCCCAATGGAAAAGGGTGTAGTAAGAGAGGTATAGTGCAGCAGTGGACTGACAAAAGGAGGAATAAAAAAAAAAAATAAAAGAGAGGTTATTGGCTCTTATAGTAGAGCTCCAATTATCCGAATTAATGGGACCGGACTCATTCGGATAATCGGATTTTTTAAATTGCCATTGGAGACAATAAAAGCTACGTTTTGATATTGCACTATTTTTTATTGAATTAAATGAAAGAAACATGAAATTTTCACATGTTTTAAATATAAATAAAGTATACTTATGTACAAGTTTAGAAATAAAATCATTGTTTTTAAACATCTCCTTCAATGAATGCCGTTTTGCGGTCTTCAACCGTTTTCGGCAACCAGGTCACGCATTCGCTTGACGGTGAGCAGTTGCAAGTGGTCACACTCGGGCTGACGCTCCATCCACTTCAAAGCAGTCTCGAGGCCGGCAATGCTTCACTAGCTGATGGTCCAGCGTCTACTTCGACATCAGCAGAAAGTTCTTCCACATCCACTTCAACATCTTTTCTCACACTTACAACAATTTCATCGTCATTGAGAATTTGAAAACCAGGGTCAGACGTGTCACGAGCCATCCACTCCTACATCTTCAGCACATACTTCATCTAACGATAGACAACACGTTTTTCTTTTTCGAAGCCATGGTATAAAACAATACAGTATTGTACACGCACAAACAAAAGTAATCCGTAGCGAAACAGTAGCGTCCGCGAACAAGGTCAATAGCACAATGGCTAATCAAAAGAAACAATGACAGGTGCTGGAACTTGTCTTAACTGCCGTTGTGCACCGTTGTACACACGCGAAGGAAGTCAGTGTAGGCACAACGGCAAGTTAAGACAAGTCAAGTCAAGACTTAACGCGTGGGAAGAATAATAGCGCACTTACGACTTTTTGGACAATTTTTGCGATTCGGATAATCGGCGATTCGGATAGTCCGAGTTCGGATAATTGGAGTTCTACTGTACGATTAAGATGTTTACCTCAGGGCAAATATCCACCAGAAACAACGCAGCAAATAAATTGGTTGCGCTGCTTACAAAAACTCAATACATAAATTTAATTAAATTATAGTTTTAGATTCAATAAAACAGACCTTTGCTTATCAAGAGGCACTTTATCGAAAGTAATATTAGCTTGTAAAACAAGCTGAGGTTGTACGGGCCAAGGATTTTTTCTCGCTTCTTCCGTGGTGTCAACTAAAAAAGAATGACAAAAATTAAACAATATTTTGGTATAATTTAATACAATCATTATTGTATCTTTTTAATAATATTACATTCGTACATTTACAATTGTTTATTAATCCTAATAATATACAAATAATTTATATTATTTTATTGTACAAAATGACAAAAAAACATTTCCGGTTAATTTGTTACTCGGGTCAGAGGAACCCTTAACGGTACTAGTTTTTATGATATAAAATGCAATAATACTTCTATGTTGTATGAAGTTATTTGCATTGAATTGTCTTTCCTTACGGATGCAATCACACATCATCAGCCTGTTTTAGTCCACTGCTGGACATAGGCCTCCCTATCCATTAGGGGTTTGGACCGTATCCCACCACGCTGATCTATGTCTAGCAGTGGGCTATCACTGGCCGATGATGATTATATAAATAATTAGAATCTGACAAGTCATTGAAACCGCACCTTGTTTTGAGGTTCCAGCTTTCGGTGAATCGTTCTCTTCTGTAGATAATCGCCTTCTAAGCGATTTCCATTGTTTCAATAAATGTCTGGAATCAATATCTTCAAGTTAATAGTAATCCGGTTTGAAGGATATTAAAATTTCGTATGAACATATATTTTTAAAACTTGGGCCTCTCGGCAGGAAGTAATTTTGTAAATAATATTATTAAGATGAAAATAATTACAACTAAAATTTATACTAAATTATTACAATCAATAATGATATAGACCTATAACTTTACTGTGATTCTGCGTGCAACATTTTTTAACATAAATTAAGTTTTTTCTCTGGGTCAGCTATAATTGATTACTAATTGACCGTATTTCCAAACGGAGAGGTACTGAATTTGACGCGTATAGGTTGTTTTAATGTTGCCTCGTTGCTCCGCCTCCTATTGCTATGATTTTGTTCGTTCATTTCAATGTATTAGCCGTCATTTGGTCCAATTTCTTTTTAATAATTTCGTAGCAATTAGTTTAATAGCTATTTGAGAAATTAAGAGAATAATGGTGTCAAAAATCAGCGTTTACAATTTAAACCTGGTACGATTAAATTGGCTAACACTGGCTCAACCTCGAAAGAAATACTTGAATTATGTTCTACATAATTATACTACTTGAATTGGCCTGCAATAAAGTCCGCGATGTATTCACGTTTTAAGAGTAACCCATAATAATTGTTTTACCGTAAACATTTCTAAAAATTACAATACAGTTTAAGATCACAGAGAAGATATTGCATTGAAAAAATTATTGTATTTACATAAAAACTTGTCATAGACGACATTTTGATTAAAGGAAACCCTTAAAATATCAGAGATTTAAATTAAAGAGGCAAAAATTTCGTACAAAGTGCTCCTTGTTACCCGCTAATATCGCGTAAAATTATACGCTGTTTAAGGTCGGTCATATTTTTTGTTAAAAATTTACTTGTGTAAGAATCGTACCACCTTATTGAGCTTTCGCTCTTTTTTGCACAATTTTGATCTTACTAAGCAATTTAGTTTCATAGAAACAGTGCGAGAAACACTTGTATTCTGGTTTGTAGGGCCTCCTAAATAAGTGAACTATTAAAAACGAATACCGTTTCGTATCCAGCCTGTCAGCCACCACACCAACAAAAGGCACCTCCTCATCAGGGTTGTAGGTCCTGGCGGATGAGGGGAATACGCTCAACTCCTCGCCGCCACCTTTCCGGCATCCGGATTCGAACCCAACACCGCTCGGATTAATACTGGAAATTTAATAGACAAAATTATATTTAGATTATACTGGACATGAATAAAATTACGCACACAAAATAACCTTGCCTAGCCTAGCTTCAACCAAATCTTCTACGACGTCTGATGATATAAATGACATATGATAGGGGTTTATTAAGCCTATGTCCGAGGTTGAGGTTGTCGGTTTGAGAAGCCTATGTCCAGCAGTGGACTGTAACAGGATGATGATTATGAGTAACTGCCATTTAATAACAACATCGGTCATAACAACATCAAAATACCACTATAAGCAACTTTTATATTCACCCAATGGCGGCAGAGGCGGGAGGTGCGGTGCGTGGCCTTAAAGGGCCCACGTTCGCCCACAGCTGGGACTGCAGACGAAAGCGGTCACGGGACAGCTCTTCTATGTGTCGGTGTTGCTGAAAAAAAAAAAAAACACATTTTTAATACTTTTATTGCTCAGAATTTAACTATCTATACATAATTTTTTAGATGATGTATCATATAATTGTATGTTCGGTTATTATAAAAGATGACAAAAAACAATGCCCGATGAATTTCTTTCACCGGTTCTCTTTCTGTGTTTTCTGGTTCGTTAGGACAATTAGGACCGATTACCCAATTGTCTAAAGAGTAAGGTGATCCATCCACCCTGCATTGGACCAATGTGGTGGGATACGGTCCAAGAAACCCGTATTGAAGAAGGCGTGCATTAGGGGACGCCTTTGTCCAGCAGTGGACTAACACAGGCTGACGATGATACACCTAAATTTGTAAAAACGAAACAGATTAAATGTTTATAAACAATGCAATGAAATGCTCACAAAGTGAACGAAATCGATCTTTTAAAGCCAGTCAGTTGCACTCCAAATAGATTCGTATGTTTACCCTTGTAAAAAAGACCAAAGCTTTTATTTAATCAAATAAAATTTTTTAATACCTGATCAGCGAATGTCTTCAAACGTTCGTTTTCCAAACGCAACAATTCGATTTGATAATCGCAGTTTCTCTCTTGGATCGTATTGTCTTCGATATTTTCCTGCAAAATTAATTATTTATTTTTGTTTTTACATTTTTCGTTAATAAAAAAAACAATTTAAAAATAATTAAGTACTTTCAATAATAAGTCATCAAGTCCATTTTGATCTTCTATGGACACTGGATAACTAAAAGTGGCTATGCTTTTAACTGCCTCCGTAGCCTAGTGGTGAGGACGTGTGCTTTAAAAATCGGAAGTCGTGGGATCGAATCCTGCGGCAACTCAACAAAGTTTCATTGTCGTTTCCCAGTTGGTTAGGGCAATTTGGGATAGGGGTGTATTAGGGGAGGCCTATGTCCAGCTGTAGACTAACGCAGGCTTATAATGATGATGATGCTTTGAGAGTTTTAACTATAATTTAAACTGCTATAGACAAATGAGACATGATATTCATGTACTTTAAGTTTAATTCCAAAAGTAAACGGGCCAAAATAAACCCGTTTTTAAATGCGGATTGGCAATTAGGACCAATATGAGCACGCGACATTTTGCGCATTATTAGAATTTATTAAAATAAATTCTGTGTTAGTTTCGGGTAATTATTCATAGGTATTATGACGTTTAATGGCTTTATATATTTTTTTTCTAAAATGTATAATGTAGTTAATCTTTTTATCAGGGTCCAGTACAGAATCTTTTGAACATTTGACCGGTAAATCGTAACGAAGCAACGAAACGTCAAATCTTAACTTCACAAAAGACAACAACAAAGAGAATTTGTTCACAAAGTATCTGCTAGTTATAGTGTCGAGTTCTATAACAAAATTTATACATAAAACATTTGTACCTGATCGAAGTTAACATTCTTAGGTTTCTTCAAATCATTCACTAGCTGATTTGACTTGACCGCATCACATTTGGAATTCTTAAAACCATTTTCATTATTCATTTGACTTTTATTAAAATCTGTCATAACGGCTTTATCTGTTAACTTTTTCACCACTTTAGAAGTCAACAACTCTTTCAAACTAGCAAGTTCTTCCTTGAGAACATCATAATTAGATTCTTCTTTATTATTATTTTCTATTTTAGTGTTGCTAGTGTATAATTCTTTCAATTTCTCCAACTCTTTGCGCTCTTTGTCTATTTCCTCTCTTTCTCTTCTCATAGACGAGAGATGTCCTTGTAATATAATCAGCTCGCTTGATATCTGTTCGTGCATATCATCTCCTCGTTTTCTTAGAGTCTGCTCTGCCTTTGATATCTGAAGTTTAAGAGTTTCTTCCTGAAATAGATGTTTTGTATTATTAATAACCGATAATGTGACTATGCTTGCTTAACAAGATGGAAGTCGTAGGTCAAATTAAACGGGAACTAATTCATTCGTTGAGTTTTTTTTTATGGCATACGCAGGCAGACGAGCAGTCGGGCCACCTGATGGGAAGTGGTCACCGACGCCCATATAGATTGGTCATACAGGTATCACCCTGCCTACCGTGAGACATAGGATATTAAGTCTCGTTTACCTAGTAAATACGCTGGCTACGGTGCCCTTCAAACCAGAACACAGCAGTGTTTTCTCACTACTGCTTCAGCGCAGAAATTGGTACCACCAGACGGTCTTCTGTAAACAGGGGACCTACCACCGGTAAGTTCCCCTGTTTACAGGCTGAGTGCAGTTAACCCTTTAAGGAGTGGAAGTCAGATATCAGTAACATGCGAAATACCGTTATTCTCGTTAATAGGCACGAATAATGAGTGATCCCTAAGATTATTAGGAAAGAATAATATATTTTCATAAGTCTATTGTTCCTTTGTTGAACGGAACAAAGCAAAAACACCACCATGGTGCCTTTTTATTCAGAAAAGAGATACTGTAAAATAACTTAATTCAGTTTTAAACAGCACAATTAACATGGGAAGAATTTGTGTTGTATAACGCTGCATTTTTTAAGGGCAGGGCGTATCATTTACGGACAAATTAACGTCCTACTGGTCTAGTCCTCATCAAATAAATAGTCATCAATAAAATAATCATTACAGTTTGGGGTATATCGGTAAAACTCGCTGTTGATGTAGCCGAATCGTATTGTTCAATAGTATTGTCCTGTAATATGCAATACTTTCGGTGCATTATGAGATTGTTAGTAACAGTTAGGTTCGCGCGGCATGATGGCAAGTCTGACGCAATCCTGCGGGATACAACTTTTTGCTAGCGTTATCTCCTGTCTCCATAGCCTAGTGGTATGGGCGTGTGCTTTAGAAACCGGAGGTCGTGGGTTCGGATCCTGCGGGGACTCAACAAATTTTCATTGTTGTTTTCTAGTTGGTTAGGGCAATTTGGTATAGGGGTGTATTAGGGGAGGCCTATGTCCAGCTGTGGACTATCAGAGGCTGATGATGATGGTTATCTCCTGATTAGGGACCATCTACAAATTACGGCACATGTTACGGCAGAGGCAAGTGGTTCGATGAAGTGTGACTTTGTGTGACATGGGGATGTAAGGGTTCCTGAATGTCGAGACGTCACATTTCTTATCTGCATGCTTAAATAACTATACTAATTTCGCGCTGCTGTTCTAATTCAATGATTTGTAAATCTAAAACTGTAAAATATGTGACGTCACACTAGACGCGAAAGGGTGGGGGTTTACTGACAAACAATGTAAATCTATTATCAAGGTATGTTACCTTGGCATTTAACCTCTCCGTCTCCATTTGCAGAGTCTTCATGGTCCCCGCCATGTTCGAATGCTGCTCCCTCAAAGTCCGCGCCAGACCCCAAAGGAACCTCTTCTTCTGCTTCACACTGGATTCCAAATCGGCCTCACGTTTTCTAAACGAATCTTCGATCTGAAAAAAAGAAACAAACAGTAGATGTTTAACTCCACATAGTAACTTTAGGTTACATTGTGCACATCTATTAAAGTTATGATTTGACTAAACTTTAGGCAGACAGAGTCTAATGTCAAGGTTAGCCGTGTTATTAATTAAACATGTTGTCGGTGTTGCATACAGAGGTGGTGGATACAAATAAGAATGTTTGTGAAAAAAATGTTTGCCCGTAAAATCGGTATACGGGCGAAAGTTATACGTGACAACGTCTTTTAGTGGTAGAATGCTTGTAATGTGAATATTCATTCGTATAGTAGGAAGAACGATCAACCCACTTTCTCTCTGTCTCTTTTTCACTTGACCCGTGCCTCTCACTCTCTCTTATGGTTGCTTACACGTTACGTGAGCGGCGCTGCGACACAGTGCACGAGAGTGCTTTCCTATCATGAAACATTTTATAAGTCTATGTCACGTTAAAATTATTAACGATTAGATTGTATACTGTGGTGGAAAAAATATAAGCGGTGCTTTTACCTAATGGTAAGTGATACGGTGCACACATAAGAAGCAGCTCAAAACACCGCAAAAGGTCGCTCTGAATTAGTGAGAGTTATTTACGTTTTTTCTAGTGTCTATATTAAATACGACGCTCTTAAAACATATATAACCGGTGGTAGGTCCCCTGTTAACAGGAGACTGTCGGCGGAGTACCACCAGGGCCTATAGCTGCCGAAGCTAAGTTGAAAACACACGTGTTCCATTGAAGTGCACCGTAGCCAGGCTTTACTGGCGTAAACGAACTTAACTCCTTTTCACGGTAGGCAGCCGTTGGCGATAACACTGGTATTACCTAATGTCAATGGCTCGGTGACCACTTCCCATCATTGGTCCGACTGCTCGTTTGCACATGCGTATGCTAAAAAAAATATATATATATATTTATATATATATATATATAATATATATATATATATTTGACAATAGTACTTGAGGATAGCAACCGTTGTGCCCATTCTCTTTCAAGTCAGTCCCACGTAAGAAAAGATAAATAAAAAAACGAACGAAGTTAATTTACCCGAAGCACTAAAATGTTTTTGGACGAAGTCACAACTATTAATTAATGTTGGCACTAGAGCACCGGCGTAAATAAGTAGCTACTAGTTCGAAAGATTAGACATTTTTTATACTGTACTTATTATCTATCTTAATCGACGATTAACATAGTACGATTATTTACTCAAATACTGTTTATTTTCAATTCT
Organism: Lamproptera curius; assembly: GCA_029286875.1. Lineage (NCBI taxonomy): Eukaryota > Metazoa > Arthropoda > Insecta > Lepidoptera > Papilionidae > Lamproptera > Lamproptera curius. The sequence goes on from JAGSMT010000007.1 coordinate 4,946,949, forward strand.
TAGATTTTTAAACTTCGGATTTAGACAACATGAACCTTTTATAGGCACAATTTTAATTTTTTTAATGGTGCAAAAATGCGCTCCTAAACAGAACGCTGGAAGTTTTATAAGGATAAGAATTAGATGTTAATCTGTGTATATACAAACTGCCCAACCCCCGCCAACCCGTGTTGCACCGGCGTGGTAGGATATGGTGCAAAACCCCTTAATGGATAGGGGTGTATTAGGGGAGGCCTATGTCCAACAGTGGACTATAACAGGCTGATGTGTGCGATGTGAAACAAACTGCATGTATTATTTGGCAGTGGTATATTACCTCGTCATATCTTTTCTGCAATAACATAGACTGGTTCACTAGCGTTCGCTTCAGTGTCCTCTGGTCCTCCTGTCTCACCATATCCACTTCGGCCTCGTATACCGTCTTTAGCTGCTCGAACATCTGAAAAGTATTTAAATTCAATGTAAATATATGAACACTATATAGTACCCTGCGCTATCTATACCTCAACAAAATTAGATACAGAAACTGCTGCCATAAAAATGATTTCTAATAGTATTTAATACTTTTAAGAAAGACCAGTATTCTTACTGGTTTCTTTTAGCATAGTCGTTTTTCTTTTATTATAGATCAAGCAGTTGCCGTGGTTCACTTGCAACCTTTTAAACCTTTGCAGTGTTAAGCAATAGAAATTTTAATTAAACACCTGTATTGTGTACACTTCTATATAGCACGGCAAATGAGCTTCTATGTAACAAACTATAGCAACAAATTATATACAGAAAATATTTTTCTTATCTAGTAATATGATAATAGAGAACGTCCTCCGTAGTCTAGTGTTACTTGGTTAGTGACACAACTACTTTTTCTAAGTTGTGGTGGATCGGCCCATATTGCCCTAGCCAACTAGGAAACAACAATGAAAATTTGTAGAGTCCCCGCAGGATTCCAACCCACGACCTCCGGTTTCTAAAGCAAACGCCTATACCACTAGGCTACGAAGGCATAACACTTTATAAAAATAAATTTACAAAAACATATACTCAATAGCTATTTGAGTCCTTTACTAAACTGAATGTTTAATACAATACACAATTTATTTAATGAAACAAATTTTATCTCGGTTAAATAATTTTAACATTTCATACACTTTTCACCAACAAGTGATAAAAATTGTTCTATTCAATAATGTATAGTAATAACTTAAATAAAAATAATAATCAAAGTATTCAATATTTAATATTTCAGTATGTTTAAAAACCTCATCAATAATAATCTTCTCAGTAACATCCATGTCTCTAAGAAATTTCTGTAAATTCACAAGGTTCTCATCTGAATGATTTAAACTCTGCAAACAAGATGAAAAGGGTATTTTATCAATATTGCCTTTTTTCATAATGTATGTTAACAAAAATATGAAATTTATAAAAGCAAATGAAAAATTTTTGTCTCAATTATTTTACAAACTAGAAAATATTGTCAAAGACATGCCTGTACATAGAAATCAAATTCATAGTAGTTTATTCATAGAATAGCTACATTTTGTCATACCAGCAAATCAATTAAATTATTGAATGATGAATGCATTAATTAACTTAGTATTATAGTAATAAACATAAATCTCACCTCGCACAATTTCCTTTTTTTGTTTTTATACTGCATCCGATAGGTTTTCATTTTCCGTTTACACGATCCGCAAACTGATAAATGTTTGCAGTTCAATTCCGATTTTGGGGCACTACTTATTTGTAAATCCGCTGATAAAGAACTACTGGAATCAGTAGCATTCAAATTGCTGGCTGTAAAAATATTATTGGGGTATATAATAGTAAAAATATAATGTATAGCTGTGAAGTATGCAGTAAAGCACTTTTTTTAATGTTTAATGATTGGTACAGAAAGCTTTTATATATAGACCTTGTAAAATGTCCTGCTTATAAAAAAATGCAGCATAAGATGCTAATTAGCCACTGGCCATTTTGAGACATAGGATTTTATGTCCCTTTCAATTGCAATAGCCTTATGTCCTTTAAACCGCAATCCAACAATGTTTTCAAAGTAATGCTTTGGGACAGAACTATGCATTTTTGTAAAAGAGGATCTACTAGAAAGAGAATAGAGCTTTGAAAAATCTTGGAGAAGTTTACATAATCAATAAACACAGAGAAACCACTGCTTATAACATATTTCCAATACAGTATTTATTTAAAATGTTTTACCTTTTTTTAGGAGTACATATGTATATTTGTTTGTATGCATATGTGTGTAGCTGCATATATGTTTTTGAAAAATATGTATTATTAATTTTTGTATGTGTAAATGTCTATTACTTTTGCAAAATTGTACTCATACCTTATGTTCTCTTAACCATCCAACGGTTGACTGGGAGACAATGCCTTCGGCATTAAGTCCGGCTTATTTGAGTACATAAAGTGTTAATAAATAAATAAATACATTGAAACAATAAATACTGCAAAGTATTGCCATAAAAATACTATATTATATTAATTTCATCTGCATTCTACAAATACATATGTATTCTTATGTGTACTCAAGTCGTTACTGTAACAGGGCGAAGCTATATTGCTTAAATCCTATCCCAATATAGTAAACAATAAAAGCCTAATGCAATCTCTATAAAGAATTAACTATTACTCTTAATCAACATTGATAGTATAGTTACCTACCATCTTTTTCATCGATTTTGTTCCTGTTCAGAGCAATTGATTTCAGTAAACACACCAAGAGTGGGCTTTCCCCTTTTCTGTACACATTTACTATATTTGAGGCGGATTCAGAATCACACTGTACACCTGAAAGTAAAGTTATAAAAAAAATAAGTGATTTTTAATTTGCAATTTTGTTTATTATTGCTTATAGATGTGTTAGGTTTTTTTTGCATAAAAATCTGTAAGCTCTTTGTAAAAACTGTATTTTTTTTTTTAACAGCTGATTGAAATATTACATACATACAGGACATCTCACCGATAAAATTCAAAATTTGCCATACATCTTCATCTGGAAACCTCAAATCATGGTACAAATCATCAGGTTTATTTCGCAAGAGGGATTTTGCATATTCAAACACCATATTAGCTAATGGTATTTCCGATATAAAAACCGACAGGCTATAACTGAAGTCCTGAAAGATTTTGGGGATACTATATTTATTATTTATTGAAATGACTATCAAAACATAATGTTTCATAAATACAAGAACTTTGTTTATTTCAATTAATTTCGTTTTTTACATAGATTTCCGAATTTTTTGGCTTAATATAGTACACACTAGGGTAAGTCATTGTAACCAGTCCTTAATGGCAGAAAAAAATCACTTCACCCTGTATTATGGCTTTAAATACTCAGTAAAAAACCTAAAATAAAAACCAAGCTTATACATTTGCTTAGGTACATCTTAAAATAATGTAGAGTTGTTGTTATTTATTTTAATTTACAAAATAATACCTTACCATGCGCAAAAGATATTCAGCAATAAGCATATTTATAGCTTGAAAAGAAATTTCTAAGCGCCGTGAAAAGTGCTTCTGACACATAAGTGTGCCACCTTAAAGAAAAGAATATTAGAAATTATTTGAGCCTGCTGATGAACAAACAATAAAAAATGGCACATGGTTACCTAGCAAATGATAATTAAAACACTAATTAAACAAACTTAAAACCTGTTATGAAATTTAGTACTAAAGCATTCTATTATTTAATGATAATAATAATAAGGAGACTTTTATATGAAGTACAGTATTTAGTGAACCTTTCCATGCAATTCGATTAAAAGGTACCTTTTTCAACTTGTTTCAATATATTTATAATATGCCCTCGTAAGTATGCTCGAAGATCATTCAGAACACCATTTTTTTCGAACAATTCATAAATGAACTTCTGAAAATCTTCAGCTGATTTATCCTTTGTTATTGTATCCGTATTTTCTGCCGTCGAAGCATTATGAGATATATTTTCCATGTTATAATTTTATTTAAACTTCTGTACACATTTTTTATTTTATATTATTTGAATACACTATCAATTTCAAAGTTCCCCAACAAATTTACTATGACATATGGAAACATTTCCGGTTAACGGTTAAACGAATGAAAACTACTAATTCTTGACCGTAAACATGAATAATTATATTGTTTTAATTCTTTTATGCAACTTTTATCGTTATATACGAATTATTAATTGAAACTTTCTAGTGTATATTTTTGTTGACAACTAATATGTTCATGAAAATAATATTTATACAAGTATTAAAATATTATTAATGTATTTTATATAAAGTACAATTTCGATTCATTGAATAACTGTCCCTGTGGCGCAGAGGATAGCGCGTTGGACTTCTAATCCAAAGGTCGTGGGTTCGATCCCCACCAGGGATGTCATGAACGTTTTTTTATTTGTCATTTTTATTAAAGTAAAACTTGCGTCAATTTCATCATCATTTGTATAATCTCATCCATATTTCATTATTTACTTTGTGGAAAGGCTATTAAATTTTTACAACTATATTCCATTGTAAATAAGGTTTTTACCCAATCTTTGGTTAAAACCGTTGTTGTAAAAGAGACAAAAACTTACCAAACATTGAAACAGTCAACAAATCACGTAAAATTATAAAGTTCTATTGTTTATTAGTTATTATATAAAAATATTATATGATTTTGTTGTATTGATGTTTAACGATAATAACAATTCGTAAGATTGTAAAAATCCTGAATTGCGCCATCTATCGTAACACGTTTACATATCCTGTTGCTTTAAGCCATTTCAAATCTCTTTTTAACAATAATATGTACTAGATATTTAGAAACATATCAGATCGAGTAGCTTAGTTTAGTACCCTCCGATAGAAATCTTATGGCATTTTATTTAATTATTATATTAATATAATTTAGACATTGCTTACGATCTCTAAAAAAACATCTTGCGCTAGTTGTTTATGGCTGAAATATCTATAAAAGGAAACGAATATTACGGATTTGGTTGATTTGTATTGAAAACAATCACAATAACAACAGTTTCATTTAATAATAAGTACATACAAAATTTAATATAATATAATAAGTCAATTTAACATAAATAAAGCAATTCGGCTAATGCGACATCTTAAATAGAATTAAAAATAGTCGAATGGTTGCTGCGATATATATTCATGGATAATTGTTATGAAAGTTATAACATAAATTCAAAATAATACAGTATTCCAAAACTCATCATAGCAAATATTTTTGTAATCAATCAATTTAATTAAGTAGTACGTATTTCATCATCAATTTGGTGATTTTATAAACAAATATTATTACTACCTCCGTGGATTAGCATTATTGGAGACCTTTTTAATAACCGGAGATCGTAAGCTTAAATAGTTGTACAGAGTAATATGATCAATTGCTTTAAAAAGTAAGATTTGTTGCTCACATAAGACACACGCGTCGGGTGGGCATATGTAACTTTGTAGTTATTCCAGAACTACAGTGCAATTAATTGACTTCTAATTTATTTAGCGAATTCTGTTATACGTTAAGACTACTGACCGAAGTATTCAGGTGAAAACTGGTGGATTAAAAACCTCCTTTCTTAAACCTTAGCAAATGACTAAAAAAAGAAGAATAAGTAAAGGGTATGTAGCGGAAATACAAATATGTTCTCATATACAGAACAAACATGCGTATGTACATCCACGATGCATGACGCAATCGCCGCTTTTAGAAAAAGCCATTTATGTTCGCCCTGAAAAGGGTGTCTGCATTTTGCGTGTCTTTAATTCACGCACATCATAGTAGTGTTCATAACAATAGTCATCGGGCTTTGTCATCGTCAGAAAAGCAGTCTTCGTCGGCAAGCGGGCAGCGCAGAGTAGTATGTGCATAGTTCCATAGAGCGCGCTTTCGCGCCCCGCGGCATATATACTGTACGACAGTGCTGCCATCGCGCCGCGTGGCGCTAACCGAAACTTAATAAAGGAGTAAAACCGTCTATACTCTACGCGTGTACTCTACATCGCCAGTTGAGTTTGTACTGTACGACTTTGTTCATGTACCTACAATGTATCTCTCAACTGAACATCTCTTATACTAAAAAACATTGAAATGGCTCACGTGACCCCGACAACAGCCACGATGTCTCGTACGGACGAGTCGATGCGTAACACCACTCAGCACAGTAACACCATATAACAACACAACGCTTATCACACACGAGGAGAGTCCCGTTCCGGGTAACGGCTTATACGAAGCTGCCCCGCTATATTGCAGACCCGTCTTTTATACATGATTTCAGACAGACATGACGTCAATATCAAGGACTTCTTTCTATTTTATTTTGCTCAGAATTTGCAGCCGGCATCGTCGTATAGGGAGAAAAGAAGAGAAGAGAAAAAGATGTTGCTTAAATCGGACTCGAGAATTACAAAGCGACGTGCACCTGTCAACAGCCAAGGTGGAATCGCTGGGTAAAAAAAATATTGGAATACAGCCGCTATTCCTATCGTTCTTGTCCACCGCAGAACGGTATACAGTGGCTATGGGTGAAGAAGAAATCCTGTTTGGAGTTTTCAGTAACTCTTTATAGCTTAAGTGAAACATGCTTTTTAGCACAGTCTAATATAGGACCCTCGACTATGGCTCGTTGAAATGCATCATCATCATCTTTAGCCTATGTTAGTCCATTGATGGACATAGGCCTTTCATAATAATAATTTTTGGGGTTGTGTGCCGTATCCCACCACGCTGGTCCAATGCGGGTTGTTAAAATGACTGACTACTAATCATTCATCCAATGTCCATCGGTCAATAAGTTAGTAGTAGGAAGCCTATTCAACTGAAGACATAGTTCTTAAGAACTACCCGAAACTCTTCACCGCTGCATTGGAAAATGCTTTCAAACTTATAGATTAGCTTGAACGAGGTATATACATCAATAGAAAATACATCGCCCGTCTCTGTTTTGCCGTCGACAGTCATTCTGGCGGAGTCACCGGATTATCGAAACTCTATGCTCAATGACCTCAACAGTATCTCCCAACACCTTAGGATGAACATGGACAAGACGGAAGTCATACCTAACGCTTATGTCATGACTATGCTGGTGACTGGGCTATTGAACGTGCTATGCTCGGTATTTCTCTGCGTGATAAAGTGCGTAATACAGTGATCGGCCGGTCATACAGCTCACAAAACCGATAACCGTTGTAGGTAACAAATTTCTCTAATCTAACAGCAAATTTTAATTTAACTTGCAAGAATTGTGCTATGCCAACATACTAACAGGGTAAGTTAAATAAAACCTTTTAAAAACCTGCTTTATCATTTAGGTATCTTAGATGACTAGCTTTTTTAGACAAATTTCTATTCAAGAAAAGGATAATTGATTAATAGGAAGGTTAATAAAGAACTGAGCCTTAACTTTTAAATGTTTTCAAATTAAACGTCAACATACTTAATTGTACTCTAGGGTGTATTCTTATCTTTTCCTAGGTCCCCTTTTTTATGGCTAGCCGCCTGGGGCGGTACCACCACGGTGCATTAGTTTTTAAAGTTTTTAACTAGTTTATAAAAGTTTTCAGATCAGGCTACATATCTCGAGTTACCAGAAGTTCTTTCGTTGAGATTGAGGACGACCTAAACCAACTAGTTTATTGTTGATTGAGCGAATTCTACTAATGTTGGCTAAAACTATTTGAGCATGTTAATATTGTCGTGATCATAGATGCTGATAAAAAACCTCGTTTCTACCACGATCACCACCAAATTATTTAAATTTGTTTGTGTTAGATAGCCTAGTGGTAAGACGTGTGCTTTAGGAACTGGAAGGGTTCGAATCCTGCGGCGACTCACCAAATCTTCATTGTTGTTTCCGAGTTGGTTAGGGCAATTTGGGCCGATCAACCAATAATTTGCAAAGTAAGATAATCCATGCGTCGGATGAGCATGTAGAAAGTCTGTCCACCTTCCAACCGGCATTGGACCAGCGTGGGTTTTCGAGACATAGCATCCTGTATCTACGGTAGGCTGCGCGTTGGTGCTGGTATTACTAATGTCCATGGACATGTGACGTCAGTGACCACTTTCATCAGGTGGTCCGAGTGTTCGTCTGCCTTTTTATGCAATAAAAAATAACCAAAAAAATGTTTGCAATTGGATGCAAGCATTTTTTAAATTAAATTAAATTAGTCGAAGATTTAACTAACAGCATAAAGACAAGCTGTAATACACATAAACAGTAGTTTTTGCATACTACTGTTTTACGGTAGAAATAGGCACCGCGGAGGTACCCCATTCGGTCCCTAATATAAAGGGTCTCTAAAAATTAGAGTGAATAATTAATAATAATTTTTATAAAGAATTGGTAGTTTTACTATTGCTTCACAGCTCAACACTTAAAAAATATGTCAGGTTAATGAATGTCGCTTGACAGTGACGTTCATTATTTTATCAAAATATTGTTTACCTTATCATACTTAAAATAGTAAAAACATATAGGTACACCCAAGTTCTACATTTTTAAACGTTTAAAAGTTTGACTAGTAATTAATATTTTGTGATCATTAAAATGAGGCGACGTGCGGGAGTTGGTGCTATACAAAAACAAAAGTTAGTACAGGAAAAATATAGAGAAAAAGGATCAGAAATACAAGAAAATCAGTTTCAACAGATGTCCAAACAGTTGGATGTGTTCCGAGAAACTTAGAGGACTTCGCTTCAAAACACAAGAGTGAGATTAAGAAGAATGCACAGTTTAGAAGACAATTTCAAGAAATGTGTGCCGCTATTGGAGTAGACCCATTGGCCTCTGGAAAGGGATTCTGGTCAGTTTTAGGTAAATACTAATTTGAGTTGTTTTTTCAATGGTTGCTTTTTACTAAGCGTTTACAACAATTGTGCTCATGACTGCTCCTTTTCCAGTTCTACTTACTTGTCAGAGTTAATGTAGTTTTGAATACAAGAGTAGATAGATAAATGGTGAGTTATAAAAAGAAAGCAAAAGATATATATGGATTAGGATTTTAACTGTAAGCCATGAAAATTCTCTTAAATTTAACTCTTTATAACATATCTTGTGTACTCAATTGATTTATGTTGAAACTTATCTGAAAAACCTTTTGAGTAACAAAGGTTGAACCATAACTTGAACCTTAATACCCGGTAATATAGTTTTAATAAGATTTCATTTTTGAAGCCAGAATCAACTTTAAAATATATTTCATACTAAAGCAACTGTTTCTTTTTTAGCATCTTCAACTATTGAATTGGATAAAAGTATATAATTTAATTATTGATCTTGCTCTTTTTGTCAATTTTTTTTTTTCAATTGTGTAAAAGCGTTTAAATAATCATTTTAAAATTTTACCATTCTTTACGCTGATTATATTACTTGCATAAATAAATTCATCAAATATCATTACATAAATAAATGCAAAAATAATAATTTAAAAGCCTTTCATTTCATAAAGAAGGATCTAATACATATATGTGTCCTTTTATTTAGTAATTTGTAGTATTTGCGGTTACAAAACAAATTAATTATGACACTTCTTTATTACAATAATTAAATGTTTATTTCACATCATCACATCACAACATACACCTCATCTAAAGCTTTACAGCATTTTGTTATACCTAATAATGAAAAGTAAAGAAATTAATTATTTTGTAAAATATTCAATTTTACATTGAACTAATATTAAAATTATTTATCTACTACAAATGGCTGCCAACTAATTTCGGACCTATCAGAGGTCCTTGCTCTGATGCTGTGTAAAATGGGAAGCATGGTAAAGTCATCCTACTCGTCCTGATGAAGGACTCCGATAGGTCCAAAACTAGTTGGCACTAATTTCACGTGAGTTCAACCGTATGTAGTACATATTTTAAGTGCAATGTGTCATGATAGTTTTAATTGTTTAACAGTTATAAATTGTTTTAGGTAAAACTATGTCAAATATAGTGACTGTGAGAAATGATAAATTAAATTATTTTTATCATAACCTAGTAATAAATTGCAAGATTGCTATGTATGTGTTTTTTTATTTATCATTGTTTATGGAATTTTATTTAATGGAAATAAAAATTGTCCTTGGTAAAAAAACACCTCAAGGTGTCCATTTTGTCTATTTATGCACAAAAGTAAGAAAAGTAAGCATCTAGTAGTCCTGTAATTGTTGTTTGAAAAGATCATGCTCATTTCTTAACTTGTTTAATCAATAATTTTTTAATTTAATTAAGAGGGAAATAATAAGTTGAAAAGAAATCTGACTTTCAAGCCGCATAAAAGACAGACTTGAGGTCATATGGCTGTGTCTATTATTTTAATTTATAAATTGGCATCAAGATAAACAGATAACAACAATGCCCTTATATTGCACCTTGTTGCCAAAGGTTACATTTTTGAGCCAATATAATCTGTAATCTTGTTTACGTTCCCAAAACTTCAATTAAAAATAAATTTTCAGAAAACAATTTTTTTGTTACAATAGAGCTGTTTTATACATTTGACCATATTTTCTTAAATGTCAAAAAGTAGTCCTTATGTACAAATATAAAATTGCGTAAAGAAGCTTTTAAATTATTTTTAATTGATTCTAATGAGTTTTACATCATTTTGTTATGTCAATATCTACTAAAAAAGAGTATTTACAAAAGTAACATTCATCCCTGGTGGGGATCGAACCCACGACCTTTGGATTAGAAGTCCAACGCGCTATCCACTGCGCCACAGGGACACATGAATGATGTATGAAAATTTAAATCAGTAACTTTTTATAAGGTGATAAGACTCGTAAATATTTTTGTTTAACTTTATCTTTCGTAAACATTACAAAAACTACGATTTCGACGGTCAATGTCACGCTATCTTCTCTTAAAGGGAACCAAAGTTAAAAAACTTTCGACATGCACACATTTACATCAAAAAAGCTGTGACTAGTAATATAAATATACAAAGTTATATTTTTCATCATTCCGTGATGTTTTCTTTATTTTCGTTTTCTTTGGTTTACTTATAGGACAAAAATATAAACTTGAATGAAACAACATGGCACGGACATGCATATAAATATTGTAAATATCACTTGCGTTGACAAATAATATCATCGAACATATAAAAAAAGATACTAAAGGTAGGTTTAAAGGCTACTACGATATAATATAAATCTCTCTTCAGCCTCCGTTGTAGCTTACGTATGCATTTGCAACTCAAAACTTTTAAAATATAACTTAGAAGAATAAGCTACTATTTTCAGTAAAATTATGTAGAAAAAATATGTCCTCTGTGCTTTAAAACTAAATATTCTATCTTAAGAGCATCATTCTAGACAATACATATTATATTAAAGTAGCATTACGATCGTAGGTATCGGCGATTTCTACTACGAGTTGGGTGTCCAAATAGTTGAAGTATGTTTGGCGACTAATTATAAGAATGGGGGCCTCATAACCCTTGACGAGTTACGGAGTAGGCTGGTTGCGGCGCGTGGTAGAGCGAAGAAGCATCAGGACATCACCAACGAGGACTTGTTGGCCGCTGTTAAGAAGCTGAGAATATTCGGCAATGGGTAAGCCATAAAACGCCATTTGAGTGCTACTTTTATTTATTTATACTTATTTGCACAATTAAATTACAAAAGGCGGACTTAATGCTTCAGGCATATTCTACCAGTCAACCTCATAGTGGTTCAGGGATGTCAATGTGGGTGCACAAAAATAATGAAAGAAAATAACTGTTAGAAACGAAAAGAAAATTAACTCAATAATAAGGAAGTACATAAATAAATAAACATATCAATAAGTAATATAACATAATATATGAAGAAATAATTTATAAAATAAATACATGATATACATACAAATTATACAATTAAATATATACTTATAAAGTTGTTATAGAGATAGTTATATTATATTAATATGTTTCGTTGGTATTTTAATGTACAGATGTTGCGTAACTCATACTGGTATTATTATATATTAACTAACGTAATTGATAGCTATAAATAACGTCAATTAACGTTAAATAACGGATGGTGGACGAATAAAACCGATGTTCGAATAAATTTTGTATGACTTATATTTAATTCGAAAGGTATCAAATATTAAATTTAAAGCGTTTTAATAGGTAAGTTTATTTTGTTTATAGGTTAATAGTCTGTCTTTATAATACAGATGTTGAGTATATACGTGGTATTATTATGTTATACTAACGTATTGATAGCTATAAATATCTCAATTAACGTTAAAAACGAAAATTTGTGGATGTGGCGAATAAAACCGATGTTTCGACAAATTTTGCATGACTTTTGACTATGTTTTTTTTAATCTTGCTTTATTCAAATTAAGTTACATTTCCCGTCATCTGAACGTCCTTCTCTTGTCGATTATTTAATTAAAAAAGACCAAAGGCATCAAGATACCTTAATTCCTTTGTCATTAAATATTTTATTAAGGCTTCCGACCAATAAATCTTCACGAGATTATTTTCGACAACCTCGGTTGTAAGTCATTTTTCTTCTTAAAGATTTACAGTTATCCCGGTCGGTAAAGGCAAATGGTTGGTCCAGTCGGTGCCCGGGGAGTTGAACCTGGACCAGACTCTGGTGCTGCAGAAGGCGAACAGTTTGGGAACGGCTTGGGTGTCGCCCGGCATACTTACCGGAGATCTGGGGTACGTAACGTTTTCTTGGATGGAAAAATGAATATTATTAAACTGGTTTATTTCGACTCTTTATTTAGGAGATAGAATTAAACTCCTTATTCAAGTCAAAGGATAGGAGAAAAATAGTAATATGTATCGCGTCACCAAAAATCATAACCTCGTGCTCTTAAGTTACAAACGCTGCCGAAACCGTAAAGATAGACATAAAGCATTTTTTACATAATTGTACTACTTGAATTGGCCACAATAAGTCCATACTCAATTACTATGTTTAGAATAACCATATCCATTTTAATGTAACATTTAAAATTAATCGCATATTAAACTAATTACAAATACAGTTTAAGTTCACATAAAAGTTATTGCATTTAAAAACTTCATTCATGAACACAAATGGATGGTCCAAAACCTAATGCGTATTTAGGAAGGCCCATGCCACAGACATCACGGCTGATATGACATGTACACAAAACTTCAACAGACATTTTCATGAAATTAATACCTTAAAAGTTATCAAAAATTTAAAATGCGGTGGCAGAAAACGCGACGCAATTTCCTACGTAGAGCACGTTGTTACCTGCTTATATTGCGTAAAATAGTTATTCGAATTCGAAGTCAGCCATATTTTATTTTTTTCATTTTATACATTTTTTCGTGTTTTATATAAGCATGTAGCATTTAGCCCTGCGGCAAGATAAAGTGACGACATTCGCAAAGTGGCCGGTGTGGGCTCCAGCCCATTCTCATCCATGAGAATAGCCGAAGATCGGAAGCGGTGGCGTCCATTAGGGGAGGCCTATGTCCAGCAGTGGACTGACAGAGGCTGATGATAATGATGATGATGATGATATCGTAGTGTAGTTTAGCTGTTTAATTGGTTATTTTGCTTCCAGCTGGAACGAGACTCGTGCCCAAAACGCTTTGAATCATATGGTGAAGGAGGGACTTGCCTGGATTGACACTCAAGACCCTAAAGAGACCTTATACTGGTTTCCTAGCATGTTCTCCGAATGCGTATCTGCGCAATGATCCTTATTAACGTGATATAAAGTTCAATATTGCTTGTATTTAAATATTATGTTATATTAAAATAAATATTCATGTTACATTTTGTTTTATTTGTAAAGATATCTACGCTTTTTAATCGGTGTGCGCAAATTCTTTTAAATAATGTTTTTTTTTTACTGTCGTATACTTTCAGTATATACCGTAACCGCTTCCGTAGCTAGTAATATTGGTCAGTGCTTTACGAAACGTTGGTCGTGGGTTAACTCGTATCATGAGCGGTAATAACTTTGTACTACCGATGGTTTCTCGTCTGAATTAGTCTGAAAAGTTTTGAAATTCAATAAATCTCACAAAACAAAACATAGATTTCAATCAAACGCATTTAATAAAGTATAAAAACAAAGGTACAACCTATATGTACAAATAAAAACATAATACTTATCAATATGTGTTCACATAATAAAAAGCAAAGTTTATACTCTATTCCTAATTTCTAAAGCAAAAACTTTGAAATTTTTATGATAATAATATAATCCAAAAACTAAGTAACAAAAGCAAAAATAAAACTTTGCTTTCGTGATTTTGCTTAGTTTTAATTGGTCGACTATCGCCACGCCAATCTATCGCGCGATATTCAACCAATGACTGCGCAATATAACAGTTTAGCTTATTTGAACTCTGAATTAATTTAAACAAACTGACCCACGGCAACAAAGCGGTGTCGTATGTCGTTGTTATCACGCAACTGTCACTCAGTGACATTTCATCAATAATGAAGTTAAATCTATGTCGCCTTTTCGTTGCTGTAGGTTCCGATGTCTACGTCCATACCTAATCTTAGTCAATCTAAATTTTGTTGAAGATATGGTGGAGGAAGACACCAAGAACCGGGGCTTTGTGTTAAAAGTATTATTAGTAACACTATATAATTCGGGCAGTATAACCACGTATGAAATATTGAATGCAGACGACTCGACTAACGACTATTCTAGTCTGTCTTTAATATTAATCTACCTCCCTTTTTATACAATTCTGTGATAATCCATTTACATAATCATTTATTCTACAAAGCTATAGAAAAAAGATGTAATGAGATAATAACAATCTTTAACCTTTAAATATTACAGTGACAATATTAACCGGTTTGAATTACTGAAAAAAATCATTGAACATGTAATAAGTTGCATAACATTGTAGCATCTATGTTGCCATTGGTTGTTAACAATTTGCAACTAAAATGCAAATTTGGCTTTGAAATGTATGATTTAGACGTTTAAGAAAAATAATATATAGTATATATTCTTTCTAATCTATATATATCAAAGAGATTCCCACCTATATATTGACTCATCACGATATCTCTGGAACCGTAAGGCGTAACGACGTGAAATTTGGTAGGAAAATTCCTTTCGCCGAGTAGAGGTCAACTAAAAACGGATTTTAAGAAATTTCACCCACAAGGGGGGTTTGGGGGTTTCTAGTATAAGTTACTTTACTACTATAAGCTATAATTATTTCTTTTATTTATGCGCTTATTATACATATCAAATATAAACTATATATAGAAATAAACCAACTTAGTCTGCCACTGAACATGGATGCTGGAAAGAGTCCGAAACGTCGGGAATAAATATATATAATTAACGCGAAAATCCGTAAAATAGTTGATTTGATGTATACAAGATATTTTTATTACTTCATATTAATATTATTAGCTACTCGAGCTGACTTGTTCGCAAATCGAGTCGTTTTTAGGTAAGTTCAATCTTGATCTCAGCTCGTTATTCTCCTTGTAAAGTGCGTCTAAATTCTTCTTCAGTTTAACCGTCATGTCGACGTACGATTCCTTCCACCTGAAAGGTAACAAGTGGAATGTTAACAGCAAAAAATATGACCGACCTTAAACAGCACATAACCATTTTGCACAATATATTCGGTGACAACGTGCCCTCTGTAAGAAACTAAGCAGCGGTTTCCGCCACTGCATTTTAAATCTATATATATATAAATCAATTACTGTTCGTTAGTCTCGCTAAAACTCGAGAATGGATGAGCGGACTTGGAAAAGTTAGGTCTTTTGGTTTTAGGCAAAATTATTTGTGGAAATCCAGGTAAGGTTTAAAAGATAAATAAATATAAAAAAATATCGGAATTGAAAAATATTAATTATTCTACATACAAATTTGTTCTCCTAATATGTTGTTAGTATATTTACTACAATTGTTAACTATCTATCAGATTTTTTTTAATGTGTAGATTGTGAATCATATACAAAAGTATATCTTTTGTTTGTCGAGGAGTAAGGAGTACACGAGTGAGGTAGTTATGGTAAGTTATGTAAACTTGAACTATATTATCTTAAATGAGATCTGAATATGCCTGATAGTTTTTAAAAATGTTCACATTAAAATGCTTATTGTGGGTTATTCTTTAAATTTAGATATATGCTCTCTCTTAAATAATACAAATATGTCAAACATAGTTTAAGTCTATCTTTGAAGGTTGAGGCAGCTTTCGCAATTTAATCACAACAGTTTGTGATTTTTGGTGCGTCATTTTTCTTATTTTTCATGTGACTATTGAACTACTTATCATGAAATTATTTAAAAAAATGAAATCAGATGACAGCTTATACCTCTATATATCTGTAACAAAAAAAATGAACAAAATCGGAGCACTAGGAGCGTAGCAACGAGGTAACATAAAAAAACATACGCAAATTGAGAAAAATATAAAAATAGTAAAGTGAAACAACTACAGCAAAATAAACATGGAAATTCAAAACGAAAGTATATTGACAATTTGCGTTGGCCGCTATTGAAACGGATAAACTATGCCACTTGAATAAAGTCGTTTGCGTCAAAATGTCGGACGCTTGTTCATATAAAAGTTGCATATGGCGGCGCTGAACCAATGCGAACGCGTTACAATTCGTGATATATTAGTGCTTGACATGAGATTATGTTTATGTTATTTCCATGTCCCATTTGGCAATCTATTTTACTTATACGTAACGACGTGTCAGTCGTGAAGCGATGAAAACCTATTTGTATAAAGGTAACTAAACAATTCGTAACTTACTTCCTGTTAAGTTCCATTTGATTCTCTAAATGCTTGTTCAATTCTGATAGTGCCTCTTCCTTCGTCGAGACCATTCTGTTAAATTGTCACCAAAAACAACTATATTAACTTTAATAATTTAATAACTACATTCAAGCGTTATAAAATGAACCGATTAATTTAATTATTATAATATTGAATTAATTAATTCGCCTTGCTGGCTGGCTGGCGAGCGGGCTTGTGGTGAACTGAGCTGCAATATTTTATTGCAGGGCAGCCTAGTGGTAAGGAGTGTGTGCTTTAGAAACCGGCGGTCGTGGGTTCGAATCCTGCCGATGCTCAACAAATTTTCATTGTTGTTTCCTAGTTGGTTAGGGTAATTTTCCCAGATCACCTAATCGTCTGAAAACTAAGATGATCCATGCGTCGGATGGGCATGTAAACAGTCCACCCACCAACCCGCATTGGACCAGCGCGGTGGGATACCGTCCAAAAACCTCCTAAAGGAGGCCATGTACTTAAGGGGAGGCCTATGTCCAGCAGTGGACTAACACAGGGTGATGATGATGATGACGATTACCTTCAATACAATATCCTGCACACTTGCATGCCTGTAAAAAAACTTGTTTCGTACGTACTTGTGATTTAGATCCGTTCTCGAAGTAAGCATATTTTGAAGCCTTGTGACCATCAAGTGTGTTTCCTTCAACGACTTCTGAAGGTGGTCTATTTGCAATCTGCAATAGAATTTGAATTTAAAATCTTGCATATTTTTAACTCTTGAACCATTTCATATTGATTTACCATTTACGGTATAAATAAAAAAAATGTAAATCTCCATGATTTTGCCACTTCTAGAGTTTGTTAATCTTTCAGGAAGCATAGAGGAATGGAACACACATGTCTGTAGGAATGTGCGAAGCATCTATTTTGTTCTTACTTTAGTTCTAGCTAGTCGGCTTTCTTTAAAGAAATTAATTGAAAACAATTTCAAATCAAAAGTGCCACAAGCTCACTTTAACTCGCCGCGTTGTGTTCTCAGCAAGTTCTCCTCCCAATCCCTCCTTTTCGCATCTCTGCTATGTAAATCTTGTATCCTTTGTATGTCTATCGCAAGACACTGTTTCTCGCACACCAACTGGATATTCCTGCGCTCTGAGGCTACCTACATATCGAGGTTTTATTAACATATTATTAGCATACTTAAATATGTATAGTTTATCCAATATTGACTCGAAATAAATGTAAAAAAAAATTACAAAAACGTATGATCGACTTCCAACAGCGTATAACTATTTTACGCAATATAAGCAGGTAACAACATCCTCTCCGTGCCAAATTGCGTCGCGTTTTCTGCCACCGCATTTTAATTCCCTTATTGAGGTATTCATTACAGTAAAATATCGTCTATGACACGTTTTATGTAAATAGAATGAAGAATTTTTTTTATAGCAATAGCGTTCATGTGAACTTAAACAGTATCAAGTATCAGGCACACTCAAAGCTTATTTAAGATATTAAATATGTTTTAAATGCGCCTTATTGCAATTTTTAAAAATATTTACATTAAACTGCTTATTGTGCGTTTTTCCTAAAACATATATATAATATGCTATCGCGGACTAATTGTACACCAATTAATGTAGTACAGTTATGCAAAACATATTTTATGTCTACGGTTACGGTTTTGGCAGCATTTGTAATTCAATCGCACTAGATTGGTGATTTTGAGGTTGTGAGTTGTAACAATACTACGCTATTAATAAATAACGTTAAAACTTTAAATATAAAAGGCATGCATTATACATAAAAATATCTAAGAAATATTGATGAATTACATACTAATTCCTGAAACATAGCTTCAAGTTTTTTCTCGGCGATAGCCAATTTGGGATCGGTTGAGTTAAAATTTTCTTTTAGCTGTTTCTCGTAATCCTCGTTCGCTTCCTGCAATATTTTGTTCTCCCTATAAAAGAACACGCTACATTAATAATATTTCGTATTGATATAGGTGTCATTACATATTATAAAACAAAACTATATTCTTTATATATATTGACAAATAAAGAAGTCATCATCATCATCATCATCAGCCTTTGATAGTCCACTGCTGGACATAGGCTCTCTAATACACCCTATCCATTAGGGGTTTCGGACCGTATCCCACCACGCTGGTCCAATGCGGGTTGGTGGGTGGACCGCCTTTTACATGCCGATCCGACGCATGGATCATCATACTTTTCAGACAATTGGGTGATCGGCCCAAACTGTCCTAACCAACTAGGAAACAACAACGAAAATTTGTTGAGTCCCGCAGGATTCGAACCCATGACCTTCGGTTTCTAAAGCAAACGCCAATACCACTAGGCTACGGAGGCAGTCAATAAAGAAGTATATGTAGTAAAAGATTTACTACTCATTGTGACTGCAATCATAATTTTCTATAATCAATCAATTAGTAGCGTAAATTAACTGCATTATTCTACAACGCAACCAAAACGTGTATCAGCTATGCTAAAGGTAAACAAATGAAAAATTCAAAAGTACAATATAATAGAATGGTAGATAAAAACGGAACTTAAGTTTCACTACCTGACCTTCCATTAAATAATTTATTTGAAGTCTTGCGCTTTATTATTCGTTTATGAAAATTAACAGTTCAGATTTGACTTTATTGAAATTTTTAAACATACCTGAATGTTTTATTCAGCAACATTCCCTTTTCAACTAGTTCTGCGTCAAGATGCCTTATATGTTCCAGCATATCGGTAACTTTCTCGTTATACTTCTCTCTTGTATCATCCATTTCGCTCCTGAACTTTGTTTCCATGTCTTCTCTAACGTTCGTTAGAGTTATTTGAAGTTCTCTTATTACTTCTGCCAAGAAGTTACAGTTAAAATGAGAATAAACGCTAAGAAAATAGTAAAATTCTTTTAACTGGAACCATCATAAGATAAGCTATAATTTTTTGACTGCATCCGTAACCTAGAGGTAAGGGCGTGTGCTTTATAAACTTAAAAAAAATATTTTTACTTTAATAAAAAAAAACTTAATTAAAATACTTTTCAGGATATTATCGCGCTTAAAAAATTAATTAAAAAGTATAAATAAATCAACATTAAATCATCAATTCCATTTTGACCTGCTCCTCCTTATGGAAAGACACACTAAAATAAATAAATTAAAGTGGCTATGCTTAGATGGGTTCGAATCCCGAGGGACTCAACAAATTTTGATTGTTGTTTCCTATATATTATTATTATTCCTATATATTCGTGTTGTTGTGCAAAAAGTAAGAACATCCATGCGTCGGATGGGCACGAAAAAAGTCGGGCCACCCGCCATCCCGCATTGAACCAGCGTGGTGGGTTACAGTCTAAAAACCCCCTAAATGGAAAAGGCGTGCATTAAGGGAGGCCTATGCCCAGCAGTGGACTAACACAGGCTGATGATGATGATGATGATAAAATGATAATAATTCTCTCTGGTAGGATAGGTAATATTCCATTGTTAATTTTATAGAATACCTGTTAGTTCGGCTATTTTTCGATAAGCATCACTCTTCTGTGCCGATACAACGTCGAACAATTGAAGAGCTTCAGCTACCTACGAAAAGTTCATTACAAACAACTGGCCTTTTCTAAATATAAATAAACACAATTTAAGGATAAAATGAGTAATTGAATATTTTTAATGCACAAAATGTGAAAGGAAACTTAAAAAGCCAAGTTTTTCCGATACAACTACCATTGAACGATTGACTTGAAATCTCGTTTGACTATTACTTTCGCCAAGTGGAGATCAGCTTAGAACTGGTTTTACAAAATTCTAACTGCAAACGTGTGTGCGGGGGCGTAAATAATGGAAAATTACTATACGGACAAAGTCACGGCCAACAGCTATGGTATATGGTATGGTATATGGCTATATGGTATGGCATCATTAGGGTTTGCCATAAGATTTTATCAAAATTGATTTAAAATTAGTACAATTTACTCTCGTATTGGTTAAATACGCATCCGTGGTCTAGCGGTATTGGCACTTGCTTTATAAACCGGAGGTAGTAGGTTCGAATCCCGTGGGAATCATCTATGTGTTATCGTTGTTTTCTGGTTGGATAGGACAATTTGGGCCTATCATCCCCTGATCCATGCGTCGGATGGGCATGTACAGTCCACCCACCAACCCGCATTAAACCAGCATGGTGGGATACGGTCCAAAACCCCCCTAATGGAGAAGGCGTGTAATAGGAGAGGTCTATGAGCAGTGGATTAACACAGGCTGATGATGATTAAATATCGCGTGATAATTGACTTGAGATATAAAATCAGAGTATACCACACCTTCGACTTTGCTTCCACTTCTCTTTTCACTCTATCAACGCTTTCCTTCTGGCACGTTATCAACTGCTGTCTTATATCTTCATTGCTCTTCTTTTCAGCTGCTAGATTTATTTTGTACTCTTCCAGATTCTTCTCGAGCGTTTCCAATTTCAATTCTAGATCTTTGCCTCTCTCTTTGTATGTTTGTATTGTTTTTCGTTACTTTTGAGATCAGTCTTGAGAGCTTCATAATCTTTTTGGAGCTTTAAATATTTCGTTTCCAAATCGACATAATCGTTTATTGAGGCTTCGAGTTTTAGTTCTAAACTTTTTCTCTCTTCATTTGTATCCTAATAACGGAATAAAAATGATTGACATAAAAAGAATAGAAAATCGTTGTATAAATACTCTTAACAATCTCTTTTCTAAAAAAAAAAATATTAAATAAATCGATCTTTTCTTCTTGATCTTAGTTCAAAATTCCCTTGGTCATGGAAAAATTCTATTATAAAAAATCTTAAAATAAGCAACAAAATGTAAATTTTTATTGACAAAACATTTAAGTACATCTATTATCCTAAATTAATTTTAAACATACGGATGACACTTTCAAATTGTTGTTTTTAGGTTCTGTCGTACCTGTTTGTTTCTTCTATTATTGTATATTTGATAAGTCTTCAACTCTTTGTCGAGGGCATCGATCGTCTTCTGTGAAGTCTGCCACAGCACGTGCAAAGAGTCTCTCTCCTACAAAAAAATATACCGCTGTGCAATGCGATTAATTTATCATTATCTTGTTGGCATTTAGCCTTTATTTTAGGCAATTTATCGCTTTCAATCAGCAAATACAAGGGAGCTGAAACTGAGAGATTATTATAAAACGAGTCAACGTTTTACGTTACTTTGTTTTACGTGATCGTGAACTGGATGATTTTAGCGGATGGATATAGGAAGCGGTAGCCTCCCCCAATGTACGCCACATTGGGGGAGGCCTATGTCCAGACTTACACGGGCTGATAATGATGATGATTAAATATAAGTGTTTTATTTAAATATATGTTATTATTGCCACCATTTCTATACCAGAGATAAAAACAATTGGGTATCTTTGAGGATGAAGTCTAATGTTAAACAGTAATGACCACAAATGAAAATGAAATAGTAAATCTTTCTAGTTCGTAGATGACCTCAACCAATTAAAGCTTGACATTAGGCTTTGCTTTTCTAACCTCTATATCTTATATGGACGGGTATAGTGTCATGATTGGAACGTTCCCATTGGTTAATTGTTGCTCAGTCATTAACACACAAGTGTTTCGGCTAATCAAAACTTGAGGCGTAGTTTTGCAGGGCGTTAGTGCCTTTAAAGCGTTTATGTCTTGTCCTACTGAATTCAGTATTAACCATTTAAGTCGTATCGCCACACAGCGGTAGCTTAGTAGTATTAAAACTATTATTAAAGTCAATACTTTAATCTCGACCAATGTCGAGTATGAAATCTTAAGTAGACTATTTCATTACTGAAGAAATGGAATGTAAGTTTCGTACAATTTTTTTGTTTTAGTGCTCGTGTAAAATAAAAAATATTTAAATTTATTTGAGCAAGTTAACATAATGGTTAGTGATATACCCAGTCGTTACGAGAAGCAGTGAGACACACCACAAATCTTGTCATCGCCCTAAGACAGGAGCTGTTACGTTTCGTTTACCCAGCAATTACGCGGCTGCAGTGCCTTCAAACTAGTATTGTTCATAGGTTTATACAGTACCGTTTTTCGACAGATATAGGCAACGCAGCGGTCCTCCGACGGTCTCCTTGCATAAAAGGGATCCGTATCTTTAAAAAATATTATGTTATATCTATCATCATACTTTTGTCAGCAATGCCACTTGACGCTTTAGGTCCTCCATCTCCTTGTCAATATCCTCATCTTGCCTCGCATTTTGCAGTTTCTCTTTCAAGAGTGCACCAACTTGATGCGACAGTTTATGGTTGTCAGCAATAAGAGTCTTGATTTCTTCCTCAACTATCGCCTGGTTTTCCTTTAAAAAAAACAACTGATGGTAAGTATATTTGCGACTTGTTATTATGTTACCGTATTACACAATATCATCAAACTCTGGTTCTTGAAATATAAATGCTTTTTTTGTAAAACTTCTAAACACATTTTTATACAAATGACTGTGCCGAATTCTTTATAGTAAATCTTAATAGATGGCATTTTGTGCTTATGAGCAGATCAGTATTTTTACGAGTCATGCGCCCGTGGAACCTGAAGAGAAACAAGGTCTGAGCCCTAACACTTTTTTGAATACAAATGTATAATGCAAGTATAAAGTATAAAGCATAGAAAATATTCTTATAGGACTTAAATCAAAGACTAAGACTTAGAATATTTACCCTATAAAATTCAACTTCTTTTTGAATGTCTTCGACATTGTTGTTTTCCATTTTCAACTATTCTAAATCGTCGAGATATTTAAGATATACTATAACTACAGCTAAATACTAAAGCTTAAAAAAAACAAATTTATAATAAAACATCTCTTAGATCTTCTCCACGTTGCAATGTTTACGTTTTCCGCCTCGTAACGTCACTTTTGGTTGCCAAGCAACAATTTTTTGGACTGATATAAGACAAGTATTTTTTATTAAGTACATAATCGTATCTGTTGTATATAATAACTAATATTTTTCCAAGATTATTTATTACAAAAATTGTTATCTTTATTTTTGCCTACAGTTAACATATATTGGTATTACTTTAAGCGAAAATCAATATTTAAAAATTGTTACCGTATTACAGGAGTGATTCTGAACGAAAACGACATCTGTCAAACTAAAAATCAAAAGTTCGCACTAAATACGTAAAACCGTAAAAAAAATATATTCTTTATATAAAGTCAAATTCATTAAGAAGTTTATTTTACTTACGCTAACTGCTTCAATAATGATATAAAAAATAAAGTATTAAAAATGACTAGGTAGTTTGAGGACTCCTAAACTAAAATCTAAATTGATACAAATATATCACATGTAAATATTTATTTACACCGGCTTTTGTATTCTTTTAGCCTTTACTTTGATATTCGAGAAGATCAGTGGCCTTTGATTTATGATGACAAATATAATGTATCCTTTATGGGTCTCGAGAGATTTCACATATTTGATGCGAAGAAATGGCGCAATATAATTCAGGTATGATTTTAATCAATGGTTATAGAGTTATAGTCTTTATCATATATTGTGAATTGTTGTTAACTTTTTGTGTTTCTTAAGGATTACCACGGTGTAAAGTTTAAATTATTAATTTTTATTTCCATATCATACAATTTTCATTTTTTTCCTGATGTTTTATTTTTGTAATGATACTAATAATATGAAATCATATTATTGATATTAAAATGTCTATCTTATCAGCTCAAACATATCCAAATTTCATAGTTTTCGAAAAATAATACCTTATAACAACATTTTCAGCACTTACAAGATGCTAACTTCATCACAAAGGAATGCTTGGTTCAACCACAGGAGGCTAAAAAACAAGATTTATTGGTTGTTCATACTAAGAAGTACCTGAGGTCACTAAAGGTAACATACTAAATAGGTTTTACAATGCTGCATTCTTAGCAGATTAAAATTTTTAGGCTTAAACTCCTATTGTATGCTATATAATGATTTATAAATATGCCTTTTTGCCTTTTTGCAGTGGAGCCCTAAAGTAGCGATTATTGCAGAAGTACCAGTTGTGGCATGCTTACCAAACATCTTGGTGCAATATGCTTATCTGAAACCAATGAGGTTGGTAACCCCTTTCTGTGAAATTTGGAAATGTAAAATTAAATATTTTTTCTTTTGTCTGGGTGTTTATATCTATATAATATTTATTTATTTAAATAGAAAGGTAGGTCTACGTCTTTAATAGTCATTTGGTTTCTATAGTACAAGCTTTGCTTAGTTTGGGACTTGATGATGTTGTGTTAATCATTCCAGTAATATTTTTAATATTTTATATGTCTCCTTTAAGGCAATGCATTTTTGTAGGCGACAAACAGGTGGCTCAGTTCTAGCAGGAAAGTTAGCTTTAGAAAGAGGTTGGGCTATAAATGTTGGTGGGGGTTTCCATCACTGCAGCTCGGAAAAGGGAGGAGGGTTTTGCCCTTATGCGATATAACACTGCTTGTGCGTTTCCTAGTGGAAAACCAAAAGATACAGAATGCTATGATTGTGGATTTGGATGCGCATCAGGTACTATATATTTTAACAAATAAATAAGTTCACAAAGTGTATATAAAATATTTCCTTATACTGAACTTCCTTATTCTTTACTATAGTTATTTTATATGGTTAAAAGAACAACTTCACTTCAAATCTGTATTGAAATAGGATGATTAACTAGAATGAATGTTCACTTAAATTTTATTTTCTATACATACATATTCATCAGTCTGATAGTGAACATAGGCCTCCCCTAATACACCCCTACCCATTAGGGGGGGTTCAGACCGTATCACTTTACACTGGTCTATTCCAACAACTGGATCATTACTTTTCAGACAATTGGACCCAATTTGCCCTAACCAACTAGTAAACAACAATGAAAATTTGTTGAGTCCCAGCAGGATTCAAACCCACAACCTCTGCTTTCTGCAGTACACGCCCATACCCCTAGGCTACGAAACAAACACATTAAGTAAGGAAAATTGAAAAACCAACTCTCTAGCTACTATATACGGTATTTAAGTTAGTTGAAAAGCAGGAACAGCTAGGTGTTTTTGGGTTGTCACCAGCTGTTTATATCCACTCAATTTTCTAACTTTATACCTGTGAAAATACGACATTGCAACACCGATAAACTGCAAATTTTATTTTGATCAAATGTAATAACTTCCACAAAATAATATTTGCCTGAAAACCATAGGGTAATGGTTATCAAAGAGATTTCCTTGGAGTGCCGGAAGTCTACATTATGGATATGTACAATCGCCATATATACCCTAAAGACAAACATGCTAAGCAGGCTATCCGGAAAAAGGTGGAGCTAGACTTCCATGTGAAAGATGAAGAGTATATCACCAAGCTTAAGAAGTAAGCATTGTAGATATACAGTTTTAAATGTATGTAATTATTGAATATCATTTTTGTATCCTATATTTTTGATATCAATAATTAAAGATGTGAAGCAGGTCTAAACTCTTATTTTATAAATATATATTAAAGTCAATTGATAGAATGCTACAAGTTGCTGTCCTGTTCTATGCATAAATATAAAATAATATATATATATATAAATACTGGTGGTATGTCCCTATTTCTTTATTTGTTTGAAGAGCACTATGGCCAGCGTATTTACTGGGTAAACGAGACTTAACACCCTATTTCTCACAGTAGGCAGCGCGTTGGCGACATTACTGGTATTGCCAATGTCTATGGGCGTCGGTGACCACTTCCCATCAGGTGGCCCGACTGCTCGTCTGCCTGCGTATGCCATAAAAAAAATAAAACAAGTGTAATTTGCAATATTATTAAAAGTCCATTTACTTTTTAGGAATTTAACAGCTGCATTGAAAGATTTTAAACCTGATATCTTGGTGTATAATGCAGGCACTGATATACTTGACTCTGATCCCCTTGGACACTTAAAAATCAGTGAGAATGTAAGTATGCAAACGTTGCACATGACTTTCTCAAAAGCGTGCAATATGCGCTTTAGTAATACGAGGCTTAGGTTTTTTACTTTTGCGGATAAAAAGTTTTCTGCTGCCATTGCTTGTATTTATAAATGTTTAACATTAAGTGAATTTCAGCTTCATTATTCTAATTCCTTAGATTTCAATATATTGCAGGCTTTCCTATTGAACAATTAAGATGGTCTTGACAGTTTGGCCAACTTTTTTCATGCCTATGCACTATTTGTGTAAATTTTAAAAAAGTAGTTTCATAGTACATGGTTGTCTTACATAGCTCTACTCATACTCGCTTAAGTGTGCCATATCTACTAGCTTTATAACTCCATTACTATCTTACAGGGCATCATCAGAAGGGATGAATTTGTGTTTGAACAGTGCAAAGAGAACAACATTCCAATTGTAATGCTTACCAGCGGTGGCTATCTCCGGAAGACTGCCAAAATCATAGCGGATTCAATCATGAATTTGGAAAGAAAGGGCTTAATAAAAGGCGGGAAGATGACTGAAATAGAGTGAAGATACTTAGTATTAATTCACTACATTGCTTCTCTTTGTGGATTTCTTAGAAATACCATTACGAAACTAGTTTTGATCTCATATGGTGCCAAAAGTATTTATTGCAAATTGGATTTGCGAATTTAATAATATCTAGTCAGTTGTTTTGTTTTAAATACTATTTTGATGTTTCGTCTTAAATAAATATTTTATTCAGTATTTTGTTTTATTTACGCCATAAAAAGTAATTGCTCGGCTCCTACGCAGTGATTTTGGAGAGCACATCTTCAGTGCAGCCATTTAGTCAATGTAATATTTTTTTGGTCCCAGATTATGATATTAGAGAAATAGTGCATGCAATGATTAGGTGTTCAGCGAATATTTAGGGCAAAAATCAAGCTTTTGGATTCTCAGCCGCCAGAGTGAGGGTGCAGCAAGAGCGTCCGATATATCCACTGAAAAACCACCCTCCTTTCTCATGTTGCTGTCGCCAGGGCCGCGGATACTATTGACAGTCTTCTGGCGCCACGTGGTTCTCGAGTGCCTCTTCTCTCCGGGGTGTTGGGACACCTGGATCGTCGCTTTAGGTGCCGTGTCGGAACAAACAGCATTCTACCCCCTCTTGGGGTTGCTCTTTGGCCAGTCGCCCTTTGCCTGTCCTTCCGGGCCATCACGTCCTCGCAGAGCGCAAGGACGGCGCCCCACGACCTTTCAATATTTCTCCCGAAGAATACTAGCATAACGCCTAACAACGATTTGCACTTCAATATGCTACGAACCACGTCGGCATCCAAAAGATCGTGTCTTACGACATGGTCGCCGAGACCATAGGCATCTCCGCCGATTGCATAATTTTAAAAGCACTTATTAAACTGCCCAAAGTATTAGAGTGGTCTTTTTACGCAAGTGTACGCGCAAACCCTGGTGAATGCTTTTGTACTCCCTCAGTCATCGGACTTGAAGACTGATCTCATCGTCTTTAAAGTCTTTAAGGGTTAAGGATGAAGAGGGAATGCAGTTTCGCGCAGACTGTCGGTCCTTTGTATTTGTTGGTTCGGAATAAAAAAAACATTATTGCTCTAAATAACACTTACACAAAAGAAAACACATTTAAATAAGCTAAAGTTTATTATAAAACGATTATCACAAATTTTTAAGTGCATAAAGGTAATAAAACTTTTGAAACACATTCGAGTGAAATGTAACTAAATGCATCACCGTGATTTTTGTAATAGCGCTCGTTGAGCAAAATATACGCGTGGTTTGTGCCGTGAATCGATAGTTTGTTGAACTACATTTTAAGTTTAACAATCATTTTATCTGGTAGTGGTGTTAAACTGAGCGTAATAATCGTCGGTCGGCATATTGTTGTAAACGACTTCATTGAAATACTTCTCTTTTTCTTTTTGCTGCATCGCCAAAAGCTGATTTTCTTCCATCAGTTGTTTTGCCATTTCCCTGAGAGAAAAAACAAATTGGGGTAAAATATTCAGTTAATGTCCATGAGGTAGATTTCAAACCAATTTTATATCTAAAATGGCTCTAAAATTCTGAAAAATTACTCTGTTTAATTGAGTATAATTAGCAGTAAATATTTATTGATAAACAACGCAGGTTTAACTTTCCTCTGGGCAAAACTTTAGATACAAACTTTTTTAACAAGTAAGGACAACTATTATTGATCGATCAGTTAGAAGTCTCTTCTATGTCTATCTTCTTCCTTAATTTTATTATAAAATAAACCACTTAGTTCTTTGAAGAATAAATCAGAATTAATAAAAAATTCAATCAAATCAACATAGGTTATCATTTTGTATATATTTTAAAATATAATACCTTCGCAGTCTCCTGTCTTGTATGTCTTGGCGTGCGACTTCGTATTGTATGGACTTTGACAACGCTTGCCACTCAGCCTCCATTTTGTCTTCCGCATCTCTCTTAGCCTATAAAGTGAAACTATTTTGAAACATTGTTTAAGAAAATATGGACAGCTATGAGGAATACTGCTACAACTGCCTCCGTAGCCGTAAGGGCGTGTGCTTTAGAAACCGGAGGTCGTGGGTTCAAATCCTGCGGCGACTCAACAAATTTAAATTGTTGTTTCCTAGTTGGTTAGGCAATTAGGGCCGATCGCCCAATTGTCTAAAAAGTAAGATGATCCATGCGTCGGATGGGCATGTAAAAAGTCGGTCCACCCACTAACCCTCATTGGACCAGCGTGTTGGGATACGGTCCAAACCCCCTTATGGGTAGGAGTGTATTAGGGGAGGCCTATGTCCAGCAATGGACTATAACAGGCTGATGATGATGCTGAGGAATAGACCTGTCGATACCGACAACGGCGGCTAATCTATAATAGAGATCAGGACGTGTATTACAGATCAACTACGCAGAAGATATTATAGTGCACAAGTATAAACGCAGACACATGGTCACTCCTTATTCCATCATTCTTATTATACCATGGGACGGATAACCGACCCACTTTTTACATGTGCTTCCGACGCATCGTCATCTTACTTTATCGGCAATCGGTTAATCAGACCGAAAGGCCATAACGAACTAGGAAAATTATCGTTTTCTGATAAATTTGTTAATTCCCCGCAGGATTCGAACCCACGACCTCCGGTTTCCAAAATCGCATTAGCTATCAACTATCAAAATGTAGGACAAATCAATAGGAAATCGTAATATATTTTTAATAATCATTTGATGATTATCAAATATAATTACATTCGTACTAATAAAAGACCGCTGCGGGAAACAATGTTGTATGCAGTTTTTATGTGAATGACTCAACTGCTTGAATTTGCATCTGGACAGACAATTTTGGTAGCTGTAAGTTGTTGGTATGCTAAACATCGATTTCCTAATCATATCATTGAGTAAGAAATAAACTCAATAATTAAAGATTAATTTTAATAACCTTGTTAGCCGCCATTTGTTCTTTCTGATCCGCGTAGAACTTCTTCAATTCCTCTTGGTTCATACCTTTGTACATGAAGCCAATAGCCCTGAAAAGAATAATTAAGCTATCAATTTTAAAACCATATAATACTATAACAGCATGCATAAAACATTGTCAAATCCATCTTCTTTTTAGATCTTATAAATAACTAGCAACCCACCAACCCCGCTGGTGGGTGGAATTTCGAAAATCCGTTATTAGCTGACCTCTACTCGGCGAAAGGAATATTCCTACCAAATTTTAAGTCGCTACGCTTTTTGGTTCCAGAGATATCGTGATGAGTCAATACATAGATGGGAATATTTTTTATGTATATAGATTGTACATAAAAAGAAATGTACACAAAAATAGGTATTAAAATAACTACGTTTTGTATACTGAACTTGTACACAAACCGCAGCAAAAGAAAACACAATATTTGTATAAAATGGCGGCGCATCGTAAAAGCGGCTAATAGCAACGCTCCAATCTCTAAGTAGAAAGCTTTGACTCATTTTTTGTTTGACCTTTGGACTAGTGCTTCAAACAAAGCAAATATATCTTTGCAAAGACAGCTATTTTGATTTTTAAAGAGTAAACATTTACACTTTTGTTTGTTGCACACTTTAATATTAGTTATGATAGTATAGATAATGAAATTAGTTTAGATTTATTAACGTCAATGTAGTTTCAGGGTGACATTTTCATTATGACCGGGCTCATACCTAAATTAAATATGGCCGTGGTAAATAAATAACAATTTTAATAGTTGTGCTTGTTAATGTTAATTATTTTATTATTTATTATACCGGTCTCCGTAGCCTAGTGGTAAGCTAATATAAAATCTTTGCAGTTAACCTTTTTGGTTTGAATTCTTAATTAACGTACAAACACATTGACGTAAGAAAAAATTGTTTAATTCCACATTTGCGTTCTAATTACTCTATAAACATATAGGGTAAGGGATATATTGGATATAAGTAATTTGGTGATATTATTTAAAACACTTTAGTATGACCGCGTTAGCGAATTGCTTTGTTCGCCAAACGCTGAGACAAATTACCGGAGCGAGTGAAAGGTTTCATACCGTTTACACTTGTACAATTCGCTAACGCGGTCATACAAAAGTGTTTTAAATAATATCACCAAATTACTTATATCACCAATATATCTCCTTTACCCTACCTCATTCTAAAGCCAATATTATTTCAATATTTCATCAAAGTCCAATCTGAAGTACATTTTTATTGAATAACAAAATGATCTAGACAAACTTATTGGAGTTTTTGTAAGATATTATGGAAATATCACGCTTAAATCTATAAGTCTCAGTTAACTATATTTACAGCTAATAAAGTTTAAAAAAGAAGCTTAAGACACCACATATCCGCTCACCGCCTTAAGACGTGAGATGTTATGTCGTTTATTCAGTAATTCGCTGCCTCAGGTGCACTTTAAACCAGAAGACAGTAGTGTGTAAGCACTGTGATTTGCGACAGAAATGGGCACCGCAGTGGTACTACCGCAGGCGGTCTCTTATTAAAAGAACCTACCTTTGGATACATGATGGATGATAAACGATACGACGCGAATCGACACCCAGAAAATCATAATTACACATTCAGAATACAATTTCTAAAGCGAGTATTTGGAGAAAAGAAATCTCGACATTGACCTTTCCGAGATAAAAGATGGGTCCGAAATATGGGAAGGAGATCCTTGTAAGCCGCTACCCGGAACGGAACTCTCCTCGTGTGTGATAAGTGTTGTGCATCTGTCATAGTGTTAGTGTGTTGAGTGGTTTAAGGCGGTGTTACGCATCGACTCGTACGTACGAGACATCGTGGCTGTTGTCAGGGTCTGGTGAGCCATTTCAATGTTCTTATTATAACAGATGTCCAGTTGTTGTCATCATTTTTACTTTTTGAAATTCTCTTGGAGATTTATAAAAATAAATATAATATATTTCCGACACATATGACCACTGCCCTAGTCGTACCCAATAAATAAATAATTGTTAGTTGTACATGTATTGTATTTGTATATTACCTATTCTTCCCCAGTGCACTTTTGGCGACGTCCGGATTCTCAGTTAGCATGTCCGATGTCAAGTTATTGTACATTTCGGCCGTGTTGTCTGCTTCTTCTTGCTCTCTCATTATCTGCTTCAATTGATTCCTCTCCGCGGCCTTTTGGATATTCAAGAAACATGTTACACAATACTGATTTACAAACATGTTACGAAACATATACTGCAACCTTGCATAACTCCCAAACAGTTACACCGATTTACTTTAACGCTGTAAATATATTTTATATATGACGAAGCGACTAGATGGGAACTGAACGTTCATATCGTTAATCGCCCTTGAAAAATGAAAGACAATACTTCGCGGCAATAAGTCACCGAAATTGTTCTTTCAGGATGTTTCTGAATTGAGGATTCGTGATAGTACTTATCATTAACACTGAAACAAAATGTCATTCATTTCCCACCAGGGCTTCGTTGTAACGCAGATTCGCCTGTCCCAGTCTGTACCGACATTCCCTCTCCAGCTTGTCTAGCTCGCTTGCGCGCGCGTCTCGCGACGTTATCGCCATCTGCAAACGAAATCCTGTTATATTGAAGAGCAACTGCATTTATCTCTAACAAAAAAGGCCGAACTGAATTTAACAAATACGTAAGAGATTATAATTAGATTGGTAAAAATTCGATGCAACGATTACCAACTTTATTACTTAACTTTCGGTCAATCTGGTTATCACACCATTTTGTCTTCATCAATAAGAAAGGCACATCTCCTTGATTTACAAAAATACTACAACGTTATAAAATAAAACAAGTAATTCGATTCTATTGCTTTTATTAATTTCCTCCTATCAAACCATATCAAGCGTTCGTGTCGAGCTATTTTTGTTAATAAACAAACCCACCAACCCGCATTAGACCAGCGTGGTATGATACTGTCCAAAACCCTCTATTGGATAGAGGTGTATTATGGGAGGCCTATGTCCAGCAGTGGACCTATGATGATGAAAAAAACGCCGGAACAAAATTCTCGCAATAAATGTTCCACCCACCGTTTCAATTCCGTGCAGTCATCAATACTGAATCGATCTCCTTCATACTCGATTCGCGAGCGAGCGTTCGCCTCGACCCAAAGGAAGTCGGTCGTTCGGAACGATTGATTTACACGTGAATTGAGGAAACGCGCATCACTACTTACAGACCACTTGTAACACCCACCGTGTCCCGAACCGAACACTTTCGCTCCCCGCTAATGTAATTTGAATAAGTATGACGGATAACGCCTTAATATGTCAAACGGAAGCATCGTCCTAATCTCGTGTTGTCCGTGGGTGCGATTTTGAATCCTAAAGTTGTGTAGGCGTAAAGGAATGAGGAAAATAATAATGGATTAAGTGCAGTAAGTTCTGCCAAACTAGACTTGGATATGAACGAAAGGGCGTTACACGCTTTTTGTTAGGGTGGTAGGTATCGGGTAGGTGAAGGGGTATCTATATTTATATATATATATCCCTTTTTACAGGGGACCGTCTGGGTTGGTACCAACGCGGTACCAATTTCTGCCGCAAAATAGTAGTGTTAAAAGACGGCCGTGTTCCGGTTTGAATGGAACCGTAGCCAGCGTAATTACTGGGTAAACCTTATATTTCTCGGTAGGCAACGCGTTGGTGATACCACTAGAATTGCCGATGTCTATGGGCGTCAGTGACCACTTCCCATCTGGTGGCCCGACTGCTCGTCTGCCTGCTTAGGCAATTAAAAAAATCTAGCCTTTTCATTGATGAGTTATTGTCACTGAGAGTGAGATGTCAATCACTAAGTATCAGTTCTTCTGTGGGATGCGTTACCTCTCGAGATTAAGATGGTAGAGAGTCGCTTCACCTTTAAAAGAAAAGCTCGGGAACACTTATTTAATAAACTGTTAGAAGAGTAACGATTCAGACGCTGTGAGAAAGACTTAGTACATATTAGTAGTATATTTTATATGTATACGTATTTATGTAATATAATATTTATGTATATATATATATATATCTATTTTACAGTTCACATTCCTAAACTTACAAAACCGTATCCTCGTTTTATTTCATTCATGCACCTACCTAATTTTCTCTGTACCACCCATAGGTTGACTGGTAGATAATGCCTTTAGGCATTAAGTCCGCCATATGACTTACTTGTGCATTAAGCTTTAATAAATAATAAATAAAAATAAGTATCAGTCTATAAAGAATCACCCGTAAGCCTCGTTGCTATAACTAGGTTGCTTCGACTATATATATTTCAACTTTTCTTTGACTACACTATAGAAAATAATCTGTTTTATAACACGTGTGTTATAGTTTTAGTTCACACCATATTAAATAATTAAAAAATATTTTCAGCTAAAAATATGATCTAAATGTAATAAGTAAGAAGTTACCATGTAAGCGTCTTCAGCCTTTTTACGTTCCTCCTCTGCAGCTTTCCTCTCTTGGACCTGTTGCTCCAACCACGCGTTCTTCTGTTCAGCCATAATCTTCTTTCGCTCCTCATAGTTCAGATCTTCGCCTTCAAATCTTGAAAAATATAATAACGTCTGTGATAATCATTACATATGTTTTCATAATAAGATTAATTACTTCACTATTTTGCACACTTACGAAATTTATATAAATATAACGTAATGACATCAACACATGATGGGCTTTATTAATTTCTGCCATCAAATTTTAATTAAGACTCAATATTTAAACCAATCGGAGAGCCTATGTTAAGCTATATAGTATCTATTTGTTTCTATAGTATAGTTTGAAATTGTATAGATATATTTGGACCCTAAACAAAAGTACAGATTTTGGCTAGTGTAAGTAATTTTACTGTTAGTTACGTAGTAATTGATTAGTAAATACTAAAAAAAGATTGCTCGTATGTATTAGTTATAAACGTGTTCCGGGTATAAAATGCCAATGTTTATCTAATAGCACCTAAGAACAAGCGGTAGAAGTAATAAATTTCCATATATAGGGACAAGATAGGATTGCTTTAACAGGTACCTGAACTTTTGATTTAATAACACAATCAATAATGAACGTCATATCGAAATATATAAAAAATCTTAAAGGTTTTAAAAAGTGTTCCAATTCTCCATCATTCTTCCTTGACCCTTAAATACTGTAGCTTACTTCTGAGCGCTGGACAGCCCGACTGGCTCGTCATCCGAGGCCCTTGGAGGCAGCTGCCTCTTCAGCACCTCAGGGTCGTTCAGATCAAACTCCCGTCTGTCTTCCGGTCTTTGGTACCTGCGACGGTACTCGTTGATCTCTAACTCGATACGACGACGTTCCTGATAGAAGATAATAGGATTATGAAGGAGAGTTGATAAATTTTGCTGATTTAGGGTAATTATGAATGTTAATGGAAGTAAGCGTCTTATATGTCTGACGATCGGATTATATGAATAACCGGTCAAGTGCGTGTTAAACTAGTGTGCCGAGGTTTCCGTACCGAATTTCATCGTCATAATGTAATTTGTAAACCTTCTTATTTTTTGAATTTTCTTTCTAGTAACCCTTTTTTACAACATAGGATTTTGACTTAGGGTCGATATGGTAATTTATTAAATAATAAATTTACATTTATGTTATTCAGACCGTCGGATCCTTATTTTAATAAAGAATTTTGGTCATTCTAATACATGATTGCATGATGCAATTTTTGCAGTGTGCTTAAATTAAACCAATTAAGATTGTGTCAACTGCTTGACAGATAACACAATGTATTAAACATTTTTAATGATTCTTATTTTAAAAAATACATCGACGATGTTTTATATTTGCTTTTTCATTGCTTGTTGTTGACCGATCTTTGACTCTTGACTTCAAGGCTGACCAGAGTTCGTTTAGAACAAAAACTGGCAATTAATTACGTTGACACATGAATGTTGACTTTGTCTTAAATTATCTGTACTTAATGCTATGATCAGACGTACATTGAACGAATGTTTTATCCCAAAGCGGCCTAAATAAAGCTTCTTAGGTATTTAAAAGGTTCGACATACTAAGCTTATACTATGTCAACATTGAGTTACGAATCTACCATATGGAATAAGCATCAATACTAACTATGCCGCGGTCAAACCAGTCACAGATTTCATGTAAATTAAGTCAAACTAGTTGGAGATATAGAATAAACAGTTTTAATAGACAGCCGCCATATGCAATTCTAACCCGATGTTTCACGTAAAAGAGATCATGGTTTCGGTGTCAATAGAATTTACATAATATTTTGTTTTCATGATAAGCCTGTGCTAGTCCACTGCTGGACATAGGCCTCCCCTAATGTACGCCTCATTACGGGGTTCTTGGACTGTATCCCACCACGTTGGTCCAATGCGGTCGGACATTTTGTTTACGTAAATTAAATGTCTTCTCAGGCTCGGTATAAGTTAAGATCTATGTCTCAATATACTCTTTAAATTTTATTAATGTATACAAATAAATGAAATTGGAGTATCTGTTTGTAGCATCTTTTTTTTAAATTTGTTCTGGTATAACTGGTCCGATTTTGACGGATCCTTTACAGGAAGATAGCTGATGTAAGTAAGAGTAGCTTTGGCTATGTTTTTTTATTTATTTTACAAAAATATTCTAACTAATTATTTTATCTTAAATTACCATGCGGATGAAGTCGCGCGCAACTGCTAGTACTAATATATTCTTTAATGTTTTGAGTTTACTACGAATTTTATGTCACTTGTCGTACATGCTTCAAATTTACATTTCATAATTCATTATAAGTCGCTTATTCATTTTAACACTGTAATTAGACTCTATACAGCAAAGAAACGACAAGCGAAAAGATAGGAAAGTAATGAACTCGCATTAGGTAAAGTGATCAACAATTATAACATTAAACCTTTTGTTTTATGGTGAGGCCTTGGTTAGCAGTGAGCGCTACAAGAGCCAATTTAACCGCCACTACGAAAGCTGTAACTTAACTCGCTTTGTTTTGCATTGTTACGTTTCTAGTGAACCGATCAGAATATATCTTTTTTATTTTAACGTTTTAAAACATTATAATCATAGGTTCTTTATAGATTTTAAATGTCTATTATTTATAATAATATTTATGAATATTCATAATCAATACAGAATCGAGAGAGATGTTGGGCCATTATAACCTTTGAACCTTAAGCTTTTTTAATGTTGCCATCAAGCGACATTCAGACATTTTTCGTACATATGCTTCGTAAAAATGTTACTTTTTTAATTGTATATTATTGGCTGATAACTATACTGAACTTTTTATTCTAGATCTAAAACATGTTTTTTTTTTATTGATAAGAAGGGACCGACACGACACCGACGCACATGGACAGCGGCAATACCAGGGGTATTACAATGCGCTGCCTACGTGAGACATAGGATATTACGTCTTGTTTACCGAGTAAATACAATTTTGACTGCCTCTTAACAAAGCATTAGCTGAGTCAAGGCCTCTTCAATAAAATGATTTAATAATGGCTTAAGGAAAGGAGTATAAGAGGATAGGAACGTAAAGGGGCGGACGTGTATAGGTTGTTCAGTTTTTTTGCCTATTATTTTGATCCATATCCCCACAAATATAATATTATTAAGTATTTGGTATCATCAATGCGCTGCCTACGTGAGTCATAGGATGTTACGTCTCGTTTACCGAGTAAAATTAGGTGTATAAGTGAATAGGAACGTGAGGCGGCGTGTATAAATTTGTCAGTTTTTTTAATGACTGCTCGTATTATTTTGATCCATATCCACCACCACAAATATAATAATATTAACTATTTGATCTACCTCCGCTCTCTAGCACCCAAAACCACCGCGAGATTGCTGTCTTTGATCATCTGCTGAGCAAACGCCAGTTCCTTCCTCTGTTGCTCGTCCTTTTCTGCTCTCTTCTCTTCCTCTGACGCTCCAAGAACTGGACATCTACCTTTAGGTTAAACAGGATATAAACAGGTATGAAGAACTTACCGTGAAATGTGTATAGTCAAGGTAGAAATGTATTATATAAGAGTTTGATGAGTGTGAATGTGTGAACGTGTTACGTGTTCATTTACTGTACAAAATTTTTATTAGTTTAAAGCGATTCTCAAATATCCAATGAATCACATCATCAGCCTGTGATAGTCCACTGCTGGACATAGACCTCCCCTAATACACCCCTATCCATTAGGGGTTTTCGACCAGTTATCTAACCACGCTAGTCCTATGCAGGTTGGTGGGTGGACCGATTTTTCACATGCCTATCAGACGCAGATGACGATCAATCCTTGACGTTTTAGACAAACTAGGTGATTGGCAGTTGTCCAACCAAGTGAATAAACAATGAAATTTCTTAGTCTTAAATTCGAACATGGACCTCCGGTTTCTAGCACACGCCCATACCACTGGCCACGGTACATACCACATGAATAATGACTTGACAGTTTCTTGTTTAGAGGTGGGTCTCTTTTGGAGACACGACTTACCACTGCGGTGCTTTAGCGAAAGCGTATGTAAAACCTGCTGTTCAAATACACCATGTCCCCAGACGGCTTCATTTGAAAAGGGGACCTATGCTGCGCAATGGGCTGATCACCCAAGAATTGTTAATTAAGAAATGCGTCTGATTAGAGAGTAATAAATAGATTCCGGTTGTCCACTTGGTTCAAAATCAGCTAAATACAAACGAAAGGTCAGGTGCCAGATAGCTAAAAGCTATTATTGCTGAACAGGAAGTACAGGATAGACTAAGCAGACTCTATGGCTGTTCGGTAAAATAGTCAACAAAAAGTACTTACTCCAATTTTTCTATTACGAGCGTTAAAAATTCTAGACCTTCTTTCCAATTCGCATTGGCGTCGCCTCTCCCTATTTTGTGCCTCTTTACGATCCTGCTCAGTTGCAATTTGCAGTTTCAACATTCTAATAAAATATAAAAATACGTTTTCGCCGTATAAAATACATTAATTGATGCGTCAGGAATAAACAAGACGCGTTGCTATGGAGATATTGATGTATTTTTTGTGCCTGCACATAACTTTATGTCAATTATAACACCGTCTCCGGCAGTCATTTAGTGCTCTTAAACACATTTTTTCTTAATTTTTTACTATCATATACATTAGTTGCTTTTGCCGGTTTCATATAATATTCGTTACGAACTTTCTTTTATTATTAAAAACAAAACGAAAATAAAGTTATATACATTTATATATTTAGGCGAATTATAATTAATTTACTTCCAGATATTACTGAAACTAAGACGCTTCAGATCTTTCTCCTTAACGTTTTCTCTCAACATATATATTTTTTTTAAGGAATCAAACATTAGAAAAAAATCGTAGCAACGACTATAAGGAAATATTTATCATCATCATCCATCATCATCAGCCTGTGATAGTCCACTGCTGGACATAGGCCTCCCCTAATACACCTATCCATTAGGAGTTTGGACCGTATCCCACCACGCTGGTCCAATGCGGGTTGGTGGGTGGACCGACTTTTTCATGCCATCCGACGCATGGATCATCTTCTTTTCAGACAATTGGGTGATCGGCCCAAATTGCCCTAACCAACTAGAAACAACAATGAAAATTTGTTTGCGTCCCCACAGATTCGAACCCACGACCTCGGTTTCTAGCACGCCCATACCACTAGGCTACGGAGGCAGTTGAAATATTTATATAAACATTTTGGGATACAAGTTAGTTCAATATATCCAACATAAATAACACCAACATCTTAGTTACGCAACTATCCTACCTTTTATTACAATAACTTTAGCGTTTTATATATTTCAGTACTACCATAAAAATGCTACCAAATGCCTTTAATATTTTACGCATGGCAACACCGTTGTATGCCGCAATGTGCGTCGTTAACGATACTAACCAATTGCATAAAGTAGTTCGCTACACAGAGCGTTCGTGTGTCGAGAACGCAGCACGTCTCACTTCTCCGCCGCGTTGACCTTGTACAGACGTGTATTTGGTTCGCGTAATCGCGCGTAACAAAAAAAGGGAAATATTTTTATTCAAACAATCCATCCCCTTAAATTTTAAACATTCTTCAACAATAAAGTGTTATCAAATAAAACAGTGAGCTATTTAGGTTTACTATTTGTGTGATGTGATCGTAATATGACAAGTGTTTTGAAAAAGTCTAGGGGAACAAAAGGAAAATCAGAATCCATGCAAGAAGATTTGCCTTCGAGATGGGGGAACGTCTCCCGTGGACAGAGGTCGGAGGACGTGGAATTAATAAAACACATAGATGACAATATTATTGGCAAAGGAAACTCTTTTTGCGGGCCGTTTGGACGGAGAAAAGGTAATTATTTTAATTTTAAATTTTACGCTTCTTAAAAATATAAATAAAAACATACTTTAATAATTTACTTTCATTTGACTTCTTACTATGTAATGATAATAAATACAAAAGCGTTTATAAATCTCTCTATAGAAGTATGAATAGTCCTAAAATCAGTGTAGATTTTGTTATTAACAAATATTAAGTAGGTCAAATGCTACCGAGACCAATTAATGATATCAATCGTCAAAGCTACCTTTTTTGTCAACACAAAACAACTTGTCATTCAATATTAGAAGAAACAAACCTAATCTTTTAGGCTCTTGAATTCCTATTTAGAGCAAGGTACATCCTAGACTTTTTGATGCAATTATCATATTATGATTTAGCCTAAATTTAATTTTTATTTAAAATAAAGTTAGTGGTGTAAGTGTTACCTAATCTAATCTTTAATGATACATATCACAATTAACTCACTTAATAATATTTTTAAAAACATTTTTTGTTTACACATTCCGGACTAGGAAAGCAAGAGTATTTATATTTCCTTATCTTTTTAACCGTAGTATTTAGCATAGCGTTCGCTTAAATTACACCTTTTTATAATTGAAACTGGTTGGCATTTTGTGATGATCATTTGAACATTGTTGTTGTATTGTATTTGACACTTGTGTGACTATAGAATGATATAAAGCGTATGTGACCTTTTACGAAGGCTTTGCAACCCACGCTAAAAGATAAACCCCTTCGACTTTTTCTCGTTTAAAAATAGAACGGTTAGATAATTTTTAAACGATGTGAACTAAGAAATTGGCAATTTTGAACAGTCA
Organism: Lamproptera curius; assembly: GCA_029286875.1. Lineage (NCBI taxonomy): Eukaryota > Metazoa > Arthropoda > Insecta > Lepidoptera > Papilionidae > Lamproptera > Lamproptera curius. The sequence continues at coordinate 4,988,305 of JAGSMT010000007.1, forward strand.
TTTTGATTGTAATGTCTACCAATAAAATACATGAATAAATAAATACTACAAGTAAATCGAAAAATTTACTGTCAATGATATAATAAAAATTTATTGATAATAAAAATTTTTACTTTATTGGTTTATTAAAAGGTTTCTCTCATTTATAAAATAATTGGGGTTCTAAATTAGATCCATAATATTAACCATATAGGTACCAATTAAGTTTATTAAAATTTTCAGTATTTTTATTGCTCGTGGCTACAATAACATAGATTCTGTATAAAGCGCAAATACATTTTTTTTGGTATGTAGGTATTTATTTATAGCTATTATATAACAAGCTGTAAAGAATATATTATTATTTGTTTCTTGTTCAATGCTTTTAGAATTCGCTACGACAAATTGTAGTGAAGGAAGTACGTCGAATGTTTGACTATTTTTTTGTATTTTGATTTATTATTTAAATGCCTTTCCGTGTTTTTCTTCAACGAAATATGAGCACGTGGCCGTTTCCTGACCGGCCGCTCGTCTATTTGTCAAACGTATTTGCGTACAGCGTTCGGGCAGCGAAATAGACTCTATGTCCGTGCGTCCTTGAATTCCGATTTGGCACAATCGATTGTGTCCGCACATCGATTGAAAAATGCTCGCCGTTTTTAATGCTTTATTATTCGCAAAAATATTTAACGAATGACATAACGGTTTGACGTTTTTGACTTTGTTTTTTTTTTTATCTGTGTTTATTAGTCTATCATAGACTAATATAGTTTTTAAACTACAGATAAAAAAGTACAATTATGCTGTTTATGTGCAAGTTAAATATTCAATTGTATTGTTTGTCAGTTTATGCTTCAAGACGAAAAAAAAGATTAAATAAATCACGTTATCAGTTTTTAATGAGTTTTAACATGTTTTATGCTGTGTAGTATGTAACGTATCGTTGTGTGTGACATGTGCATTAATCGCTGGGGATTAGCAATTGTATTTTATTTGCACTGACTTTATTTACAGTAAAAACCATTCCTAACGAGCTTAAGATTTTGAGCAAAAACGATCTAAGTCAAAGTCTCCGCGTACATACGATTTTATTCTCGTGTTAAAACATTATCTTAGTATCCATCATACCTTTTCCTCGTCATATTTCGAGGAAAGTTTCGGTGAAAGGTAGTTACATGCATTCCTGTCCGACAAAAAGTACATCAAACAAGTTTTGAAGGTCGCCCCGGGCAGTAAAAAGTGTTTCGAGGGACGGATCATTTTTGCCTTTTCGTTTTGAACTTTTTATCAAGTTATTGCAAAGCATTTAAACAATTATAACAAATGTCAAAATCTTATCAATTCCTTTTATGATTTTTTTTGTCGTTATTCTTTTTTTATGAGTCTGGATAGATTCTTTATGGGCAGCGTTTAGGAAGCTGCACCACGATTTAATTTCATCGCCGATGTTTAAGGTTTGAAGACGAAAGTTTTAAACTACTGCATGCATATTACCCGTGATGACCTGCGAGGTCAAAACATGGCCTCTAACTCTTGAATTGGTCAACAAGTCAGCCGTGGCTCAACGTGCTCGAACGCGCAAGCTTGAAGTTACTCTGTAGGGTAAAATTTGTTAGAATGGATCCGTCAAAGCATAAGTCCGTCAGTCACCGACAAATTGAAAAGGATTAGGTCGTTGAAGGCGGTAGGCCGGTCGTGTAATCAGAAGAACCTTTGGTCGACGGGCCAATAAGGTTTTGGTGAGAAGGCCGCATTTGGGAAGTCGGATCGTTGGTCCGCCCCCGACCAGGTCGGATACCGATCTCCGGGCAGTGGCCAGTTCAAGTTGGAAGCAAATATCAGAGGATAGGCTGTCCTGGCGTTCATTGAAAAAGGCATATGTCCAGCAGTTGACTACTACAGGCTGCTGCTGATAATGAATTATAATCAATTACATTTAATATTTAAATTAACCACAAGCTTTAAGCGATTTGTTTTAAGTGACCCGAAAATCCTTTTCTTTCATGGACGACATCGCTTACGTGAGTTTTATGCTTTCCACATTAATTTTTTGTAAAGGTAAACCATCCTAATGGATCCAACCGTTTACCCCTAGAATCCTACTCAAATGATTTGATATCGCATGTTACAGTTCATAATTTTGTTTGCCGTTGGCTCATCGATTAACTTCGTCGGATGTTCATTGTTCATATTACGAAATGTAGAGGATTCCTGTTATATAACACGCCCACATTGCGGTTCCCGTAAACAACCATCGGCTTATTAGCATTAACGCGCAGTACGCGAAGGAAGTGAGTTTTGTATTACAGTACAAACGTTTGCATAACAATTGAATGAATTGCAATCGAGGAAGTGCGTTTGTTGTGCGTTCACGCCGCGAACGCTGTTCAGCGATATGATGCCAGGAATAATATTTTAACGTTCGTTCATAGAGTTCTTTTTATTACGACAAAATACCTAATCTATATAGATTCCTGATGAGTCAATATATAGGTTGGAATCTCTTATATATATATAAATAAATGAAAGAGATTCCCACCTATATATGGACTCATCACGATACCTCTGGAACAATAAGGCGTAGCGATTTGAAATTTGGTAGGAATATTCCTTTCGGCGAGTAGAGGTCAGGTCTAAGAACGGATTTCACGAAATTTCAACCCACAAGGGGAGTTCGGGGGTTGCTAGTAGTCTATGAACGGTATTTCGTATGTTCATTTTAAGAATAAAGGAAAGTAAAGAAGTCCAGCTGAGGGCTCGAGTCAATTTGTCTTAGGTCTGAGGCTTTCATTTCTGAACTGGTGGTACATTAATTGACAATCGATGAGAAAGTGTAATGGTTCTATATCAAATAAAGGTAATTGATTTGACATTTTTGACACAACGTACCTTTTTCGTAAGTGATGCCTAAGTGACGTTATTATTACCTCTAAGTTTAAAACAGTTCATTGCCTTACATTAATAGCATGCAACGAATACCTAGTATTATACCTCAATTCTAAGATAACAGCTAAACAACGTAATCAGTCAACTATTGTGGTAAAAGTCTTTAATATAAACGAAATAGTGACTTTCTAAGAAAACTGGTTGAAAATCGTTGTCTTTATAGAACTTATAGCATTGATTATTGAAACTTGTTTACTTATTTCCTGGTAAATAGTTTAATCAATAACTAACTAATTCCTACAATAAGTATGCATACACTATTGATCTACAGAGTTATACAAGATGATTCAACCATTATTTTGGATAAATCTTGCGGGGTTCAACAAATTTTCATTTTTGTTTCTTAGTTGGTTAGGGCAATTGTCTGAAAAGTAAGATGATCTATGCGTCGGATGGGCATGTAAAACGTCGGTCCACCCACCAACCCGCATTGGACCAGCGTGGTGGGGTACGGTCTAAAAACCCCCTAATGGAGGAGGGGAGCATTGAGGCTTGGCTGTTATTGTAGCCTATTTTTTTGCTGTTTTGTGGTTGATTTTAAAAATAACGAGAACTTGGCAGAAATTATGGTGGTTCAGGTAAATATCTTGGGAAGTTTGCTATGTATTTAATAATAGTCTTGTAATTTAGTGCGGCATATCCTCTTTTTACTGACACTATGAATCGACATCAGGTTGAAACTAGTAGTTTACTATGTTTAGGCTTGAAGAGTACCGTAAATAGTATGATTTTCGAATAAACAGTCATATTTTAGGGCAGCGGTAGGGAACTCTGCATGTGTTATGAGTTAGGCATTTCGCTTACAATCATATGTAGAAATATATATAATCATACAATTTTTATTTCACTCTATTCTATTATCTATTACTATTCATATACTATCAACTGCTTCCGTAGCCTAGTGGTATGGGCTTGGTTTAGAATCCGATAGATCGAATCCTGCGGGGACTCGACAACTTTTCATTGTTGTTTCCTAGTTGGTTAGGGCAATGCGGGCTGATCACCCTATTGCCTGTAAAGTAAGATGATCCATGCAAAAAGATGGTCCGGCGACGCATCTCTTTCCGATCGTGTCCATTGTTATCCGTACCATCGGGCTTTGAGAGTATAAAGGAATAGGGAGTGTGCCTGTGTTTGCGCGTACACTTGTGCACTATAATATCTCCTGCAAAATAGATCTAAATATTATTTTCAAGTTCATTACTATTAATAAGTAGCACATAAAAGAATAAACACTGACAGTAAATACGTATTCGCGTGAACGTTTGTTTTCAAACGAATAACAATGATTATTACGCAATTAAACTGTTACCATTGTACGTAAGTACGACATTATCACTGTTTTGCCGTGACTCATATAGTATGTTCTAGACCAGATGATTATACAATTCTGTTGCTCTGCGGAACAGTTCATCGCATATGTTAGATAAGGTAATACTAGTACTGTCCTAGTCACTTAGTGCTTAGTTTAAATGATTAAATTCGCAGTATTAAGTACAGTTGGACATGTACATCCTCATTAATTTTCTACTATGAGTAATTGTAACATAGTTTATACAATGTGTGAACCTGCTATGTAGCATCATAAACTAACTCATCATAAAATATTTTTTCGTAATGTCGAGCTTAAATAATATTATTGATACAAATTCGGATTACGGATGTTTTTTGAATGAACGATGCAAATGCCTTCATCATCATACACTCTCTAACAGTTCACTGCTCGGACTTAGCACTCCGTAATACACCTATCCATTAGGGAGTTTGGACTGTTACACCACGCTGGTCCAATGCGGGTTGGTGGGTGCTAACTGATTTAAATTAAACTTCTTTGTATAATATATGAACTATAATTAAAGATTTTGTGCGTAAGATATGATTGAAATGTTAACGTGGTTTTGTTATCAAAGGTCAAAAGTTGTATTCCCGAACCGCTTCGTGTAATCCCGATCCCCCTATCCCTACTTAACGGTGGATAGAACTGCACTGTATTTACTAAATTTTAGATATAAAAAACACTTGTAAACTGTAAGCTTACCTCTATTTCAAGATCTTTAAGGATGATAGTAAACAACCGATACAACTTTATTGTTTTTACGATTGCATACGAAATCAAAAGCATTATTAAGTTTATTTGAAAAGACAAACTTTAATGTACTATGTGTTAAGAAACTAACCGTTACCCAACAGCGTACGCCGTCGTCTAATTATGAACCATTAGTGGTCATATCTATTGCTACGGATTAAGCGATACCGGTTTATGATCGACTGTTCTATTTGATTAGTTAATCGGCAAAGTAATTTTCTCTGCTAGCTAATAATATACTTGTATAAATTGTGGTGAGACTTCGTTTTATAATCGGCAATCGTAACCTATTTATCTTTGTTTTATGATAACGAGTTATATTTTATATATCAAGCAATAATTTATCAATATACAGAACCAAATAACATAAAACTACTCTGACACTCTCCACGTATTTGTCTACGAAATTATAGTAAGTAAGGTTGTCAAACAACAAAGTTGTCACTTTACGTAAATTTTGTATAAAGTTGTCACTTTACGTAAATTTTGTATATATATATTACCTGTCCCAGTCAAACAATAAAGTATGTTCATATAAAATGTAGTATTCTCATTTCAAAAGTCTTTCATATCCCACATATGCAAAACTTTTGACTTGTAATAAAATTAACTTATCACCTGCTTCTTGACAAATAAATTCTTACGTGCTAAACTAATTTAATATATTTCCTATGTAATAAGCCTAATAATACACATATTTTATTTTACTATTTCCAAAGAAATTTAGCTTATGATAACGATTTATAGTCGTCTAATCATCCGACATCACTCCATATTGTCAACTTGGCAACCGCGCGGGAATTCATAGCGTCTCGCGCCAAAACTGCGCCGCCATGACACGTGTACACGCTCGAATGCACACTTCCATTTGCATCCATATGACACTTTCAACAGATTATTAAACGAACGCCATTTTTAATGGAAATTTCATAGTATTGGACGTTCGGACATTTAGCACGTAAGGTTATCTCTTTATTTATCCACTTACTTAAACTCTATGCACCCATATAATGAAAGTGGGTACAATGGCGGACGAAATGCGAAACGCATTTAACTCTTTGACATTTTGCTGATTATTTAGGAGATAATAACGTTTATAATTTGTTAATTTACAATATTATTAAGTATATATAGAGAAACCAATTTAAACTCTAAATAAATGTACTAAATTCAATGTCAAAAACTAAGCGCGCCGAAAACGAACGCGTTGTTATTGGTGAACCGCGGTCATTTTCTATTCCCACACGTTGTTTACTTTACTGTTCTAGAATTTTGGCGCCAATCGAGTTTGACCTTAGATTTGTTTTCGTAAATTCTATTCGTATATTGTCTATGTTATATTTTTTGATGTTTGCTTACTAAAAATATGCGTTTACCGTTGACGGATGTATGTTTTAAACCAAGATATTCCTAAATATGCGGATTTCCGGAAAGGTAATGTAAATTTATTGTTGACAATAAGTTTTGACAAAATATATAATATTACTCTACGATGCTTTAAAATAACTATTAGCGTGTAAGCGTCGATTTTGCGCCGGACAAAAACATAGCGCTCTCGGCATTGAGAGGTGCTAATTTACAATTCAAACATGGCTAATGCGTACATCACGTATTTACATATCAAGTGTTCCACAATAGTGTTGTTAGAACAAAATATAGATAACGAGTCGCGCCATCACGTTTCCATCGCGTTTTACATTATCTTTTGGAATCTCTACAAGTATTTATGTATTAAACTTGAGTCATATAACGCATTGAACACATTGTAACCCATAGCAACGCCCCAGGCTAGGTAACATAGCATTTATGGTGGTATTGATCGACAGTTCGGTAACACGAGGTTCCATTGTTTAGAAAAGTCAAACTGTTATTCAGATGTAGCGGCAGATACAAAACCATCATGAATCAGCGCACCTAGGTGCACGAATAGGTGCAATGCAAACGATATTATTATAATTTATTATAATTATACGTATAGATATATAATGCCATATTCATATAATGTCATATTTAGCAATTTAGCTGACTAAAATGCCAGCTTTTTTATACTAATTTGATACATGCAATTGGATAATTTGCCTGGCCCTACCAACTGGGAAATAAGAAATCGCTTTGTAGAATCCAGCGGGATTAGAATTATAATCTTCGGCTACTAAAGCACAAACTACGAATAGGCTATAGAGCAAGTTCTTACGACAACTCACTTGGTATGGAAAATCTTCTGCCCGGGAGTTGCTTAGTTCTAGAACAAAACATTATTGCATGTCTGTTAACTTTAGAATGATACAAATACGCTATTTTTATTAAGACGATTAAATGTTAAATAGAACAATTTAAAGGATGACGCTAGACGCAAGATATCATCATCAGCCTTTGATAGTCCACTCCTGGACATAGGCCTCCCCTAATACACCTCTCTTCATTAGGGGATTTTGGATCGTATACTACCACTCTGGTTCAATGCGGGGTGGGGGTTGGACTGACTTTTTACACGCTCATCCGACACATGGATCATCTTACTTTTTAGACAATTGGGTGATCAGCCCAAATTGCCCTAACCAATTAGGAAACAACAATAAAAATTAGTTGAATCCCCGAAGGATTCGAACCCACCACCTCGGGTTTCTAAAGCACACGCCTTGACCACTAGGCTACGGAGGTAGTTTTTACTAGATGCAACGTATATAATTGAAGAAATAAAACATGATAAAACATGCAAAATTATTTCATTTACCATGTATAGTTATCACGTAACCTTTGAAAAAACACTGTATATTTTGAAAGAGGCTAGACTGACAAACAAAATGAAGCTAGTTTCAGACAAACCATTGTATTTTTAAATTAATTTAACTAACAACATTATTCGTTTTCGTGTACTAATTTTTCTTAATTGAATTCTTGTCTATGTCACTTTAACTCGTTCTAGTCACTAAAAGTGGGTCAAGTAATTTTAGTTGTGTAACTTATTTTAATCAAACCGCGTGCAATTTAAATTCGCTTTATGAAAACTTAATTGAATTCGGTGTAGTTTCAAAGTCAATTTATGTCACTATGTCCTAATTGAAACTTGTTAAATGTAAAATAAACGTTTTACAGTGATACAATACCTATAATAATAAAACCCAAGTGTTTGTATTAGAGACATCATCATCATCAGCGTGTGTCAGTCCACCGCTGGACATAGGTCACTCCTAATGCACGCCACCGCTTTCGATCTTCGACTATTCTCATACAGCCCACACTGGACACTTTGAGAAAAAAAATTGTTTTAAACAACATTGAAGTCGGAATTGAACGCGGTTTTATTGATCGTCCACCGTCATGTTTAATCACCCCACGATGTTTAACCAGTAAGTTCGTTGACGTTTTGTCGCCAAAATAGTTTGACGGTATATTTGGCTCAAGAACATAAAAAAAATCAGTAGCTCCACGTGAAGAAGTAAAAACATACGCAGGGAGCCGGTGAATATACCATACAGACGTAAATCTTGGTCGCTGATGGGTAACGCCTAAGTTTGGCAGCGTGCATTCATAGAATGATATGAAGATGAAGAAAATTTCGTATGTTATTTAGATCGGCTGTAGATGTTATTATCATCATCAACCTGTGTTAGTCCACTGCTGGACATAGGCCTCCCCTGATTCTCTATTAGGGGGTTTTTGGACGTATCCCACTACGCTCCAATGCGGGTTGGTGGGTGGACCGACTCGTTACATGCCCATCCGACGCATGGATCATCTTACTTTTCAGACTATTGGGTGATTGGCCCAAATTGACCTGACTATGTTATTAATTATGTATATGGTTGTTATTAACTAACCATGCTTCGACATGTTAAGCGTTGATCGATCGACGGCCAATTGAATTAAGTTAGCGCTGGCTTGATAGGCCATTAAATTGTTGCTGTGATAAATTACTATAAACTTGGGATCGTTTGACCTATGCAACTAATGGTTGCTTGACGAAGTTATAATGTAGAAGTAAATATGTAGTCGTCTAGTCCTAACTTTGAGAAAAAAAACATAATGCTGTGGAACTCTACCTCACGCTAAAGGCTTGTGCCGTTCAATATCAACAAAACAATTTCAATTTCATTTAATTTTAAAGGTTTTTAAAAAGTATTACTATTAATTTAATCAGCAAATGATTGTATTGGCATTTGAAAAACACTTTTTGTACTTGTTCACTTTTTTACCTAGGTCAATTCCAGATTAAATATTATTGTATTATACGCAGATTAAATTCATTTCCTTCTTTCTGAACAGTATTACTAAATCGGTTTAACAAGGTACTTCAGCATTGAAAATATATTATATATCAAAAACAAAAAGTAAACGTTTTAAATATTCACCGAATATAACGTGAAATGAAAAAGTTAACTTCAAAACAACTATACGTTTCGCGATAAAACAAAGAGAGACATTATCTGCCATTGTGACCTTACAAATACGACTGTTACTAGCGCGTTTAGTAAACGTTCTATGGACCTCGTCTATCTATATAACTTCAAGGAAATCACGAATTCTTGTTCGTTTTTCTCTATTTGTGGCGTGTAACTTTATTTTCTTAATGTGACAATAGTAAGTTCATACATAAATTAAATTGTTGCGTTGTTTTGACTTGGATTATGTGGGAAAACAATATTATTGCTTGCATTAACTTATTAAGTTTTGGATGTCCATCTTTGACAATCATTATAGAACGTTGGTGCCTTTAAATTCACTGGAACTTAATCAATCCTACGCATGAACTTTGTCCTTGGGTTGTGCAGGTTAGATAACGATCCCTTTGTGAAAGAATTGTCATTAAAAGACGTCCCCATGAGTACTGGAAAATGGCTAGGATGAAAAATAATTAAGTTGGGTTTGATTTAAATAAAATATAATTGGATTGGATTAAAAATACTTAAACTGACCTTACAGCTAAACTATCTTGCCTTGCGGTTTGTACATGCATTGTATAAAACAAAGTCGCTTTCTTTGGCCCTATATCCCTGTGTATGCTTAAATCTTTAAAACTACGCAACGGATTTTAATGTGTTTTTTGAAGTTATACTTTTTAGGCGCGTTATGAAAAAATGATGAGGTAAAATTTAAGATGCGGCGCACCCGTGACACAAAATGTACAGTATGAAGCCGTCTGTTAACTCGCTCATTAAGTCTCGAAAAAAAGCTACCAACAAAATATTAATTGAAACCTCGATATTATTCGCATGTTGGTACAGTCGTCACTCTCTGATCACCTGTTTTCATATTTATAATATTTATCAACATGTCTCTAGTTTATACATTCACAAAGTGTTTGAGTTTCCATACAAGTGCAATTATATATGAATTAATAAATTATATTCAGTAGTGATTTAAATTGAATATTTTGATCGATATTATACTATTTAGAAATTAGTGAAAAAATTGTGTTATATACTTTTTCAAGTGCTCCTAATATAATTTAAGGTTAACTATCCGTATGTATTATTTATTGATATAAATTAAAATACTTTTATTTAATATAATTAAATTAAATATTATTAAATTATTAATGTTAAATAATATTGTTATTTAATATTCAAAATAAAGAAATAAATTTAACAAAACATTTAAAAAAGTTTGTGATAAAATTAAAATTGAACATCAATTTTAATATTTCTATTAAATTGAATAAATAATAAATATTTATAAAAATAACTAAATAAATGTTAATGAATACTTTTGATAAAAATGATAACTGAAGTTCTGATTCAGACATTACGGAAGATACTATGAAGTTCGACATCATTTAATTAAAAAATACAATTCGAATAATAAGACAATTTATGTTAGACTTAATGTAAGAAAAATAAATATTTATTTATTTAATTTTTCAAATTTAAACTGAACTTTGTTGATTATCCTTTTCCAATCCTTCTATTATTTTATTGTAATTAATTATTTGCATGCAATTAAAACTATTTTTTAACGATGCCAAAGAAGTATACTTCTCACGCGCTACATAAGTACACGCACCCATTTTTATAGATAGAGTGATTGTAGCGGAAGGTTTATTTGTGTAGCACATGCTTAATATTGTAGGTGCGTTTATTATCAGCATAGCACCGTGAAAAGCAAGGGCGGGTCGCTAGTGCGATATAAATCAAATTATAATTTTTTATATGTTATGAATGTAAAACGTAGACACAATTTATCATTAAATAAAAAGTTAATTCGCAAAGACTCGATACCATAGTTGGCTGACAAATTATATTTCAAGCGCATTCTGTAAAGCAGTCCGTTCCCGCGCGCCAAATTTGTTGAAATCGCACAGACTAAATATTTACACAAGCGCGCCATTTTGGTTTCGTCATAAACACCAAAGTTATTGTTCCAGAAGTAACATGCTACCATTGTGTTTCTCGAAAAGTCCTTGTGTGGAAATATAGCATAAAAACGAATTTTAAATATGTTTGTATTATGTACATAAACTAACAAATAAGTTTAATCAACTAACTAATTAAAATAATTTAACAAAAAAATGTAAAAAGTAAATGCTTTTTAAAATAATATACATAACCCTGTCCCGTGGTCATTGACGTTAGAGTTTGAAAATGAAACTTAAAAGTTTACACGATTTATCCGTAAAAATCCTTTTTTATGTTATAAATAACTTAATTAAAAAAAAAATAGTACGGTATGTTTTCTGTTTTGTCAGCTTTAAAATACAAATAATTATATGCTTTACATAGGCTTTAGATAAGTATTGTAGATACAAAACTTTCTAATGTACATTGTAGAAGGTTCGACTGGCTTTTACGTTTGGTCCATTTTGTTTTCCTAACACCACTAATAATGCATTCCTTCGATAATTGAAACTGCGTTTATTTTATTGGAGTGTCGCCAATTGAGTCGGAATTGGTGTTTAATACGGGAAATCAAAACAATAACTTTCGGCAGTTAATTTAGAAACAATACCTGCGTATAAGTAGGCGAACAAAATTTAAAATACGCAGTCTAAAATAAAAATGTAAAAAAAATAAGTCATTATTTGAATAAAATGTTATTTATTTTCGTCAGTTAACTTTTTTCAACAAGGCAAGCCGATTCTAAAACCTTTTAAGCGATAAAAATACGATATACTTTTGTTTATGACGTGCAGATAAAATATGCATCATCAGCCTTTGATAATCCACTGCTGGACATAGGCCTCCCCTAATACACCCCTTTCTATTGGGGGGTTTGGACCGTATCCACCACGCTGGTCTAATGCGGTTGGTGGGGGACCTACTTTTACATGCCCATCCGACGCATGGATCATCTTACTTTTCAGACAATGGGTGATCGGCCCTACCTAACAACGAGGAAACAATTACAATGAAAATTTGTTGTGTCCCCGCAGGATTCGAACCCACGACCTCCGGATTCTAAAGCACACGCCCATACCACTAGGCTACGGAGGCAGATAAAATATGATAAATGTTAAATGTTTTAAATCCTTCTAAATGATTTGTCTTCACCATCCATCATCATCATCAGCCTGTGTTAGCCCACTGCTGGACATAAACCTTCCCTACTCTACGCCTTCCCCAAAAGGGGATCTTTGGACCGCATCCCACCACGCTGGTCCAATGCAGGTTGGTGGGTGGACCGACTTATTACATGCCCGTCCGACGCGTGGATCATCTTACTTTTCAGACAATTGGGTGATCGGCTCTTATTGCCCTAACGAACTAGGAAACAACAATGAAACAAATTTGTTGAATCCCCGAAGGATGCGATACCACCACCACCTCGAGTTTCTAAATCACACGCCCTTACCACTAGGAGCGGGCATTAATTTGTGTTATTATGGCTAAAAGACGTTGTAAAAGACTTAATTTAAAATGTTTTTCGTATATAACTATTCACTGTTCTTATAATAATATGAATAACGGATAACTAATATGATTTCATTCACGTAACCTTCAATAAACGAGTTGGTAGGCTAAAACTGTTTGCAGTTTTTTTAGAAGCAATCAATTTTAAATGTATGACCATTTGTTAGTAAATTATATGCTTCTGGTTTCATTTCCCGTTTTTTTTTATGTTTGATGTATTTGTTTTCGTTTAAAATGAACGTAACATGATTTTAATTCATTTTATTCTCTTGTCAAATTCTGTTCTTGACAAATGTAACGAATTTATTTATTTAAATTCAAACGTAGGTAATTTGTTTTGGTGTGGTTTTGTAACGTTTCGTCTGATATGCATATTTTACAAATTATTAAATAAAATTACTTTACGGATTTTATCGCGTACTCCGACCTATGCAAAAATAAATGCATAGGTCGGAGTACAGACTAAAAATAATTAATTAAAATTAAGATCTGGAAACCCCGCTTCAGCACTGGCAACAAGACGCATGACATCTCAGTCTACCCCGTGACCACGGCCGCTGGAAAGTGTTCGAAACGTCGGGAATTTAAAATGTAAAATAAACGCGATAAAATCCGTAAAGTAATTTTATTTAATAATGTATAATATTCGCGCAAGCAATAGAAATAATTATTTTACAAATTATTTAACTTTTACACCTTACAGTATGATTATAAAAAAACCTGTCAAATATCAGAAAAATATTTTTTGGCCGTATTTTACGATTTATAGCGGATTCCTTTTTACATGTACAAAATTATATGTACCGTGAAATCTTTTTAAACATAGTGTAATGTCAACTCGAATCGGGCTCGAATCGCGATGTTTTAATAAGCGTTTATTAACTTCATACGTATGTTAGTGTGTAACGGAATCATTTAACATGATTTTAACCCCCATAAGATTGTCGGATTGACCCGAAATTTGGATTACTTATTAAGGCTCAATGATAATTAAATATTTAAATATGAAATTAATTAAAAATGTAAAAACAATCTATACCTAATTATTATTTTTATTATGCTTATGAAATCCACTAATTTACGGATTTTTTTCGTTAGTTATATATTTATTCCCCACTTTTCGGATTCTTTCCAGCATCCATGTTCCTGGGCAGACTAAGTTGGTATATGTCTGTATGTCAATTTTTTGAAATAACTGTCTTCCTTAATTTCCACTGTTCAAAATTAAGAAAATGGAAAGATATTTAAATTTTTAATAAAAACTCTAGTCTCTAGTAGTCTTTAGTGGATTTCATATAAACAAAGTGTACATTAAAAAAATACACTTTTCTAGAAGATCTATTTTATTTAAATGTCATAAAATTCAGTATAGGTATTATTGGCAATTGTTCATTCGTCTGTCGATACGGTAACACGAACTTCGATAGCTTCTATTCAGTGAGCCTTGTTTATTGTTACCTCCGTTTTTATATGTTACGTATCCGTTTTGAACATTTTACTTGTTTACAATGCAAATTAAATGTATTATTCGAAGCTTCGTCTTAGATGGGGATACAATTTTGAATGTTTTTCAATAAATAATGTTCTTTTGTTTCAGGTAAAGATTTGTTACGTAAGTTTCGATGAGGAGACTGAAAAGATGTATAATACTAAACCAAAAATCAAGATTAATACGAAGTTGTTCCCCCGCAGTATGTTTGTATACTATAGATTTTTTTAGTATTTTAGATTAATTTGAAGTGGTTTATTATCTAGTAGCTGAATGGCATCGAAACAGGTGCGTCGGTGGTATATTCCCAACTAAACATCGGATAGTACGCTTGTCTGTAATGACTGGTAAGTTGTTCAATTGAGAAGTGAATGAATACTCATTCGGTCACATTCTGAGAATGATGAATCGTTTTTCAGACGCTTTCAACCGGTGAAACACGATCTCCTTGGTGAAGTGAGTAGGTAATCAATCTTAATCATCATAGGTTTTTGGTCCGATAATGTAATCCACAATTCTCCAACAAATCATAAAATGAGACATTGTAACAGGATTGAGAGAGAAAAGATGTATATCTAAAATTATTATAGTTAAGGAATTAAACATTTCGTCAAAGGTCGCGTACCTTATGGTCAGCGAAATACTATAACAATGAGCCGATTTCAATTAAATTATTTTCCTATTTTCTGTTAAAAGAAAACAGATCTATTTAAAAAACAATGACCTGCGTTTGAATAAATAACTATTAACTTTAAATAATTATTAACCTTATGGTCAGCGAAATACTATAATAATGAGCCGATTTCATTTTAATTATTTTCCTATTTTATGTTAAAAGAAAACAGATCTATTTAAAAAAACGATTACCTGCGTTTTAATAAATAACTATTGAAATAAAAAGTTTTTTTAAAACAATTATAAATTCGTTATATTCAAGACAGTTTAAAATATTTTATTACGATTTCACTCAAAATAAGATTCTGTACTTGTATTTCACTTTCAGATTGTAGTTTTAAATCCAGTATAATATTACCTTCACACTTTGTATCTTGATTAATTTAGATAAGGACCAAAAAAAATGGTGCCCTCGTAAACCCAGTTAGAGTTCAACGTCGCACCGGAAATAGAACGCTTTGGCGACCGGAAAGTCGATTATCGGGCTGCGGACTGAAGTGCGGCTCTAATGTCGAGGAAAGCCTTTGTTTTATTGCCAGCTAACTGGCAATGTGCCGTTTAGTCCTCACAGCAAGGATAAGATAAAACAAAATCAAAAAAAAATATCGTCCAGGTTAGGTTTTACAAAGAGAATTAAGAAACTTCAAAATTGATTAAGAAGTTAGTACATTAGGTCAAAACAAACTTATTTGATAATTACACCACTAATGTAAAATTCGTAAAAAGTCCTTTTGTTCAATAATGTGTAGTATTCGCGCAAACAAAAGAAATAATTATATCCTAGTTGTATTTGAAACTAGGTACATGCCACATTACGCCAGTCGATTGCATTAATGCCGTCTGTCCGTTGCATTTAATGTGTCGTTTTTTCTGAGGTCAGACTGCGCGTTGAGGAACTTGCAGCATTCTATTTGTTGTGACCCCGTTTTCTAAAATATTTCGCGTGCACAAACACTAGTCTTTTGTCGCAATTAATTTTGTATCTTTTGTCTATTTTTACGGGCTTTGTCGTGTAATACTAGTATTTCGCTTTATTCGTATTGATATCTAGACAGATGTGTATTCTTGCGTTATGTTTAGGTTGAATTAAACCACATTTCTAAAAACGCAAAGAATGCTCATTGTTGAAAGCAACAGAATCAGATTTGAAACAAAAAGATTTATGTACGATTTAAGATAAAGCTCGCGTGTTTATAAAAATTTATTGGATCTGACCCGGTTAAGCGAGACGTTACCGACGTTTTATTGCGTCGACTTAATGAAATTAACTGATACCGAGAAAAATGTTTCGAGCTCCTTTTACTATGATTTATTCGCGTGTTATTTCTTATGACTGCAGTAAACTGTGGTAGTTTGACGTCTTAGAAAGATTATAAACTATTTTATATATACATTTTCGACACCCTGACTTAATAGGACATGAAAAACATGTTGTGGTAGTTCGGCGTCTGGAAAATACTGTTTCATATGAATTTTTCGTTACTTAAAATTGTAAGAACGTCGTATATATATAGAGAAATATTAGTATTAATAAAACTTTCTTACATTTAACTGCCTCCGTAGTCTGGTGGAATGAGCTTGCGCTTTAAAAACGGTTTGGAATCCTGCTGGGATTCGACAAATTGTCGTTGTTGTTTCCTAGTTGTTTAGGGCAATAAGAACTGATCATCCAAATGCCTGTGAAGTAAGACGATCCACGCATAGGGTGAGCTTGTAATAAGTCAGTCCTGCGCCTTATCTCTCTCTGTTCATGTCGGTTATTCGTCCCATCGGTCAATGAGAGTAATGAAAGAGGGAGCGCAACTGTAATCACATAGCGTGTACACTTGGTCACTATTACATTTCTCACATCGCTGGCTGATCTCTAATATAGATTGGCCTCCGCGGTCGAAATCGACTTGGAAGACGTTTTTATTGTTATAATCATAATCTAATTTTAATATGTGTCACAATCGATTTTGACAAAATCGTTATTATAAATACCTGACGTCCACAAACTGAGGTTGTTGCAAGCATTGGATTATCCAATCTCTAAAGGCTCCGTTTTGTATCATCTCATTAATACATATCTCGTAATCAAATGATCAGCCCATATTGCCCAAGTAACTACGAAACTAGTAACTTTGGTTATTACACTAGAATGTTAACCGTACTTCCATTATTACTACAGGTTAATGCCTCATTTTCGTCTGAATATCTTTGTGTTTGTATAAGAAACTAAAGAAATACGCGTTTAGTTTCTTTTAATTTATGCTCAATTTAAACTGTGCCGCCCACAAAAAATATGGCCGGCATTAATTTTAAAATTACTAGTTGCTCTTGGCAATTAACGAACGGTTCCACCATTCCTTTTGAAGTGTACTATAATTGTTTTGGGCGGATGTTTGCAAGTGGAACAAAAGGTTGACGACTGTGCTTTGTTTTCAGTAAATGTCAGCGCGGGAAACGCGTTTTGTTACATTAGCAGAGACTTTTTCCTTTGACCGTCTATAAGGAAAATGTTGTTTATTATTCTTTAAATATATTTCCGTATTCCAATTTTCTTAACCTTTCAAGTCTTTCTTTCTTCGTTTCCAAAAGCATCTGATTTATTTTTTTATTTTGTTATTCTATTCCATAGTAATATGTATATATATAACTGCCTCTGTAGCCTAGTGGTATGGGCGTGTGCTTTAGAAACCGGAGGTTGTCGGTTCGAATCCTGCGGGGACTTAACAAATTTTCTTTGATGGTTAGGGCAATTTGGGCCGATCACCCAATTGTCTGAAAAGTAAGATGATCGATGCGTCGGATGGGCATGTGAAAAGTCGATCCACCTGCCAACCTGCATTGGACCAGCTTGGTGGGATACGGTCCAAAACCCCCTGATGGATATTACGGAGGCCTTTGTCCAACAGTGGACTATCACAGGCTGATGATGATGATTACATAGAAGTTGACAACCCTTATTTTAATGCATTATTTTTTATTAATATCCATTCAGTCCATACAGACAAAGTTTTAACTATATAATATTACAAAGATTAAATAAAGACACTATATGTACGCATATTAATAACCAAAAAACTTGTTTCGTTATCTGCTATAATACAGATAATTTTAACTCGTCATAATGATATATCAATCTAAATTAACGCGATAATATTCTACTGTATTAATTAACTCATCGCAGTGCGGCCATGTTGCCCTCTCCGATGTTGCCAGATGGTGTTATCTGATGAAATTATTTAATGACTTCATATTACAAATAAAAAACTACCTCTTCGGATAATAACACGTAATGTTAATTTATATATCGGCGTACGCTACTTGACTTTATACTCTCAGAGGTATTTTTATTACTTTGAAGGTCAGTCTATACCATAAATATATTTGTCAGGCTTAATGGAATTTCGAGTATATATTAGCAGCAATTGTATTATTGTAGTATTTCGTACTATGTATACATGCTTAACGATAGAGTTTTTATTTATTTATTTTATTTATTGAAGCTTAATGCGCAAGTAAATAGCAATGGCGGACTTAATGCCCAAAGGCATTATCTACAGGTCAACCTTTGGGTGGTACAGAGAAAATTAGGTAGGTGCATGAATGAAATAAAACGAGGATACAGTTTTTATAAGGTTAGGAATGTTATGTGTTTTTCTCAAATTCATTTGCTGATTTCATAAAAGTAATATTTCGGTTTCGGTTTTGAAAACTTTTGCTATTACAAAAGTGCAGATTACAATAAATGATCCCTGCAATGGTTCTTATTTTAATCTATCATATTTTCAGAATGTAAACATTATGGCAGAAATTTGTGCCGAATATGATATGAAAGTTTTGATGCAATTGAAATTGTGTTAAACATAACATATTATTGTATGCGTTAATGCACAAATAAATTGATACGTACATTATTCCCATGATTAAATGCGTTGTCGATCTTTTTCGTACCAGTTATTGCCCAGGCATTCGATTGCAAATTTAAGTGTTAACAAAAAAAAAGCCTTCTGTTATCTATGACGTTATGCTTCCATACACTTGTCTATGGTAAGCTTCGTCTACACGTGGTTATGGTGAATTTGTTCGACGACTTAACTAATTCGTCCTTACTCCCTGTCATCACGGTTACATTGACTCCTCACAGGATACGAATAAGCGTGGACAATTGCCCCCAATGATCGTCCATTTGACACCCGAACTATAGAGGGAGTGCCGAAGTTCGTCAACCTCGACGGTTTCATACATGGTGTATAATTACGCGTAGTTTTTTGTACACGTGAGCAAAAAACCGCTTGTTTTATTATTGGAGCTTGCGTTTCGTAGACTGAATGACGCCCACAGTTCGTTGAACCTGACGAAGGAAGTGTGATTAATGACAGCTTTTTTTGTTGTTCAATAATCTGACACATGTGTACCGTGTGTACAGTGGATTTAAATTGATATAAAATAGTCTTAAAAAAATTATAGTTGGCTTTTCATAATTTGTTATAGTCATCGGATGTCACGGGCTCGGTTTTTTGTCAGCTGGAGATGTTTCTAAAGGCTACAGTGGCGGAAATGTCGTTTAGTTTTCTGGTAGTTACAAAACTGTTATCTATATAAACAAAGTCTGACGTCGGTCATTTAAGCTGCCCAAAACATGGCCTCCATATAAGTGAAGCGAGTGATGATTAAAGTTTAGCGTCAAAAACCTATCACACACGTTTACAGACACACAGATTTTCACAGAAGAGGTTATATATATATATTTATATATATATATATTCCGAATCTGATTAGGTTTTGGTATCGTCTTCTATCGCTGCAAGACATATAAACACGCGTTGTTGGATCTTAGAACGCTATCGCAGAGACTGTTAAAGGCCTTATCCATATTTCATTCTATCCATCAATTCTATACATTTTCTATAGCCGTTTTATTAAGAATTTTACTAACAAATCCTATTACTAAATTCACCAAACTACTATAAGGCAAACTGTCCGAGAATCTCAAATTTCAAACAACAAACGCTAAACATACTGTGGTGGCTATTAAAAGCGTAAACATTAATCTTTTATAAGTCAATGCGTTGTATTTGATTCGTTATAATACGTAATGACACCCATTAAATCAGATATGCAACGTTTTGCCTTCGGCGATACTTAACGTGCCTAAGTGTAAAGTTCAAATTGAATCGCATTTCGCAATAGCGGTTCGCAGTTGTACATTACGTTCGATGTGTTGGTATCTAATGATGATTTCGATCGATGTGCAATGCAATATGTATGTTCAGACCACATTCGAAACGTTAATGCAAGTGACAAAAGTCCCGTTGAGTTTCTTTCGCCAGTTCAGGTCGGAGGCGTCCTTTTCCGAACCTGTGGTAGCGTTTTGACAATCAATAAGTGAACGTATCGCTCGAATGTTGAATAAAGATATTTTAATGTTAGTTTATACCTAAGCCAAAAGAGACTGATTATTTAATGAGTAACTTGTGGAATAAAAATAGCGTATTTTATTAGTCGCCAGTCGCCAGACGACGAACACTTTATGTTTGCTTAATAAGAATGTTTCGCACAATTAGTTTTTTGTTTACATATTGGCTATCTTAATAGATCTTACTTTTTTACGGTTTTTCGCGTTTACAGTTATTATTTCTTCCCATGAAAAAAGTGGATTTTATATAGTTATAGCGTAATTAAAGGAAATAATTAGAACATATTTGGTTGAACTATAGTTTAATATATGACATATCGAATCCTATTTTAAACTTGAAAAATGAATACAATCTTCATGTTCCCGTGACGTTTCAGAAACCAAAATTAGTTGACCGCTCTGTTAGTTTGTCACAAATGTTAGTTAATCATAACTGTAGCCTTCGTTTCGAGAACATATTATTGTTATAGTAATTACCGCGTAATTACATTGCACAATAGCGACTTCCCTCTCTATTTGAAGTTGCCATACGCTCATCTTTACCTATGCCGTTACAATGCGTCATTGTGTCATGACTAATAGTGGTTCATAAAAATTTCCGTCCGTCATTAATAAAAAAAAAACACTCCTATCTCCCGCACGCGCACTTACGTATTGCTTTTATAATTTATTTTATCATTCTGTACAACAATCGTACATTATATTAAACTGGCAACAATGAATCGTCTAATCAAAAAGCATTTGGTAAAAAATGTACGTGCATTAAAATTAAACAAAATGGCCGCAATTTTAAAGCGTTCTTATTGGCTGGCTTTATGTCAAACGATTCGCGATGCCCTATCGTCTAAAACTAATGCTCTGTTAACCAACGAACTTTCACATAAGTCATCTTACATGGATAATATGATAAAAATAGAAACAATCAGTACATAAACAAGATCAGACTATATGTGAAGGATAATTACAGGCGAACTTCGAATGTATTTATAACAAATTTATCTTAATATGACTTGAAAATGAATTATTTTCCAATCACATGTTAAACAAAATAAACATTGCTTAGATTGAAAATAAGACACTGAAATATAAAACAAAAAAAATATTATTATAAATAACAACAAAGACGTAAACACAACTAATTTTACTATTACTATTCGGGTATAGCTAGCCGACTATACTACATGAATAGTCGGCTAGTTGGGCTTAAAGTTGTCGTCAATATTGGTAACCTTGGCAACGTAGTGACGTCATACATCTAGAATTCTTATTGACGAATTGTCACCGAAATGCCAATCATTGAGTTATAGTAGATTAAAAAACACTACGTTCGTCGTTTCGTTGCTACGTCTTACTTGTTTAATATAAATTTCTAGACTAATTTGGCTAAACTACAGAGATTTGTCCTTAATATTCCCTTTAGTTAGTTAGCGTCATGATATTTTCTAAAGTATGTTAAAAATAATAATCTATACTAATAATATAAAGAGCAAAAGATTCGTATTTTTGTTTGTATGCGTGTAATAAATAAAATAATGAATAAAAAAAATCACCTAAAGTGACACAGGCTACTTTTTACCACAGGAAAATCCTTTGCCAAATTCATAAATAACAAATGGTACGGTAGTTATATAATATAATAAAACTTCTTGTACGAAAAACAGATTTACGGTTTCAATATTTATATTTGTTCAGGTATTTAGTGCTTCCTGAGAGTTTATTAAACCGTTAGCCATTTGGCTAAAAATACTAACTTACCGGTGGTAGGTCCCCTTTTTATAGGAGACCGTCTGGGTGGGCACCACCGCGGTGCCTATTTCTGCCGCGAAGCAGTAGTGTGAAAACACTGCTGTTGTCCGGTTGGAAGGGCACCGTAGCCAGTGTATTTACTGGGTAAACGAGACTGAACACCTATGTCTCACGGTAGGCAGCGCGTTGGCGATACCACTGGTATTGCCAATGTCTATGGGTGTCGGTGACAACTTTCCATCAGGTGGCCTGAATGCTCGTCTGCCTTCGTATGGATCGAACCTACGCCCGATCAAGGTGATTCTAACCACTGAGCCTGCAACAGTTGTATGCTTGCCGTGACCCATGTTTTTATTTAGGTTAGGGGTTCACCGTATTTTGGCATTCGTCCAAATGCAAAGTTTCCGGACTCGCACCGTCGCCTCTTTGTCTACGTTTCGGTTAAAGATTTTTTAAAACTTTTTGCACAATAAAATGTACACAGGCGGGCTTAATGCCTTAGGCATTTTCTAACAGCCAACCTTAGAGAGGTTACGAAAATTCAGCGTAGGTGCACTTGTAAGCAATAATCAGACTATAATTTACACATTGTGAAGTCAGATTAGAATAACATCGTAATTACCGATAATAAAACTTAATCTAATATTGTTTATAGAAGATTTGCGACGTTTATTTCTCTATCGTGTACTCGAATAGCGTTTTGTATTGCGACTGCAGTGAGTTTCGTTGTCGAGACCTGCAGCTGCTATTTTCAGCGAAAATGCTCGTATTTGTTATTTGAAACCGTTAAAAGTACCAAGGTTATATAACCTGTGATTTTTTTCGAAATTAATCTGGGGTTATTGAGTTTTAAGCGACGATTGCTTAAGCTGTAACTTTATTTGTGTCTTAAAATATATGTTTTGTTTTGCGCTTTTTAGCGACATATTATATCTGTTTATTTTATTTCTATGTCTAGTTTGGTACAATCATAATATATTTAATATTGTAAGTATATTTAGAAATTATTTCACTTATCCGTTTTCTTTAGTATGTTGTCAAGGGCTCTCCCAAGCGCCAACGAGTCACCTTGGACGTTACATTGTTATGTTTATTTCTGTATTATTATTTGATTTATTACACACTGTCCGCGACTCTTTTGTGCTACTATCAGTCAGCTCTCACTCATACAAAATAATAATTATTATTATCTGTTTTCTCACTACATTAACTACACAATAAAAATGTGAAGTGTACAATATTTCACATTTAGCATAACGTGTAAGACTTATTTTTTATTACGTGGGGAAATCTATTATGGATACCTAGACTATCTTAACGATACTGCTAGGTTATGTTACGTGGAAGACTAATGCCTAAACTTCGCAATGTCTGTATTTTAAGCAAACAGTTAACCATTCCGGAAAGAATGTAAGATATATACATAATTTAAAAATATATATACAAATGGGTGAGGGTGTTTTTAACATAAGGAATAGACCTAAATTTATGTGAGCTTTACTATATGTATATTTACTAATAGTTCAAACCATTAGATAAGAGTATTTAGTCTATGACATGGCAGACAACACATGATCAAATTACAAACTACGGTCAATTATAAGCGCAATTTTTACCCATTTAAACCAAGAAATTTTTAATCCACTATTTAAATAATTGCATATTTTATAAACGATCATATTTATAATCATATTTATCATCATATTTAAAATAATAATATAATTATGATATACCTACCATTCGCTTACATAAACCGAAGCAGTCGTGAGTCATTTTGTTTTCTACATATTTCGCGTTCAGGAAACAATGGCTTGTTGTTATACAAATGACGTTTCTAACTGACTGCGCTTTGTTTTTCATCAATAAAGCGTTTACTTGACATGCGATGTTAAAGTTCATGCTTCCCAATGTTTTATAACCATCAATTTATATCTAAATTTTAAATGCTTTCAGTTCTAGTAGAATAAGAATGTTTAAATAGTAAATCGCGCAAAAAAAGGCGTATTTTGTAGAGGTAACACGATACTGTACATGGTAGATATAACGCGGGACTGTTTTGGGTGGTACCACCGTGGTGCCTATTTCTGCCGCAAAACAGTAGCGTGTAAAAGACTATTGTATTCCGGTTTATAGGGCACGGTAGCCAACGTATACACTGGGTAAACGAGACGTAATATCTCATGTCTCAGAGTGAGGGTTAGGATTATATTGGCAGCGCGTGGGTGATACCCCTAGTATTGCATGGTTGTCGGCGACTATTTTTCATCGGGTAGCTAGACTGCTCATATGCCTTCATTGGCAATAAATAACAGCTCTAAAGCCATTTCAGTTTGGATATATCTGAAATCAGGACTGAAATGAGAAATATTTTTTATGTACTTTTTACGTTACTGGCATCTAATCTCCATAATCCATAAAAATATTTGAAGGACCAACAAGGTTTTGATGGTAGATGATCTGAACATTTCTATGATGGCTATAACACACGTAGTTCATATTACATTTCAAGCAAATTGTGTGATCGGTCCATATTGCCGTAAACATTGAAACATTGTTTACATAGGAAGAGTTACATTATGTATAGAGACTATTATTTAATGATCAAATGATAATATCTATTATTCACAAGTTGTGCAAAGAGTTTAAATCCAAAAACAAATACACATTCATGTGATATTAAACGCTAGCTACGGTGTCCTTTGAACCTGAATAGCAATCTTTGCACATACCGTATAACTGCTGTAGAATACATTAATATATTATGCTGTTAAATACATTGAGTAAACCTTCAATATATGTATTAGAAAAATTCCATTTCAGTATACCGGGAGCGCTGTATGCTATGCGACCTCATTATTCAGTTCCATTTCCTAGAAACGAGCGGCGGCGTCTTTTAAGTGCGACTTGTTATTAATGCGATAAACCATGTAATGCATTTGTAGTTAAAAGTGACGTCATAATGGTTACTGTTCGTTGTGTATTCTTTGAAACTTGTATTAAAGGTAGTATTGCGTAGTATAATTTTTTTTCTTGGATTAGGGACAAAATTCGATTAATTAGTGTATAGTCTGAATATTTTAACGTCTACCAATATGTTTTAACCGCCACAGTGGTCTGGTGGTATTGGCTCTTGCTTTATTACTTTTTTTATTGTTGTTTTCTGGTTGGTTAGGACAATTCGGGCCTATGTCCCATTTGTCTGAAAAGTTAGTTGATTCATGCGTCCGATGGGCATGTTAAAAATCGGTCCACCTTCTAACCGCATTGGACCAGTGTGGTGGGATACGGTCCGAAAACGCCCTAATAGAGAAGGAGTGCATTAGGGGAGGTCTATACCCAGCATTGGACTAACACAGGCTGATGATGATAAATATCTTTTCTAATTACGCCATGGTCAAATTACTTGAACTGTTGTAATAACTATAGTATCACTATAAAGAGAAAAGTTTTGTATATTTGTTTGTTTTAATCCAAACGATTGACCCAATCTTTGAAATATTCTTTCTCTAATAAAAAGCTACATTGATCTAGAGTATTATTTTAACTCCGGGAAGATCCATTCTTAAAATCTAATAATAACACGGGAAGAATGAATGGATATGAAGGGTCGCTAGTGTTGTATAAATTAGGAAGAGTTATCCTTAGATTAGTGTGAAACTGGAATAATTTAGTATAAAATCTGTTAATTTAACGTCTACAAGCATCTATTGTAATCACCTAATAGTTAATTTACGTAAAATTTATTTATTACCTAATAAAAATAAACGTGAAAATAAATTATTATTTATAACTTTCTTTCCTTTCACCTCGTAACCTAATGTTCATTTGAAGACGCTGGGTATATACATTTTTTTTAATTAATTATAATATATATATAGATAAATAATCAGAGTGTCTGTTTCAAAATGAGTACATTGTGATATATACATATATAAGAACTATATTTTGTCTTTTTTTTGAGTGTCTGTCTGTTATGGCTTATCTTTGAAAAGGCCTGTCCCATTTTGGGCCGGGACTCTGACTGGAAGATAGGTAGCTGGAGATCTACTTAAAAAAATATATAAATTTCCACGCAGACAAAGCCGCGAGCAAGAAATAGTATCAAGTGATAGGGTAGCCCTATATTCAGCAGAGGATACTTACACAAACAATCAAAAAAGTTTCATCATGAGTTCATTCTGTCCAAACAAAAACTTAACAAGATAGAATTAAATCAGCTCGATTTATAAGATTCATTTCCTACTCGACGACGAACTTGGTACGCTCTACCGCGAGTTTCCTGGTAATGTTGGCAGCTCCATTCAATGGCCGCATACTTGCGAAGCGAGTTTTCTTTATACTGTATTCTAGTGTAGACGTGAATTGATGCGATTGTCTACATTTCAAAGAGTTTTGTAAGAGGCCGAATAAAATATTGAAGCGTATTTATCTATGTTTTAAGAATAACCCACAGTAGCCACTTAAATGTAAAATATGGTTAAAATTATTATATACATAGGCAATATTGATATTTACACACACTGACACAAGACAGACATTATCTTCATCACACAATACCTTACCCGTGGTGGGAATCGAACCCACATCATTTGGCGCAACAGTCATAGTCTCTAACCACTACACCATGAGGGTCATCAAGTAATTAATAAGTTACCTTACAATTATCTCCTCCTTATAGATGAGCATCATACTACTGCTGTAGACGTTTTATCTTAAAATAAGACGCATAATGTTAATTGATTTTGTTAACATGTTCCGCTGACATTTAATTTTTTTATGCCGTTGTTAATGTTGATCTCACGAGCTGAGCAACATTTATTAACAAGTACAATTTGCTGTCGCGCAATTAGTTTTCTTGTAAATATTTAATAGTCGTAGGTACTAGGTATTTTGTGATTTTTTCTAGAGTAACAAGAAATTTTAATTTGAAACCGATCTGAGACGCATAAATAAAAATTGTGGTGTATTTATTGTATGTTTTAATATCTATATAAAGGATTTTTGTGCTTAATCAATTTATAACTAAATAAAGATATTTCGTATTTTGAAAATATAAGACATTCTTTTTATATTCTGTTGTTATTATTTTAATCAATGTTTACTATTTGAAAATTAATATGTAATATAAACATAAAACTTTAAAAACCACTTTTTTACTGATAATTCGCGAAAATCATATATATTTATTCCCGATCCCAGTCTGCCCGTGAACATGGATGCTACAAAGAGTCCGAAACGTCGGGAATAACTATATTCAATTTACGCGCAGAATCCGTAAAAAAGTGGATTTGATATCTAAATTGCGTAAATAAAAGAAATAATTATTAAAAAACATTATCTTAATTAATAAATCTGTCAATATCAATGTGTAATCTGTCACTCTTATCCGATATTAATCTTTCTTTAAACCACATATATGGACTTTAATCATTAGTTACTAGCGATTCAAGTGATAATTGCTACTCTGCTATTAGATATACTTGTGTTTGAACACACTGTGGTCAAGGATTGCGGAAGTCACTCGGTGACATGGAATAACCTGGCTGCCTTCTGGAATGATGCGGTTACCAATTAACCAACTGAAATTCCTTATATGCGGTTTATTAAATATACCTAAAATATAAATACATAGCATATAATGCAACAGGGACGGGCAAGGCATGGCAATTACGTAAACAATGCAATGTCAAACTTTCTAAGGCTAAATGTCGCGGATTCTTATTGGCTGTATATCGCGTGACAATTGAATTTAGCGATGGGCCACCAATAGGAACCCGTTTATTTAGTGCCATTAGTGTTTGAAATAGAAATAGTTTAGGTTAGTTCCATGTCATGTTTGGTCCTCTAATACAATAGTTTGGACCACTAACACCAAGCCGTCAAACAGTTCACAGTAAACTAATTGAATAGTTTTTATATCTAAGATATTTCATAAAGTAAACCTTTAGTTATCAATTAACAAATTCGTAATACCTAATTGTCAGTATTTATATGGTTCGCGGTTGATTTTTAATAAAAATTTATGCGCTTCTGACTGATTATTTGGTAGAACTTCGTGCATAATTTAGCTTTGACCGTCAAATTGCGTTTTCAAAGACGGTTACACGTGGAGACAGGTAGTGACAGTTACAAGTGAAGACAGGTGGTAAGAACGTGACAGATAAACTATTAAGGTTGTTTCATTGATAGATAGACATACAGACATTGTTAGTTTCACAGTTAGGCTGACGAGCTAAGAAGTACTAAATCTTTCCATTATTTATACCAAAAGCGTGCTTACTTAATAGTATTTTTGGACTCAACAGATGAAGCGATTTTGATTTAGTTTTTTTTTGTAGGTGATCGATCAGTTTCAAAGTTGTGGAGGTAAAAGTGGGAAGGTCATTTAGTCTGGGGTTTACTTTAATTTAAAGTTTTGTAAAGGTGAGAGGTAAGACTTGAAATTCTGAAAAAGGACGAACAAGATAGAACGGTTTGAAGCATCGCGTAACTAGTTAAATTAAATAAACTTCGATAGTTTCGTCGCCTATTTCGAATGCCGCTATGCGTTCTAAGTCGCTTTATGTTTAATAAACATGGCTTTTATAACTGTGTGAGTCATTGCATAACATTACCCCGCTTTTTTAATATCATTAAGTGAGGAAAGTTTACTTCAATCTATTAACCGGTTCGAGACCATCGTACAGGCGGAAAGTTCTGTTAAAGCGAATGCAGTAAAACGTCGGTTTATGACGCGTGTCGCTGTATTTACTGACACGAAGAGGATTCGAACCTGCTACAGGATAAATTATATATATATGTTGATAAATTACATATGATATTACGTGATAAATTCTGATATGCAGTATGGCTGCAGTACTGCTTGATAACTAAGAGGGGCTATTGATCTTGTGGCTGAGTTAAAAGTCAATCAAAGCAATAAATCAAAGGTTTACTTTCTTTAGATTATAGTGACATGTAATATATAAGCCTTAAATTGCAGTCTATTTTTTTATGACATACGCAGGCAGACGAGCAGTCGGGCCATCTAATGGGAAGTGGTCACCGACGCCCATAGACATTGGCAATACCTGTGGTATCGCCAACGCGCTGCCTACCATGAGACATAAGGTGTTAAGTCTCGTTTACCCAGTAAATACACTGGCTACGGTGCCCTTCAAACCGGAACACAACAGTGTTTTCACACTACTGCTTCGCGGCAAAAATAGGCACCGCGGTGGTACCCACCCAGACGGTCTCCTGTAAAAAGGGGACCTAGGGGTATTTATGTTGTGGGGTCAGATACTAACCGCAATATGTTAAAATTGTTATTGAAATGTAATTGTACGGGTTACAACCCGGTTTCAAAACTTAAGTGACGCAATAAAGAAGACAACAATGTCTGTTGATTGCGAAAACTGCGTTAATTATCAATCGCAAATTGTGATAAAGAGTTGTCGCTGATAATTGCCATGGATATCTAAATTATGTTTTTAAAATGTTACTGTTTTGTTTTAATTTAAAGGACTTAACTTTGTAAAGTTTTAAATTTAGACTGAAACAGAGCCTTTTTTTAATAACCTGTTATTTTTAGAGGATTTCAACTGTTTTTTAGCCAAAATCTTTTGAAAAGGAATAATAACAATTAATTAGGAAAAACAATTAATGTATCTCAACTTCCCTTTTTCGATTACGTATTGTACCTAAAAAGCTTAAATTATAAAAAAATATATATATATAGTTACTGTTTGGATTATCTCAGTTCGCATTTATGGCTGTATGAAATGTACAAATCTTCCTGAATATACCTTAGATGCTACTTGTAGATTGTGTTAGAGACGATTTATTAATAACTAGCGACCCGCCCCTGCTTCGCACGCGTGCTATGCTGAGAGTATATGTATATACCTACAATATTAAGCATGTGTGATACATATAAACCTTTTTCTTGAACTACACTATCTATTAAAAAAAACCGCATCAAAATCCGTTGCGTAGTTTTAAAGATTTGAGCGTGCATAGGGATATAGGGACAGAAAAAGCAACTTTGTTTTATACTATGTGTTGATAACGCGGTAATGCTTATAACTAAAAATGGCTTATTTTATATTATGTCATAAATAAATCTTTTTAGATATACTTTGTTAATGTCCCTGTCTCATAAATCTAAAGGTATGAAGGAAGTGTCAGGTTGTAATTATACAATTAAACTTGACTCTTTGTCTTTCTTGAGTTTACGATAAAGGCTTTATCCGCGGCGCTATATTAGCTTGGTGGTAATTTTAATCAACGATTACGAACCATTGCTACATCTAGTGAAGGAATTTGGTGTTTTGATTGGGATTTAATTACATTTCGTATTAAAAGTTACGTTTAATGTGCTTTATTATGGTTAGGCAATTTGGCGATCACCCAATTGTCTGAAAAGTAAGATGATCCATGCGTCGGATGGGCATGTAAATAGTCGTCCACCCACCAACCCGCATTGGACCAGCGTGGTGGATACGTCCAAAACCCTAATGGATAGGGTGTATTAGGGAGGCCTATGTCCAGCGGTGGACTAACAAAGGCTGATGATGTATGTAATGTGCTTTAATGTTAATAAGGCAGCTAGTGATTTTGGAAAATGTATATAAGCTCACAAGAATGTCATGAGATTACGGATTTTTTCACCCAGAAAGAAGTTAGAAGTAAAAAAATTCAATAAAAGAATAAAAAATAAAAAAGTTCTATACAATGCAATGGTTTGTTGCCAAACATAAAAAATCCTACTATACCCTTTATATATGTAAAATAAACTATAGATATTAGTTTTATAGAAGAAAAGTCCTTTAACCCTTCTGCGTTAGATAAATATTATACTTAAGCCATAGTTCCGCAAGCTCAAGGGACGGTCTATAAACATGGTATGTCATCCAGCGATTCCAAGAAGCGGCTTTGCCCCTTTCAAAGCTTACGGAACATTCGAGAAATGCTCTAGACGATTTTATATATCACTGTTGTGTGATATGGAATTATATGGTGTTGCCCATAGCTCATGTGAGAAGAAAAGTTAGGCAATTCTTATTTAGAAAATGTTATACAGAAAAATTTGCCGTTCTCTTTGACTTGTATGTATGATATGAACAGTACAGTCCAGACTAAATTATATATACCAAACTTAAGATTCACACTAAAACTGTTGCCTAGGTAAAAACAAACCCGAATTTAGTTTAGGAATCAATATTAAATTAAAATTTTATAATTATTTCTATTGCTTGCGCGAATATTATATAATATTAAATAAAATTACTTTACGGATTTTATCGCGTTTATTTTACATTTTAAATTCGTCAGTTCGAACTTTCCAGCAGCGTGGTCTACCCTGTGACACGGCGCTGAAAGTGTTCAAATCAGTTGAAAAATTGAGATGCGGCTTTGCTGAACACGTGTATAATCCTTTGACTTCTAAATAAACATGTTTATAAGAAAATAAAGAAACAATTAAAACGGTACTAAATAAAATATTGAATTTACAAAACTAAAAGATACAAAGTGAATTTTTCTGATTAATTAGGAACGAAATGGCGCCACGAAATAAAAAAATAGCTAATTAGATGATAAATTAAAAAATTCTTATTACTCGACATTGGCTAATGCACACACCGTGCTGAAGCCAATAAATTAATAATAATTCCATTTATAGCTTGTACACACCTTTTTTAAGCATATGAAATGTCTCTGAACATAAGGCGAACTTAGGGGCTACGTTTAGTCGTTTCACTACATAAATACGCCTCTTTTAAACGTTTTCCTGTTATCAAATGTACTGTAGTGGTTTTGATCGGAAAAAGACAATAAACATGTCTTAACAGTTACCTTCACAGCTCAGTACCGTTAAATGAATCGCTTTGTGTCTTGAATGGACCTTCATGTGCAATTTGGATGCTGTGAATCTAGATTTTTTTGGCGGCAAAACGTGCAGCAGAGACTGCCAATTGGTATATGTGTGTGCTTTAGAATCCGGAGGTAGTGGGTTCGAATCCTGCGGGGACTCAACAAATGTTCACTGTTGTTTCCTTCCTCGTTAACTAACTATTTAGGGCAATTTGGGCCGATCACCCAATAGCCTGAAAAGTAAGATGATCTATGCGTCGGATGGGCATGTAAAAGTCGTCCACCCGCATTGGACCAGCGTGGTGGGATACGGTTCAAACCTCAATGGATAGGGTGTATTAGGGGAGGCCTTTGTCCAGCAGTGGACTAACACAGGCTAATGATAATCCTAATGCACTATGAAGAAGGAAGAGGGAGTGAATCTGTGTTTGCACCTTCACTTCTGAACTATGCAAACCTAATCCGGCGCATATATAACTAATGAGGTCTAATATGTCTACTGACGTGGTCAGAATCGTTTCAATATTTTTAAAATATGTGTGATAGAGTCATTTATATAACACGTATTCAATTAACCGGATCGCCTCGATTTAAATGTTCGAAGAAATTAGATGGAAAAAGTTAATGATCGCGCTTCCTTGTGAGAATTGAACGCAATTAGATGTTCAATTAATTTCAAAAGCTGAGAGAAAGTAGAGTAATTAACAGACAAGTCTGTTTTGTAAGTTTTAAATGAATTACATTTAATTATAGTGATATAATCACTATAAATTACTTTTAGATAACACTTTTTAATTCGGCTTGTATGAAGAAAAGGACTAGGGTTATACTTTTAATTAATTTAATACCTCAATATAAGCTTTTAATAATACAGTAATTTTGAATGGTAAATATATTTTCTAAACGTGTCTACTGCTTTAAAAGATGCACAAAATCATTTTCATTGAAGGTGAATCTTACAAGAATAATCCAATGGCAGGTTCTCATAATAATATTATAATATAAAATACATAAAAGTAAAAGGTTAAAGAATATAATTTTTATAAAAAAATATTAATTAAGCAGCATTGTAGATTTTTCTCCTGGTTAAGGTCTTCAGAAAAAAAATCAGTACTAATTGTGCTGACTTTTTTGATTTAAGAGTTTTGTCCAAGAACAGATTTTATATGAAGATTTCACAATTAAAATACTCCGTAACCTTAATCTTCGAATTTAAAATCAGTCACCTCAGCCATTGTAAAAATCTGTGAATCCTAAAAAATTCTTATCTCTCAACTTGTGTACACAATTGATTATTAAAACTGGCAATGTTTGCTCTGTGATGACGTAAGCAGCGTTCGCGCCAATTTTAGCTTTTTAACACGTTTTTTCCAGCACACAGGCTATTTACAGTTGCTCTTTGGAATTAATAATAGTTGTGTAGTGCGAATATTTCGTGATATAAATGTTTGGTTATAATTTGCAATAACAGCTGTAACGTTAGTAATAATAACAACGTATTTGTGAATACGGTATAACAACTAGAGAGGCTGAAATTGATTTATTGAAATGAACATTTTATTCTTTCGCAATGATCTTATTTTATAAAATTTGCTTTTGATTGTTTTTACCATAAATTATTTTAATCTTTAAAAAAATCGGTAGATAATGGAAGTGAGTAAATTCTACATTAAATGAGTTTAAATTCTACATTAATTTCATTTTAATAAATATTGTAAAATATAGTTTAATATTTTATAACGTTATAATACGTTATAAAATATTAATAGCATTGATGATTTTGAATGTTAATTCAAAAGCACTAAATATTAATTCTAAGTTAATTAATGTCTTCATACTGTAAACGCATTCATTAGGTTTTTTGTTCAACGATAAAGTTCTCACTTTATAAACTTTTTGTCTCTGTGACCTCAATTCTTATCTCCAAAATGTTAGGTCACAATTTTGTTGGACAAACATTTACGAATACTCTGTCGTAATATTACGCATGTTTCTAACGAAATAATATTTATTTTACTACCAAAATAAATTCGTAAGTACGCAGTTTAACTAAAAATAAAATCTTTTTTTCCAGCTTTTTTTGACTTACAACGTCTTATAAATTAGTTCTGTGACACCGCGCCGCTCACGTAACGCTCTCCATAAGAAACAATAAGAGACAGCAAAAGCAAACATTTTTTGATTTTTTTATTGTAATGTTTTTCTTAACCATATCGAGTTTCTCACGTAAGGATAATGTGCGTAGTATTGAGAACTATTTGTTTGTCATGTGTATAATTTAACGCTACGGTTTTAACTGTTTTTTGTCTAAAGATTCGTCACATATTTGTTAATTTATATCGCTCTATTAATAATCTGGGTCTATGTCTATTAATAATTTGTTTTTACTGTATTAGTTGATGTCTTTGAAACACTATCCTAGGCGTTTTTCCAAATTATTTAATGGCATCTGACCTCCCGAACCCAAAGTTTGAAAACTGCTTTCGATGGTTGCACCATAGATCCAGAATTTATACTAGAACTTTTGCCATAGATGACCACTGATAACAGTATTTCCTCAAAAAATAATCTTTTAACTAACTATCTGTTACATGATAATTATTACATTATAAAATAAAAGCAGTACGACTCTTCAGGGTAAAGTCTCGGTGTCTAGGGCATACTTTTACAGTCGATTGTAGACTCATCTCTGTCCTAAAAATACATCTGTTGTTTAGCCAGAATAGTCTCGGAATGGATGTAATTAAAGTTACTCACGGTACGCGAAAACTAAACTGCCACTAACCAGCTAACCACTACGTGAAGCCGGAAAAATTGTAAATTGAGATTAATCAAACCGAATTACTCGCGAAATTTGCAACTTTCCTGTTGTAGGTGATAAAAAGCGAACAAATGTATTAATAATTCCACAGAAATGGTGCACCTAATTAATTCCAAGTTATGCGGTCAGGGTCACTTGATTCACGTGTTCGTACTCTCCTAATTTCGAATCGAGTAATTCATTTGATACGAAGGAATTAATTTTAAAATAATGTATGGAAATTATGACCAGATTTTAATATGATTAAGGTTGATTAATAATTCACTGATTGCAGAATTGTCTGATTAATATAATTTCTACAGAATATTTTATGTGTGATCAATCGTCTAAATTTAAAAACGTGCCAATGATTTGTGATCGTGTAAGTGTAAGAAGATTGGGTCTTTGAACGCCATTACGTTTTGTTTACTTATTTTAGGTTTAGGTTAGGTTTATAGAACTTTAACAAAACTAATAAAAATCACTTACGTTACAATAAATAATACATATATAACAATACACGATTACACTTGTTCGTTGTTGCACAAAATATAACGTTTACTTAAAATTACATTTCAAAGTTTAAATATTGACAAAATATAACCTTTACCATGAAATTATTGTTTTCTCTTATAATTTGTCGCTAGTGTAGTGAAATCATAATCATCATTATCAGCCTTTGTTAGTCCACTGCTGGACATAGGCCTCCCTAAATGCACGCCTTTTTATTAAAATGTTTTTTTAGATTTATTGAAAACGTATTTAATGCTTATGATATCTAATATTGTCTAGACGGAACTTGAACTTGTCCATTGAAATCTTCTTAATTTTTATTAGACATTTATTAAAATATGTGTGGTACTTGCGCAATTGCAAGATTTATTTGGTTGGTGTTTCCATTCACAATTTATAACATATTTCAGATATTCCACCTTCGACTTGTGTTTTGTTCGAGTGACCACAACCTTATCTAACTCGTGCCATGAACTGATAAGTAAGTGGAGGTTCAAATCCACGATGCCCACGGCGTTGTAACCGAATCCCTATGGGACAGAGTGGGCGCCTGGGACCCACGTTATTTCCTTTACGTTACACGACACCGTCGTTAAAGTGCGTATACATTGACGAACTATTAATATAATCACCGCAGTACTTGCATTATTGGTTGACAGATAACTTAATACAAACATCTAAAAACTTACTGTGACAAATTTATAACCGTACCCGATTAAACAATATGTGGTCTGGTAAAAAACGTCTAGAATTAAAATCTGTCGACCCTTATTGGTTAAGCCGATGTCTGAAACCTAAAGTTTATACAAAATAGACTCGAAATAATTGTTAACAAAGTAACATATGGCAACGAAGTGACGTCTTAGATTCAGTTCTTCGTTCTTACTTATAATTACCGATATATCAATAACTATGTTTTTTTTTTTTTATCCTTGAAGTTATGCTTCCAGACTCATGTCTTTAGTAAGCTTCATCTAACACAGAGTTCGCGAGAAGCTCCGTCCCTACGAACTAGGTGGCCCACATTTTTGCTAAAATGGAGGCCACACGTACAGAAGGTACGTCAGTTAGGTATTAGTTTATGTCTCCTAGGATCGTCGACGATCGGTTTACGGACCGGACGCCGACGGTCTGGCGACGTATTAATCGATTGCTGGGGCGGTGAGAACCGCCCTGGAACGCGGGTGTATCTAGTATACGCGGTGTGTGTGTCGCTGTGCTCGTAAGCGAGGGCGAACTACAGGTGAGTGTGTGCTATCCCTACTCGTGTGTGTGTAGGGTCTGATGTAGGGACCCCGTTGGGTCCGGAGTCTCGGCGACCCTTCCTCGTCCGGGTCGAGAAGAACGTTTCGTGGTCGACGCTTTTGGCTAGACGCGTTTGGATCGGCCGTATACGTTGCTGCTTTTACCAGCAGAGGGTTGCTGTGGTTGACTACTTTATCTATGTGTTTGCGAGTTAACTTTTAAAATGCTCGCGGAGTGTCGGCAATTGCAGTCGCTGTGTAAGTCTACATTTCGTTGGAACCACTGCGCCCCAGTGGCGCGGCGGATGAATTTATTTTGAACTACTTGTGTTTATTTAGGAGTGTGGAGGATGCGTGAGCGAAAGTTTGGCATGCATAAGCCATGGATTGGTCGTATGCATACCTTGTACAATAAAACTTAACTATGTGACTGTCGACCAATAACAAAGCCATACATCGTTCTCAGAGTTGACTATAGTTAGATAATATACACATACTAAACTATATACATATACTAGCTTCAGCCCGCTACTTCGTCCGCTTGTTAATTTATTAAAAAAATAATTGCATATAGCTAGCGTAATGAAACGATAAAAGTAAAACCGTCTCCGTGGTCTAGCGGTATTGGCTCTTGCTTTATAGACCGGAAGTAAAATCGCGCGGGGAAACAATTTTGTGTTATCGTTGTTTTCTAGTTGGTTAGGACAATTTGGGCCGATAACCCAATTGTCTGTAATGTAAGATGATCCGTGCGTCGGGTGGGCATGTAAAAGTCGGTCCACCCACCGATGCGGGTTGCATTGGACCAGCGTGGTGGGACACGGTCCAAAAACCCCCTAATGAAGAAGGCGTGCATTAGGGGCGGTCTATGTCTAGCAGTGGACCAACACAGGCTGATGATGATGATGATGGTGATGAGTGATAAAAAACGGTTTTTTTTATGTTACATACCGACACACTTTATTTGTATAGATTTGCAATCCATCGTTAATGGTATACGTACTTAAAGGCGTAGTAAGTTGTGGAATGCGCCAACCGAGTGCGTGTAATGCGACACCGCGGTTCATAAACGGAATTAACAGTTTTCACGGTGAAATTGTTTCGCTGATATTGTTTTGTTGTTGTTTTGTCGTTCCGTTAGAGTTTACGAGTGCTTTGCAATAATAGTTTCGCAATCGCAGATATTGCTTGCTGTTTAAAGCTAATATTTGATTGTTTGGATATTTAATGATAAATATAATGTTAATGTACGGACTTTGAACATGCAAATAAAGTATAATTTCAACCTTTTCTATATATTTCGGTAGTTTATTTAATTTAAAACCTAAACCTAGTTTGTTTCTTTATAAGAGACACGTAAATCAGGATATTAAACCGATCGTCGACGATCATTAGGAGACAAACAAATGCCTAACTCACGTACCTTCTGTGGGGACAGGAGCTTCCCGCGAACTTTGTGTTAGATGAAACTTACCAATGACAACGAGTATGGAAGCGTTACATCCGTTACTTGACGTGACATGACTTATTTACTGCCTCCGTAGCCTAGTGGTATGGGCGTGTGCTTTAGAAACCGGAGGTCGGGTTCGAATCCTGCGGGACGCAACAAATTTTCATTGTTGTTTCCTGTTGGTTAGGCAATTTGGGCCGATCACCCAATTGCCTGAAAAGTAAGATGATCCATGCGTCGGATGGGCATGTAAAAAGTCGGTCCACCCACCAACCCGCAATGGACCAGCGTGGTGGGATACGGTCCAAACCCCTGATGAATAGGGTGTATTAGGGGAGCCTATGTCCAGCAGTGGACTAACAATGGCTGATGATGTGTATGTGTGATGTGTGACTTATTTAGAAATTAGTGGATAAGTTACAAGTGATAATTGTAAAGTATACAATAGAGGTTCGTTTAAGCTGATATTTTACAAAGATTCGCCAAAATAACTAGTCATGTAAGTGTTATTTTAATGTACTGATTTGCAATCAAATCTTTTGTATATTAGATAATGAAACCTTTTAAATATGAACGCGTCAAGATTTTTTTGACAGTTTCTCGACTTATTCGTAGCATATAACCGTCGCCGTAACTGTGTTCACAGTCTATTTCAAACCTTCATTGCCTTCCATGCGCTAATTCCTACTTTTGATCTATAGCCAAGCTAATTTCTTAGGTGCGTATTTTCACCGTGGAATCGTTGAAAGGCGGAAAATCACCGCGATGCATTATGGCGCCAAATGGGCGAACGCCAGAACGATAACAAAAGTAATGATTGTTTAAATTAAGGCGGTTGGACGCAAAAAAAATCATTGTTTTGTAATCTATATCCGAAGCAATTGGTACATTAGCGATACGACTTATTATTTGAGTTTAGAAAAGGCATTTTTAATGTTAATCTAAAAATAGTTTCTCATTTGACTAGTTTTGTATTTTATTATAAATGTGAATTCAAAGTTTGATTGTTACTTAAAAATCGTGTTATGAACGCTAAAATAAAAGGATAAAAGAAGAGTTACTTTTGTATATTGCGGATTCGTAGTTTAGTACTTTGTACTTTAAACGGATATTTATTTTTAACGACACATATTATGTGTTTAAAATTCATGTGTTTAAGCGTAAATTTACATAGCTTCCTCTAAATTTTTTAAAGGTATAGATTGTTCTGTATACATTAAAAAAAAAAAAAAGTATATACGTATGGTCTTTATTAAATAATGAAAATCTGGAACCTCAGTTTGTTATTATAAAATGTCATTAAAGTTGCAATTGGTATAAGGGCAAGTCATCTTTCAAATCTGTTTTAACTCTAATAACAAGGCAATATATATTCATGTATTTTTTGTGTAAATAAAGTGTAATTGAAGTTGTACATTCATAGTTCCACGACATACGTTCTAATCTTGATGAAAAGATAGATCACAGTTATTTCTTCTTCCCAAACAACAAAAAGGCCGAGCATATGTAACCCTTTTTCAAGATCATTGTTACTAAAGATCGTCTAAACGACCATTTCGTATTCTATTCTCTCGTGTCGATTGGCCGACTTCCAAATCGGAATGTAAATCAATTCAATGATGACACGGTATTTGTTTTCGTGTTGGTTTGAATTGGTATTGTTTACGTTATAATAATGTCGTCAGTTATTTTCCATACGACATCGAACATCGAATCGGACGGGGAAGAAGATTATTTCCCGCGTAATGATTAAATATTGGTAATAAAGTTTTGCAGCGGATGCCAGTTATCAAAATGTGACATAAGACTTATCAATGCATAGTATGAAACAAAGTCGCTTCCTCTGTCCCTATATCCCTATGTATGCTTAAATCTTTTAAATTACACAACGGATTTCTATGCGGTTTTCTTTAATGGATGGAGTGATTGAAGTGTAAGGTTTGTATGTATAACACATGCTTAATATTGTAGGTATATTCTCTATCAGCATAGCTCCGTGCGAAGCAGGGGCGGGTCGCTAGTCCAATACAAAATCTATGTCCTACATAGCTTTTAGTTAAAGTTTTCTGAATGATACCCAATGTTAGAGAGAGATAGAGCTCTGTTGTAACTATATTACCTTCTGTAACTGTCAAATTGAGTTAACTAAAACATATTTTAAATATTTTCGGCCTTTTTAGTTTACATACTTTTCTTTATATTTAATAACATAAGTTATCATTTTACAATTATATACAATCAAAAGGTCAGCTGTTGGGTAATACGCAAAGCTCGCCTTTGTACATGTAAATATTGCGCAAAGTTTAAATAAAGTATATATATAAATAAATATATAAGAGTTACGAATCACTTTACTGTCCTAAGTTGTTATTATTTAACCTTGTTATTGGAGCTTAATTAAAATGAGTTATATTTTTCATCTATAATAAAATTCAGATCTTGCGAGGCTCATAATTATAATTTAAATTTACAAATTGGTCGATTGCGAGTCACTAAAACCTGTTTTAAGCAATACATACGTATCGTGACAAAAGATTTCAAAGCCTCCCGATACTCCACGTAGCGTATTTACAATAGGTTAAAGGTCTTAACCCTTGGAAAGGGACGTCGCTATATAAAGAAAAGGGAGAGGTAGCAAACAAAGATGACCTTGTGTGCGTCGTGACCCACTCCTGGAACGATCAATAATTCAAGGGTTCCCAAAGGGACCTCTTTGTGTTGAACCAAACGTGCTTTAGATTCGTCCCTTTTTATGTAACTCGATAATTTTATGTTCAAAATCTTTTGCGTTGAAATTAAACGATTGAGTAAATAACAGGTATTGGTTGTGTATAAGTTATAAACGTTTTTCTATCGTCTAGTTATATAATGGCTAGGTAAATCTTGATGGATTTAAAACCGACCCCATAACAACTCAAGGTTTGCCCAAGTTATTGTGGGCTTATAACAATATTAATTTAACATATTTTCAGATACGTAAATAGTTATAACTGTTTTACATTAAGCTCGGACAACAGTCAATTAATAATCTTTTCGATACATTGAGACGATAAACTTAGTCAGTAAATCTTCGTGTTGTTATAATGCTTCCGATGATGTCATCCACGTGTTTCTTACAGGTCTTGGTGTACAGTTAGCTTGTACTTGACTTTTTGCAGAACCCACTTCGCCGGGCGGTTTTTGCGCGGTTGTTTATCTCGAAAGCCTCATAAATCATTGTATGCTCTGTGATTTTTCAACCGGCCAGCATTCGACAATGACATGACGTTTGAATTTGTTATATTATATTCGATGTCGAATGAAAAAAATAGACAGAGTTAAAAATATCAGATAAATCTCTAACGCTTAGCTTACATGTTATAGTTACTGTGTATTTATGAAAATGTTTCCGATTTCAGTTAGGTAATGTTCGTCAAAAATATTGTAACGAACTGACGGACCAAGCGAAATGTTAATTTTCATGTTGCTATTGAATTTGCGCAGGCGTCTAATCATCTGTCAAGTGTCATTCAAATATGTTTATATTTTTTAAAATATAACAGGTATTTAGTGTTAAACCTACCTTTTATAAAAACGTGCAAATTAAAAAAAAATAATACGACGCAGTTAAAAAAAGCAATTCGTTTTTTAAACCGGTTATAACTGCTTTTTCGATGTTTTATTACATATTTCAAAACGAGTAATTGGATGATTTATGCCTTTAAAATTAAAATAAACGATTCTATAAAACCTATGTTATATAATCTCGTGCAGTACAACAATCTGATTTGAATAATCGCTTACTTAGACTTTATATAAAACTTTTCCGCTCTACTCCGGTTGTCCCGACGCGCTCCGTGAATACGGAATCGTTTTTGGATATTAAAGGCATGGCGCGTCTTACAAATATGTCGTCCGCGGTATTTTAATTGGTTTGTTTTGCCAAACTGTTTAGAAGATACGACCTTCTTTCGTAGAACTTGACTCGACATGAGAAATATTTGTAAACAGACCGCTTGTTTATTGTCTTTGTTAATCTTTTTCACATATGACGAAACGTAAAAAGGAATGTATGTGTTTCGTATCATAAGGTGTTTAGAATTTAGGCTGGAAGTTCTATATAATAGACAAGGGATAGTGCTGTATATTGCTATATAAAACATTACAAAGACACTACAACTTTGTACATAAATTATAATTTGAAATTCGGCGCCAAAACGTCGGACGTTTTTATTGTTTTACTATTTCGTGGAGATTCAAGATGGCGGCTACCTTCAATTTAAAATATTATTTCTGTATCTATAGACTAGTAATACGAACTATCGATTCGCTCTTAATAATCATCTATATAGGAATTTTAATACGGCAAATTTATTGAAGTTGTTTGCGCACTCCATTCGGACAATCGGCCGTTGTCAACGCACTTGTCTGTGGGTCTAGGACGCGTTTCCAATGCGTCACGTCACGTTATCTCGTTTCGTACGATACGGTTTTGCATGACTTAATATTCGATATCGAGATTTTTATTGTTTGTTTGCATCGGAAATTTCCTTCGAACGTTTCTTTTATTCAAACGGTACGAATAACTTTGGCAAGCCTTGTTTATATTATAATATATTTAAAATATGTTTGTAATATTAATGCCTGTTATTTTGTTAACAATATTGCTGACGTTTGCGATCTTTTGCAGCTTCGTAGTTTTTTTCCTAGTGTCTGTATAATCTATATGCATATTACCTTTACCTACTGGTGGTAGGATTCCTGTAGAATGGGAGGTTGGTAGCACCGCGGTGCCTATTTCACAAACTGTAGCAAAGCAGTAGTGTGAAAACATTGCTGTGGTCTGGTTTGAAGGGCACCCTAGCCAGCGTATTTACTAGGAAAACGAGACTTACCATCCTGTGTCTCACGTAAGGCAGCGCGTTGGTGATACCACTACTGTTTCCGATGTCTATGGACGTCGGGGACCTGATCCTTCAAGTGGCCCGACTGCTCGTCTGCTTGGGTAGGCCAAAAAAAAAAACAAAACAAAAAAAATCTTAGCATATTTTTACCTGGTACTTAAACACATACATATTTTTAAATGATTTACAAACCAAAGATAACTTTTGTAAACACTAAATAACTCGCTAAGCATATGAAACGTTTAGCATTGCTATTGCCGTGCCATTGCATGTTATTTTCTCTGTACGTTAACAGAAATAAAAATGTTGACAAACAAAATGTCGCAACTAGTAAACGTTAGATTATACCTAAAGATGTATTTTTCTAGACGGACACGCGGACAGTGTGTGATTGTTGTGTATATTCTCGTATTTCATAACAGCTACCAGGTTTGAATATCAATTACGTTTGCATTCCACGTCGTGGTGCATTAGCTATTTGTATTTTGTATGTACATAGTCGATGTGCGACTAACTTACGACTGCCGGCCGTTTGATTTGTATTGGTGAAGCGTGTTATGTGATTTTATGTCACATTTCTTATCAGTTATAAAAAATGAAAGTAATATATTTCTGCCTTCGTATCTAAATTGATGGTAGCGTGCTGTTTTAGAAACCAGAGGTCGTGGGTTCGAATCCTCCGGGGACTCGAAGTTTTCATTGTTATTTACTAGTTGGTTAAGGCAATTTGGGCCGATTACCCAATTGTCTGAAAAGTAAGATGATCCATGCGTCGGATAAGCATGTCAACAGTCGGTCCACCCACCAACCCGCTTTGGTCCAGCGTGTACGGTACGGTAC
This sequence comes from Lamproptera curius, assembly GCA_029286875.1. Lineage (NCBI taxonomy): Eukaryota > Metazoa > Arthropoda > Insecta > Lepidoptera > Papilionidae > Lamproptera > Lamproptera curius. Next base: position 5,032,062 of record JAGSMT010000007.1, read on the forward strand.
GGTCCAAAAAAATCCCTACATGGAGAAGGCGTGCATTAGGGGAGTCCTATCTCCAGCAGTGGACTAACACAGGTTGATGATGATGAATGCGTTCTTATTGGATTGCCAATATTGACACTGCCACTTGATGACAAATAAGACACACCACAGTCGCCATAAGTGGTCGTCATTAGATTTTTTTCTTAAATTTTATTTTCTACGGGACTAATATATAGTTGATTGTTGTTAGTTGTTGTTTGTATGCGTATACTACACTTGTACAAGCTTGACTTATGATTTAAACTATAATCTAAATTAAGTTGTAACGTTAAGAGCTTACAAAACTTAGAGAAGATTTAAAAAAATACTGTAACGAATATTTTCCATAAAGAATCCTTGAGTAAAACTTTTAATCAAAGTTCTCCATTGCTCAATAAATATTTAATTCTCATCATACCTGAGACCGGCATCGTCCCTCGTCCGTTAATCCGCAAAATCCGCAGATTGAATCCGCAAAATCCGCAAAAATAACCAACCGCGCTCCGACGGGCCTGTTTACGACCAACGAGCACGTGTCTCGCATATATTTCGTAGCCCAAGGTCGTGGGCGATATTGTTTCGCGGATTTTTCGTAAACAACGCCTCTGAGTATTACTCTAAGTGAAATAATGTATGGAATTTACCTACACGGCGTATTTGAGGATTATTTATATAGTACTTCATAACTATGCCCATATGTGTCCTTGTGAAATGCTACAACGAAAAGTATAGTAATTATTGACTACTCTGATTTACTTTTAAGCTGACCATGGCTTGTGATATCGACGTTTGACATCTAGTATAGAAATAAATAGCGAAATGAACAATCTAGATTCAGTATCAGCAATATTACATTCATTCTGTTATGAGGTATTAACAAAAGTGCCTAAATAGAAAACACGACACGTTTCACTGACTATTAACACAAATTTTGACAAATGCTATCATAACGCGATCGGTTAATAAGAATAATTTACTAATTGTTGTAGTAAATATTGAGATAATTTAGTGATCATTCTAAACAACAAACAAAACGAAAGAAAATTTGAAATCTACGTAAGTTTAGGCCTCATTTTGTTGCAAAACCCCTTTAGTCTTTTCGCTTTGCCGCCATTAAGATATGACAATAGACTTTCCGTATATAAATTACAGGTATAAGTAGACTTTAGCACCTATAGGTTTTATATATATCGCGCAAAATTGGACTGACAATAATCTTTATTACTAAGATACATTTTAAAGATCACCTATAGAAACACATTGCACACGACGTTTTTACAATTTGCAAGTCACATTTTTTCGCGCGCCGAGCGTAAACAAAACATATGTTTCGGATACAGGTCCTTATGTTGCCGTCCTGACGGGACCTTGAGTTTTATGAATACAGTTGTAATTTGAACACGCAATAATATTATGAATTTGAAAAGATTTCATAAATGTATTCTTAGCATACCAATAATTTTGTTTTATATTATTATTATTATTTATACAATTTATTGATTTATTATGACTCATATTTATTGCAATATCAAAGTATTACATTTATAGGAGATGCGTAGATTGCAATTGACAAATGAAAACATTAGGAAATTAAATATTTTTGGATTTTAACCTTGATTTTCTAAAAAGTGTCCGTTTTTCGTTGCCATTTTTGTTTCAAAATAACTAAAATATAATGTTTACACTTTTATTTTACCTTTATACTATTTAACTTTTAAATTAAGAACGAAATCATTAATAAACAATATCTCTTTATTGCCATTTTAAAAACGACAAGTGATGTATCGTAAAATAACAGGTTTTTAAAAATCAACACAAATTATACGAACAATATGGCGCCAGTTATGTTTATTAGACAAAATATATTTTTAGTTTTTGCCTTAAAAATATATATATGTCAAATATATTCACATATATCATTGCATTGATTCTTTTTTACTAACGTAAAGGCATAGTGCTACAATGTATTAAACTAAATTTGTAATGAAGTCGCAAGCAAAACATAGATCGCAGTACTGGTTTAGGTAAATATTTTATCGCAGAAAGATATATTGGGTAAACAATATTATAGAGCATTGTGTATTTTCCTTTTGAACTATTCTTCAAGCGTAAATAGCGCTTGCCTTTTCGATAAAAATTTTATGTCTAGTTATTTGATAGAAGTTAGTAAGTGTTACTACAAATAGTTTATATATTATTAAAACAAAACAGTTTATTATTGCATATTAAATAAATGTAATTTATTTTATCTACTACGTAAGAACTTTTAAAAGTCGAGCCAATTGAATTAATTCCTAATTATCCAACAGTTCGTTGTCACATTATTCGCCCGTCCAAATAATTAATGCTGCAGTAATTAATTAATGGACTCTGACCTTGCTTCGGTCCTCGCCGAATTTAATTGTTAAATTGCGACAATTTTGTTGATTTATTTAGGCTAATATGTTCGGTCAAACTTATCAATATTTGAACTCTCCTTTACATTGACATGACATGACTACCCGAGTATAGAAAGTTTATTTTTTAGGAGTAATTCACCTATCATTATTATATTTTTTTTTCAGCCTTAACTTTGAACTTGAATCAGACGCTTCATTAAGAATAAAAATTGAAAATGTTTTTTGTCGTACATACGATATTCAAAAGCGATAAAATATTATCATCATTATCATTCTCATCATCATCAGCGGCCTTTATTCGTTCACTGCTGGACGTAGGCCATTAAAAAAAAATTATTATAATGTAAAATATTATAAAAAGTATTAATTAAAAGCAATAACTTATTATAACACTGACTGATATTGTTTTTTAACAGTTTTTTCCTTTTATTTACCATATAACAACTGTTAAGCATTGATATATGAGGACTTTTTACGGATTTTATCGCGTTTACTCTACAGTTTTAAATTCCCGACGTCAATTCGCGTAAACAAAAGAATCAATTACTGCTAAGCATGTGATATTAACAATTGTATCATATTAACATCTGTATTCGCGTAAGTTATATAAAATATTATTGTCAACAACACCTGTATGCCAAAACGAAAACTAGTTATATAGGTTACGTAACAAGCGTAGAATCGGCCGACTTGTGAAAAGACGATCAAAATAGGTGACGCAATCAATATAGATAGACACCGGCCCCAAATAATCTGACGTTGCTAGGCGTTTATTTCCAAGGTCCCAGCAGATATACCAATCTATTTATACTTCCTGCTTCGCCGATGTGTGTTTCGGTTAGTTTTTACGTTTGCAAACACGTGTTTTAGAAAAAAAAAATGTTTTAGATCGAGTATATCGCTTGATTAACCGGTATTTCTTGATAATGTTTTTATTGGATTTTGCACAAAATCTTGGTAGCTTTAATGTCGTTGATGTTGTTATGTATAAAATATTTAAGTATTGCCAAATTAGAGAAAGAATTCGCGTAAAGAAAGTCTAATATCAATCTCTATGCGCTGGAAGCTAAACATTTTTGTTAAACAGCGGCCATGTTTAATCCCTACGCGATGTTCCTTTTGGCGCCATTTAGTTTGACCTTTGACTGTTAATCAAATAAAACCTTAATGAGAACATTTCTTATGTCTATAAACACTGAACTCATAAACAGCCTGTGGTATTGTTGCCAAATAGTTTCGAGAACTATCGGAGGTCCTTCATCAGAACGAATGGGGTGACTTCAGTATCGCTTCCTGTCTCGCACTGATACTTATTTCACGAGAGTTCAGCCGTTTGCTGTATTGACATGTCATAAAATACTATACAGTTATTCTGATTTATAAATATCAGTTGAAATCATAAAATCCACCAAGTAGTTTTTGAGTGGAAGAATACCAAATACCTAAACACAAGAACCGTCTCGCGCTGTGAGTTCTTTCTCTCAGCGGAGTTATTTAAACAACACATTTCGTCAATTATTCGAATTCAAATATTACAAAGTGAACGATTTAGTTATAGATCATAGTGATATTTCATTTCAGAGTTTTCAAAACAGTGCCCATTGTTTGTCATGACAAACAGACAGACATCGTTATGTCTCGCAATCGACGCTTCGTTAGTTTATGTTGATAACGAGTGATAAGCAATGCATATAGGATTATGCTGGGATGAATACGCTTACTATGTTTTTCCCGCGGAGTCGCTTGCCATACTAGACTTAATTGTTTGTTATCTATCATCATCATCAGCCTGTGTTAGTCCACTGTTGGACATAGGCCCCCTAATGCACGACCTATCCAGTAGGGGTTTTGTGGACCGTATCCCACCACGCTGGTCCAATGCGGGTTGGTGGGTGGTGATATCTATACTAATATGAGAAAGATGCGTATTTATGGGTGTCTGTTTGTAAATAATAAGCTCACTGCACCGATTTAAGCAATTCTTATACTGTTTGAAAGCTTCATTCAACTTGATTAACATAGACTCCTTTTTACCACAGAGAAATCCGTTTCAAAAATGGGTCTTTATAAGTAGATATAAAACTTTTTATAGGCCGGTTCCAGTTTCTTTTTGGCCTTCAACTGTTGTTATCAACTTTTTGTTATCATCATCATCATCAGCCGGTGTTAGTCCACTGCTGAACATAGGCCTCCCCTAATGCACGCCTTGTCCATTAGGTTTTTGGACGATATCCCACCATGCAGGTCTAATGCGGGATGACGGGTGTGTTTTGTAGACAGTAAAAAAAACTTTTGGTTAATACAAATCTGAACTTCATTATCGCTTATATACTAAACGACAATATGTTTACTACATAAATTACATTAAGTTTATATTATGTTACAAATAATAGTTATGATAGTAATGTTAAAAATAATGAAAAAATTGTTAATTTTTGTTAGGTTTGTTTATAAACAATGAAACAAAATTCGCCATTCGTTGGTGGGACTAATTAACATTTTAATTTGGCCTAAACATGATAAAGGTGGGCCAAGGCCGCACGTAACTGTTACAAATTGACAATTTTCGGTTAAATGTATTCATTTTTATTTATTCATTGCATGTCTATGAAATTTTCATTGTTTCAGTATTTCATCATAAAAATATTTTATATAACGTTATTAATAAACACATAGGTTAGTATCTATTTTATTTTTTGATTCATTTATTATATTCCGGAAGGATTAAAAGGTGCTTTATTTTTTATAGGTGAATGTTTTTGATAGCAAATCCGAATCCCAAAAATTACGCATTTTACTCAGATATCACTCCGCAGAACATTGCTTTTTTTAATTAAACTTTAATTGCTCCTACCATATTCGTTTAATATTTTCTGTCCATAATCGCGTGATAAGAAACGGTGATGCCTCCGTTGTTACTATTACGCCGGTATAATTCGACTCTTATCATTTAGCAAATTCAAAGTTTTTAGCTGTTTACTGTTGCGATAATTATCATTTAAGAATATAAAGTTCAGCTTGTAGATAGAAGCAATATGTCAGTGCGCACTGGGCTTGCGAATTATATATTTATACTTATTGAAAATTTACGTTAAGTTAGTTAGTTGAAAACCATTGTATGAAATTTGTTCTACTGAATATTCGTAATTGAGTTGATTTCGATGAACAGTTATTTAGTCTTCTCTTTAAATTTTTTTTTTTTTGAGATTAACCTACTTACGGACTAAATGCCTCCGTAGCCCAGTGGCAAGGGCGAGTGCTTTAGAAACCTGAGGTCGTGAGTTCGAATACTGCAGGGACTTAGCAAATTTTCTTTGTTTTTTCCTAGTTAGTTAGGGCAATTTGGGCTGATCACCCAATGGTCTGAAAAGTAATATGATCCATGCATCGGATGGGTATATAAAAAGTCGGTCCACCCACCAACACCGCATTGGACCAGCGTGGTGGGATACGGTCCATAAAGCCCCCAATAGGGAGGCCTACGTCTAGCAGTGGACTTACACAGGCTGATTGACCAACCGATCCCATGGGAAAGGAAGGCCAAATACCTAGGCGTGACCTTCCACTGCAACATCGTTCAAAAATCATATTCAGGACGTTAGGAGAAAGGCTTTGTTCGTTTCGACCAGACTCTATCACCTAACGAATTCTCACAGTAAAATGTCACTCAATGTTCTCGCGAACTCTGTGTTAGATGAAGCTTACTAAAGACTTGAGTCTGGAAGCATAACTTCAAGGATAAAAAAAAACACAGGCTGATGATGATACCTACTTATTGTTTAGTAGGACTTACTGTTCTTTTTATTCTCCTACAAAGACGCGACAAAAATCCTCAAGTTTAAAAAAATTATTTCATCTTCCACTCTTGTTATGGAGGTGTATAAATATTAAAAAACATGTTCTCTATAGTAATTCAATAAACTGCGCATAACTAAAATTCATACACAAAGTTAGCTGTCGTTGAATAATATTTTTTTGTTTACAATGTAGTATGAAAGCACTACATACAATATAGTGATCGTAGCACTACAGTGTAGGTATTCAAACCGAACAACATAAACGCAGCTGTGCACACAATCCGCAAAGGAGTGTATTGAAACTATTTCGCGACATTATCACGGACATATCTTATTTGTTCCTTATCTATTCGCAAATTCGATGGATATTTTTATTGTCGTGTTACTTGTGTTGTTAGTAAACGTAAAGTTTAAAGGCATTTTACTAAAAATACAACTATATAGGTTAATAAATATGTTTACGAGTTAGTAGAATTAAATACAGAAAAATGTATTATGTATTGTTTTCACATTATGTTATTTACAGTATAGTGAAATATTTTATTTAAGGCAATATAAATAATAAGTTAATATCGTCAGAAAAGATCTATGAAACGTTTCCGCCTTGTGAATTGGTGTGTACACCAGTTATTGCTCATGTTTTGATAATGAAGTTATTATCATTCAGATTACGATTTATAATATTATTTTTTTATTTATGAATAAAAACAGGTGCACAGAGCAAAGTAATTTTAATGAGGCACCAAAGTAATGTTAAGTATAATCTAGGTATTCGTTATTGAATACGTCCGATAAAGGAAACCTAGACTCCCTCTGTGTACTAAAGCTAAGTTAAAATTATTAGTCTTTCTGAGTTAAGAAGATAAATCTATTGATTTGTCTTCAACCGCATACTTGATATTTGATATTAGAAATTGTTATAAAGTTAATACATTACAGATATCTGTATATTTGTACTTGTATAAAATCGAGAGAGACGACCATCGAGTTTCTTGCCAGTGTTCTTCTGGGGCAAAACTTTCAAACCGAACTCGTGTTGAAATTTCTGTTTTGTATTTGATGATCATTAAACCCGACCGTGATTCATAAAAGTAATATGTCATTACATTGTTACATTGTTTTACAGTTTATATAGTAATGGTCATAATTTACAACTTTTTCTATTTACTATTAGTTAACAATAACACAATATTCTTATCGAAGTACCGCAGTGTACCAAGGTTATAACGTAGATAAGAAATAGATAAATGAATTATATTATTGCATAAGTTAAGTGTTGTTGTTCATCGTCTATTTATTAAGAGTATTTGTCATGGCTTTTTTATAGGTATTAGTTTTTATTATACACTAGCGACCCGCCCTGGCTCCGTACAGGTGAAATGTATAAAAAAGTATATAAATTAATTAGCGTTTCTACATTATTATGTATGTATGTATATAATACATATAAAACTTTCTCTTTAATCACTCTTTTCTATTAAAAACAAAACCGCATCAAAATCCGTTGCGTAGTTTTAAACATTTAAGCCTACATAGAGACATAGGGACAGAGAAAGCGACTTTTAAACTATGTTGTGATTAGGTACAACTTCGATTTATGTTTATTTAAAAACTTTTAAAGATTTTACTTTGCTAAGTGATAATCATCAAAAAAGCAAAATTACGAAACAGGAATATGTAATTTAATGTTTTATTTGCAATTTTTTGTAAATTGTTGCCGCCCTCACTCTTTGAGTTTATTAATTGCAAATAGATGTTTGTAGATATTGTTTTAATAATATAAGACAGGATGATATAACAGTTTTAAACACAATTATTTGTCCATTATTACTTGATTCATATGAAACATAAAATAAACTTTATAAAGTGTATCACAAATTTTCTTACGACACATTATTTAGGTATAAAAAAGAACGCTATTTAACATCTAATTAGTTGCATTGTTTCGATTAATTTTAAGTAGATTATACTATTAATAATGAACGTTGAAAACTAATGGTGCCAACTGTCTGCTGTCCGCAGTTAAATACATTTCAAGTTACGATAATTAATTGAAATATATGAGTTGAATAACTAATTAAGTCGATAACTGTCTAGTCTATTCCGACTACGTTAGCCAATCTTTTCAAGATCAGCCATCTACATTGAAGATATTATAGTGCACAAGTACGCGCAAACAAGTGCACCTCCTTCACCTATTGTCAATAACCTGCATGATCACTGTTGGGGGAGAGCCTTCCGACGAACTCTGTGTTAGATGAAGCTTATAAAACAGAGTCTGAAGCTAGAACCCGAGAAACAAAAAGACCTGCACGATAGAATAACTATGACTACAATGACTTGTTTAAAAAACCCTAGCCCGGAACATAAATATTCTTCGTTAAATTTAGGATTATTAGGCTATGAACGTCAATCTACCACCGGTTCGGAAATTATGACCTGTCCAGAGGAGAACCGGCAAGAAACTCTGTGCGTTCGTCAATTTATTTTCCTAGTCCGTCAGTAGATGGCCGCCATATTGGCATAAACGGTCACGTGACATTGCAATTAGATCGCGTAATTATAATTGTGGTTACATAACGTATTTATTCTCAAGGTCCGTATTCTTGATCGCTGTCAGATGGTTTCGCTATATATGGATATGCTCTGTGTAACAGGTCGATAGACAGCTTGTGTTATGTTTGCTTCGTAACAATTATATTAGACAGTTTATACTTAAGTCCAACAAGAGTTATTCTAGAATTGATCTAGTCTTAACTAAAATATGTTTTTATGTTTTTCTTCTGATTATGGGATAAACTTATTATTTATTGGAGCTATGTGTAGATCAGCTTACGGTCTCTACGGTTGTTACCTATTTCTTTTTATAAAAACTATGTGTCTTTTTGGAGTTAGAAATATTGTGTCATGTATTTGCACTCTGGTTGAAAAGCTACCATGATTTAAAATGCTAAAAAATCTAATTGTAATTTCATATCTGATTTAACTTAACTGAAAATAAATATAAAAATGTTATTAATCCCCAACGGCATTTAATAGAATGTGTATATTTGCATTATATGAGATATTTTATATATAAAAGAGGATACACAACTTATCCATGATCTCAAACATTCAAGCCTTCCCACATGGTTGTAAAATGTATGATTTGTGTTTAAATAAAACGATAACTTAAAGATTACTTAACGATACGTCCAAGTTATATGTATTATTGTTCAGCTAAGTCAAGTGCATAAGTTATTAATTGCATTGCCAGTTGTTGTGTGGCGAGCTTAACGCATATAAATTTATTAGTGCTTGCCACAGTCTGTTGAAGACAATGTTAGTTTTAACAAGAATATAAATTTACATGGCTTTTGTATTTAAAGCATCCATTTTGGTTTTTAATTATATACCTTTTCCGCCTCTGATTTTTATGACTTTGAAAAATAAACCGCTTATTGTATGCTTCGTTATTGGAAAACTAGGTTCTGATGATCTATAAAAACTTAAAAGGGTCCTTATAAGTTTTATAGATCATAAGAATATATTTAATATAAGAATATAATTAAAATAATGGTTTTGCATTTACATCTAAGATTACTTCTTCTTTCACATTACAGGCTAATAGGTTATTAGCAAAAAAAACATCGCTGTATGATATGTATGTATTGCGCAAATGTATTTGGGTCCCCCTTTATCAAACCCACGACCCCGATTGCAAACAGTTCTTAAGCGAATGGCCTAGGCCTATACTTAGGCAAAATAATAGATTGAATTTATGTAAACAAAGCCTTATGTCAAAAATCAATGACGCTAGAAGGGAACGCGTTCTCATTGGTGGACCCTTGCCATGTTCAATCATCACGTTATGCTGAACCAATCAGCATCCGACTTTTGCCGTGTGACTTTACTCTGTTTTCGTCAAATTCAACTCTTAATTGACATTATAGGCTATACAGTATTCGTGTAACCGCCTTCGTGACCTAGCGGTATTGTTCTATGCTTTATAAACCGGAGGTCGTGGGTTCGAATCCCGTGGGGAAATAACTTTGTTATAATTGTTTTCTGATTTGAGCCGATCACCCAATTGTCTGAAAAGTAAGATTATCGTGACATCAGGTAGGCATGTAAAAAGCCGGTTCACCCACCAACCAGCATTTTACCAGCGTAGTGGGATACGGTCCAAAACCTTCTTATGGTCCTTAATGCACGCGTTTTCCATTAGTAATGGAGAAGGCATGCATTAGGCCTATGTCCAGCTGTAGACTAATTCAGGCTGATGCTGATGATGAGTATTCTTGTATATATGTGGATACTACCAAGACCCTGGCCCCAAACAGGAGATAGCGTGTGTTTGATAAGAGTTTGGCCACATTGAGCGTTTTATATCTCCGTTTGTGTTTGCGAAAAATTGATGAGTGATAAGACATGTTATCAGTCTAACCTTCGCATTTATACATTTTTATTTAGAAACGTTAACGTTAAATTTTAGATTGTAATGTTTATCAGTATATAAGGAAAGTTTTTGTTGTTTATGGCTTTTTATAAGGCACTTATTATTCGTATGATATCTATATCTATTATCTATTATTATATTTTTATATTATATATATAAAAATAAGTCGTGTTAGTGACACTATTTATAACTGAAGAACGGTTGAGCAGATTTGGCCGAAATTTAGTGAGGAGTTAGCATAGAACCAGGAGACGGACTTAGGATGCTTTTTATTTCAGCTTTTTAAAAACTTAAGCATTGGTTTTCTATTCTAACCTTAGCGCTTTAGATAATATTAACTGCTTAATGTATCATTATGACATTTGACGTTTGAAACAAATGCTTCGATAGAAGTAATTTTATTGACAGGAAAAATATGTAAAACAATTAATTTAATATTTCCCACAAAAAGTATGTAAGAAATTAAATTTCTTAGTGCACACGTATCACGATTATTGCCAAGCCGTTATACCTAATATTAAAAGTTCAATTTGATACGGAGATTCTCCACCTAGTAGTTTTTAAGTAAAATAGAGACAAACATTTCGACGGACGACTCATAAGCCTTCGCATTTCTAATATTATACACGGATATATAAAAACGGCATATATTTGTGTACATTAACCAAATGTAATGCCAAAACAAACTACGCATTTATATACACAAACAAACTCTCGTATTGCATATATCCGTTTCACTACCTGTCATCCGCAAATGCATCGAGTGTACATCGTATCTAGCGAAATGATTGATCGATGCATTAGTAGGCATGTTTGCTGTCGATGTCTGATACGATTGCGATTATCGTGACGTATTACCAATATAGAATAATTAATAACACGTGTAGGTATAACACATACTTTTAAGTTTAATTTTCAAGGTGGTCTTAGATAGTATGAGATTTTTAATGTATGAACGTTACCTTCTTCAAGCTCAAAGGTCACCGTAGCCAGCGTTGTTGTTTTTGTTTGATCGTACTTTGGTATTATTGAAAGTTTAAATCTATTAACGGATATTGTCAACGAAGACGGTCTCAAAGTTGAAAGGTATAATGAAAATTAACCTCGCCCTGAAAACCATATAACTTACCAAAGCGATACTTTACGGTTTCAAGCCATCCACGACAAATAAAATGCGACACGACAAATATTTTGTACATAAACCGCCTCCGTAGCCTAGTGGTAAGGGCCTGTGCTTTAGAAACCGGAGGTCGTGAGTTCGAATCCTGCGGGGACTCAATAAATTTTCATTGTTGTTTTAGTTGGTTAGGGCAATTTGGGCTAATCACCCAATTGTCTGAAAAATAAGATGAGGCATGCATCGGATGGGCATGTAAAAAATCGGTCCACCCACCAACCCGTATTGGACCAGCGTCTTTGGATACGGTCCAAAACCCCCTTGTGGATAGAGGTGTATAAGGGGAGACCTATTTCCAGCAGTGGACTATCACAGGCTGATGATGATTATGATGACATACACCAATAGTTTTTAAGTGGTCCAAATAATAACAAAAACTATTTTTTTTCTATATACTTAAATATTTAGCTGAAAAATAATATATGAGTTAGTAGGTCACGCCGCTCAGTCTAGATTATCACGCGCCTGACGCCTGCCCAATGCAAATCGTTCGCCGTTGCCAGTGCAAATAGTTAATGTTTGCGCCGAGTAATCTGCTATCTGTTTGTCCTGCGATTCTCACGCGTATTCCATGTAAACGTCCTTGCTTTTTTAAACCGCGAAACGATCGTGAATGTATTTAGTCTCATATTTATCGCTTGTGAATATTATTAATGACAAAATTTGCGTTTGAAAATCCAATATTTTGATTGTCATTTGTTGGTACGTGTAATATTTTGTTAACTTGTAGTTAATAATTGGTTTTGTACTTATTGTTTTTTACTCGTAGTTATCTTACTTTCTTGTATTAGAATCGGTTACTCTTAATTATCGTGCGTATTTTATTTATATTTAAAGTGAAGTATACAATTCAATGTTGTTGAATATTCAAGCGCACATAAGTGACGATGCACTTATCGTGCTAAAACTAACAACAGGATCAATTTATTGTATAGTAGCCCGTATATATATATTTACTCTATTCTATTTCGAAATACATTATCTGTAATATTCTTACTATTTAGCTATTACAGTCAGTTACAGCCGTTGAGAATACAGAACGCTAAGCATGTTGGAGTATTTAAAATAGGGTTTATTTAAGTACGAAACTCTTAAAATCAGTATGCTACATCTGACAGAAGCATTAAACGTGTAAAAACCCATAAATAAAGACATATTTCTGTTTTGTTAAAAAATAAATCGTGTAACAATCAGTATAAAATTAGCTACTTCAGTCGTAAAAGTGAAAACAACAGTCTTCAATGGTTACAGACCGTTAATTCAACGTCCAAACTAATATACAATATAATTGCCGCCCGACAATAAAACTATTTACCAGTCGTACACAATACAGACTTTACAACCGTACCGCTTTTTAACGGTCGGCTATTAAACACTGACGTATAAAGGTAATAAAAGATACTGCCAAGGTGTTGTTATGATAATAATTTAAGATAAAAGAAAATAGGTGCTTCAATAACATGTTTAAACTAAGTCATTTTATTTCACTTTACAATTTCCAAATAAGCGATTTAGTAAACAAAGTTTAAGCTGACCTAAAGCGTTATCATTTATATCAGCCACAATAATTATTTGTCGCGCCAAAATCAATCTATGTCATAATTACGTTTTGGCGCCAATTGAGTTTGTTATAAGACATTGGTATTTTTTTTTATTCTCAGATTTTATTTATGACCAGTATAAAATACTGTATTTTCTATAATATTTATTCACTCATGTGTAATGTTTCTTATTTCCGAAACATAAAATTAAAAATCATTAAAACATGCCGATCTTCATGCAATAACCGGTTCAAGTTGGCAGCAAGTAGCAAGGGACACGCTGTCCTCGCCTTGTCCCACGGCCCACGTCCAGCTGTGGACGTATAAAGTCTGCTAATGATGAATGATGATGATGAATAAGATATTTTTATACATATAATATATATAATCTATTCAGTTGTTTCTTTAAGGGTGCCGTTCAACAAAATAGATTTCTACGGTACTATGTGTTGTGATTTCATACGTTTAATAACTTTGTTTACGCTCTTGGCTTTATTCAGAAACGTATGAAGATTCTGTATAAGTTAATATTTAGGGAGATATGTAACGATCGTATTTGAACCTTAATACATTTTTATTAGTTACTTATTAGTTATCGATTGTTTAAATATCATAATAAATAAATACCATAATATCATAATTTACCGGTGGTAGGTCCTCTGTTTACAGGAGACCGTCTGGTGGATACCACCACGGTGCCTATTTCTACCGCGAAGCAGTAGTGTGAAAACACTACTGTGTTCCGGTTTGAAGAAGCACCGTAGCCAGCGTATTTACTGGGTAAACGAGACTTAACACCCTATGTCTCACGGTAGGCAGCGCGTTGGCGATACCACTGTTATTGCTAATGTCTATGGGCGTCGGTGATCACTTCCCATCAAGTGGCCTGACTGTCGTCTTCTGCGTATGCCATAAAAAAAATAATAATAGTCTTTTGTGCTGAAAAGGTTTAAACTATAAAATATAATTTCAAAATAGGTAAATTTATGTAGATCCCTTTTCAGAATATGTTTTCGATGTTCGAAATATCAAATATTACTACTACAAAACTAAACGTATGAAAATAGATGGAATTTTACATATCATTTGATTTATCTATTTTGTTGCGGGTTAAAGTTTTGAAAGTTATTTTCGACGATTTTACCATGTGTAAATCAAATAGTTATAATTTTTAATACTTTTGTCTAAAATACTAGTTTCGCCCATCGGCTTCACCCGCTAGGTCATAGAAAGGTTTTGGTAGCGGATCTCGGAACATCTCTCAGATGGCAATTTTTTTTCTATACATATGACACTTTTCGTAACATTTTGAATTATTTACACTACCTTGTCATTATTTTCATTTAAGGCCAAATGTTATGATCTGTGTTATTGTAAAGTTTAACTAAATTACTTAAAGTAGTGTTTGCTGAAAAGAGTTACAAACATATCTATCTTTCATCATCATAATCAACAGCCTGTGTCAGTCCACTGCTGGACATAGGCGTACTCTAATGCACGTCACCGCTTCCGATCTTCGGCTATTCTCATCCAGCCCACAGCCACTTTGCGAACGTCTATTATATTGGTAAATTTCAGCGTACAATAATCTTTATGATTATCCTTTTACAGCATAATATATTTCTCTATTACTGTCAATATAGAAGGACAATAAACAACAGTATGCGATACGCGTTTGTTTTGAATAAGCTATTGTACTCTGCGGTCGCCTTATCTCGGGTACACTTTGTAATTGAAAATGGCGGACAGGTCATGTCGTATCGTCTTTGTTTTGTTTCGCATAACTACAGACGTTGTTGATAATGTTAACGGATTATAATTATTATATAACATACGGTAAAAGAGGTTAATATGTAGAATAGTTTTTGTTAGTTGGCTGTGATATCGGTAAGCTAGTTTCTTGCCTAAAGTTGGGGGAGAATTATCTTTATATTGAAGGACACACCGTTATTGAAAGCTTTGCTCAATAACAACCTTTGAACCGTTTGAACTTTTGGGTCACAAAACTGAAAAACATTACAAGAGCTATATAAGCCCTAGTGTCTGTAGCAAAGACTAATTTCAAAGTGTAATGGTGCATTAAAAAAGGATTTTGAGTGAAGACCCTTTTAACCCTAACTACTACTAGGATTAATGGTTTATTTAAATGAAATAAATTACATTTAAAGCTATCCGATATTATTTCACTCATTTTACTGACAGCTTTGATAAATATTATAAAAGAAGGAGAGTTACAACTATATGAGCTTAAAACATTCTAGTTTATATTATGTTTAATATAGAAACAATTTAGAAATTATAGTAATTTTTTTTTTCTAGGCATATATTAAACTTAAATCTTTACTTCCACTAATATATTAACATTGAAAGTGTTCATGAATAAATATAATTTTCTATAAACTACAAACCAAAATTATCCGATCCACTTTTACATAACCAAAGAATATTTTCAACGGAAGATTTTTCAGTTGACTATTTGATTTATCGCCCAAAATCTTGCCAACTTCCGCGATCCCATTTAATTTTATCTAAAACATGTGTCGATGTTTACTTCTGTATGTTTTTTTAAATATTCTTTAGTATTTTTTTGTTTTTCAGAGAAAATATGTAATAGTTGAATTTAATTTAACTATGATAAAACATAGCAATTTTTGATCTGATCAAAGAGGAAAAGGAATTATTGGTATCTGTGTATGTACAAATCCTTTATACTCGATAAAAGTTACAGAACTTGGTTAAACAAAATCTTATCTTAGAAAATTAATAGTGGCGTAAACAGCGGCTTCATTAATATAGGCGTCACGTGTTTGACATTAACTTCTTTATCTATTTATCTATGTATATAAAAATCAATTGCTGTTCGTTAGTCTCGCTAAAACTCGTGAACGGCTGAATCGATTTGGATAATTACTTGTGGAAGTCCAGGGAAGGTTTATAGGTATAAATATAAAAATTATCGGAATCCAACAAAATATACCTTTCGACCTTCATATTTGTTCTCAAGAGGTGCTACTACAGTTAGTATATTTACTATAGTTGCTAACTATCTATGACATTTTTATATGTACATGAATTGATAAATCATATACAAAAGTATAGATTTTTTATTTATCGATTGGGGCAGCACAAAGTCTGCCGGGTCAACTAGTTTAGACTATATTTTTAAATATGTTTTTGATGATACAAATTTCATACCTCATTAACTTATTTTTAGCAGAAGCACGCATAAATATATCTGGACAAAACACATATCTCATCACAAATTAAGTAAATCGTGTACTATGGCAACTGAAACCCCGATAAATATATATGTTTTTTCAGTTTTTGGTATACTATATTATACTATACTATATAACATATAATACTTATTTTTTTGCACGGTATCATTTCCTTAGTGGGAGTCAAACCCACACTATGCGTTGTCCTAACGTTGCAAGGTTGCGATCATTGATTAGTATGCCAAGTCAGTCGATGCAGTTTATATTTGGCTCCGAAGCGATAGATATAGATAGAAACGATGCATCAACGTTTAGTAATTTTTTGTTCAATGGTCTCCCAACCTTTCTGACATTGCACGCAGTTCGATGAACTTTGTCGATCTTACTTGATTAGGGTTGACATCCCTTAACGCGTAAAATTATGTTTTTATTATTTCGGCAAGGCAACACCGATGGTTATCCGTTTAATCTCGGTAGTCTTGCTCATCGTATTAAAAATATGTAATTAGTTGCAATAATTTGTTTTTATATTCGTCTTTCAAAAGTTTTGATTGTATGAAATGATTTGTTGAATTGCCTTTTATTTTCTAACGTTTTTCTATAATCTATTAAATCTGTTTATTATAATTGCGTATGCGGAGGCAGTTACTTTTTACATTTACTACGAGACTAGATTGGCTCGATTAATTTAAATTATTTCAAGTGGCAGCCCTAACGTGCCTCACTTGCACTTTAACGTAATTGTTTGACACAACTGAATAGATTAAGCGTACAGTCTGTCTCGTAAAACTCATGATTAGTTGTGCGAAAATCCAATTCGCTAAAGTCGTTGAACTTACGAAATTGACCCTTGCGAAATTCGGGGTTATTTTACGAGTTCTATCGCGTGTTACTTGATTAAATATCATTAAGTTTTACGTTTATGGGGTCGTGAAACGTAGTTTGTCAAGAACTGTTTATGAATTTATTATTTTGTTTTAAAATATACTGACGAAATAAGTATAACTTATACCTGATTGTGATCGATAAGCCCTTCCTATGAGAATTGCGACGAAAGGTAAAACGAGGTCACTTATCAATCTGAGATATCATCATCATCATCTGTGTTAGCCCACTGCTGGACATAGGCCTCCCGTAATGCACGCCTATTCTGTTAGGGAGTTTTTGGACCGTATCCCTCCACGCTGGTCCAATGCGGGTAGGTGGGTGGACCTATTTTTTACATGCCCATCCGACGCATGGATCATCAATTAAGTGATCACCAAATTGTCCTTCCCAACCAGAAAGCAACGATAACACAAAGTTGTTTCCCCGTGGTATTCGAACTCACGACCTCCTGAGTATAAAGCAAGGGGCAATACCGCTAGATCACGGAGGCATCTGAGATATAAGATGTCTCATTTACCCTTTAGCATTAATGCTGGTTTCATTCATTCAATTTTGTACTTAGACCTTCTCGAACTGTAAAGGGATGAATTCAATGATCCGCATTTACTTGTGGAAAATAAAATATTCAAATGTAATAATAGATAGCATGAGGTAGATGTTACGAATAATAATTACTTCTTACAAAGTATAATACTTCACGTGACTAGAAATGTTTCAATAAATTAAATTTTAATAGCTTCGATTTCCATTTATATTGTTTATTTTATGCTCACAATAATCACGATTTCAATGCGATACATAATTTTAAGCATGTCAAATCATATCATATAAGATTATTGTTGTAAATCTACGTAGAATAATGTTAAAATATGTGCATAATAAAGCCTTAACACTAAAGAAATTAAGAATATTTTTCCTATAATAGATAAGCATCATCATCATCATCAGCCTGTGATAGTCCACTGCTGGACATAGGCCTCCCCTAATACACCCCTATCTATTAGGGGGTTTTGGACCGTATCCTGGTCCAATGCGGGTTGGTGGGTGGACCGAATTTTGACATGCCCATCCCACGCATGGATCATCCTATCCACTGCCTCCGTAGCCTAGTGGATAGGCGTGTGCTTTAGAAACCGGAGGTCGTGGGTTTGAATCCTGCGGGGACTCAACAAATTTTAATTGTTGTTCCCTAGTTGGTTAGGGCAATTTGGGCCGATCACCCAATGTTCTAAAAAGTAATAGATAAGCATGTGTTAGAATTTATTTTTCATATATATAGTATTAATGTAAGCTATGTAACACATAGAAACTTTGTTTTGTTTTACGTCTAGCGTTATTATCAATCAATTGTCAGCGAGATATCAATACTGAGCAACAAATTTGCTTTAAACGTTAAAAGAGACACTTATTAACATACATTTGTGGGAAACAGCATTCACATCATCTTCAAATATCCTATATACCCTTATACAATATGGAAGCATTACACTTTCTTATTAATCGTCAAATAAACTACCTATATACAACTTCGTTCATTTGTTGCTTTCTGTTTAAAGGAACGTGTACCAACTAGGCACTCATTTGTCTGAAAAGTAAGATGTCACACTCATGAGATGGATCTGTAATATGACGGCCCCAGTTGTCAAGACTATCTTTGGCAGTCTTTACAGGGTTTTAGTGCTATCATGTTTAGTAACATCTAATCAACTAAATGCAGTTTATCATTTAAGCAGTGAAAGTCAGATGCCAGTCGGTGTCCTTCAGAACTGAGTTAAGTTGTGAAACTAGATAGTTTAGATGATCCAATGATAGCTTAAGAAAATGTTTACTAAGATATAGTTTTTACTATTAATGATATTTTTGTTTCAACAGTTGTCTACTGTGACTACAACGGATCGGGCAGAGCCCTACAATGGATAGAGGAATACATGGTGAGGGATGTCCTACCAACGCATGCGACGAGATGCACTGCACTTTCGTACACGTCGGGACAGAGCGAGATTTATAGGTATATATAGAAAATCAAGTTTATGCATATACTTATACTTTAATTACTAGATACTTTAATTATAATGTGGTGAACTAGATTTAAATAACAACGCATGGTAACTATACTTGCACTTCATGTATCATAGTTTAAGTTTTTCTTCTTATTCACATCTTAACGGTAACTATAACTACACGTTTTGAAATTTACAAGTGATTTAGTAGTAATAGTATGTTTCGTTTTATTCATTTCGTCTATAGTGTTTGAACAAAACATTTTTTTATCGCATACTACGAAGGCAGACCAGCTGTCCGGGTTGGTGTAAAGTGGTCACCGACGTCCATGACCATCGGCAATATCAACCAATGCGCCGCCTACCGTGAGACAGGATGTTAAGTCTTGTTCAGCCAGTAAATACGCAGGCTACGACGCCTTCAAACCGGAACACAGTAGTGTTTTCAAATTACTGCTTTGGGGGCAGAAATAGGCACTGCGATGGTACCACCCCAGACGACCCCCTGTAAAAGGGGAGCACCTATAAATTGGCTTGTCCATTAATGATTCATTGCAGAAAAAGACACCGCGGTGTTAAAACGCGAGATAATATAAAAAAGTCAAAAATCATTTTTAATTTTTGCATACTTTGTTGTATCACATCACACACATCATCAGCCTATGATAGTCCACTGCTGGACATAGGCCTCCCCTAATACACCCCTATCCATTAGGGGTTTGGACCGATCCACCACGACTTTTTACATGCCTTTTCGACGCATGGATCATCTTAGTTTTCAGACAATTGGGTGATCGGCCCCAATTGTCCTAATCAACTAGGAAACAACAATGAAAATATGTTGCGTCCCGCAGAATTCGAACCCACGACCTCCGGTTTCTAAAGCACACGCCCATACCACTAGGCTACGGAGGCAGTTCCACTAGGATACGGAGGCAGCTTTGTTGCATAATTAATATCTTTAATGAATACAAACAATTTAACGAAGAGACTTTTAAAATCTTTAAGTATGTATGTGTATGTACCTTCATAATCAAATTTAAATTTAGTAATCGAACAAATTACGACTGTCGTATCGAATGGTATTTGTATTCAAATAATAAAATGATTTATGCTCAAGTAGTGAGTCGTTTTGTTGTTTTAATCAATATCAATTGCCACATGTAATGTCAGTTATAAATGCTTTCGGATATTTTGTGCGATGACACTTGTGTTTGTAAATATGGCCGCCACATTGGGAACACAGTGTGATGTCATTTGTTTTGCTCATTAAGCTACGTACTTGCTTCCTATAAAAAACCTTCTTTACTTATATAAACCTCAATAGATTCGGAATAAGAACGTATACGTATTATAGCCCATATTGGTAGGTGGCAGGTCCCTTTTCGGAGGACCGTCTGGGGCAGTACCACCGCGGTACCTATTTTTGCCGCAAAGGAGTAGTGTTAAAACACCACTGTGTTCTGGTTTGAATGGCACCGTAGCCAGCGTATTTACTGGGTAAGCGAGACTTAACAACATGTCTCTCGGTAGGCAGCGCGTTACTGATGCAACTGGTATTGGTGACCACTACTCATAGGCTTTAAATACACTATAAAAAAAGTTTATATCATGTCT
Source organism: Lamproptera curius (assembly GCA_029286875.1). Lineage (NCBI taxonomy): Eukaryota > Metazoa > Arthropoda > Insecta > Lepidoptera > Papilionidae > Lamproptera > Lamproptera curius. The sequence continues at coordinate 5,053,155 of JAGSMT010000007.1, forward strand.
GTAATGGTTTATGTTAGGCGCCCTTAGATTTTGGTATTAGCCTTTTTATATTGATAACATTTGCTGATGAAACAATTGCTTGAAAAGCAAAATGGTTCATGCTTCCGATGATCATGTAAACGGTCGACTACAAGTGAAGTCATTACTTCACTTTTGAAATCGCTTTTATTTGCACGTAAACATGTGCACTGTATCTCTTGATTGCTAATCTCTAATATGAATTTGTCGCCGTAAATCGCACGTAATATATTTATAAACCTTCGACCAACCAGGACTGAATCGAAGGCGATAATCGGTAGCGCGGTAGGAGCGGGTCCCGATGACGTCATCGTCCTCGGCGCGTCCTTGCCCCGACTCCTACGGGCGCTCAGACCGCAACGGGTGGCCTTGTTCGTGTCCTCGAGGGAGACGGAGAGACAGCTGGCACCTTGGAGGGAGTTCAAGGCAGAGGTAGGTGCTGTAGATACACGGTGTAATGTGGAAAATGTAGGCACTGCTTTTGTAAGTGCGTTAACATTTACTGTTTAATATTTACCGCTGAGGTAAATAAACTTTTGTTGTTTACAAAAGAAAAATTTTAATTATTGTAATTCGAAGGTTTTAAGGGTTATGTTTTGTTTTTCCTAGATTTTTCCCAAGTTTAATGGGATCGACTTCTTATCCTCTTATTTTGACCTGAATAACTTGGCCTCTGACCTTTACAACGGAAAAGATGAACAGCATTTAATAAACGGACTAGATATCAGTACTTTTAAAGGACTGACATTTAGGAGCAACCGTTTAAGATGGTCTTAACTAAAGATTTCTTGACAGGGCATGAGAGTAAATACGTAACTAAGATTTATATATATTTTCTTTAGCATTACTTTATAATCTATATATATAAAAGAGATTCCCACCTATATATTGACTCATCACAATATCTCTGGAACCATAAGGCGTAGCGACTTGAAATTTGGTAGGAATATTCCTTTCACCGAGTAGAGGTTAAGAACGGATTCTACGAAATTCCACCCACAAGAGGGGGTACTATTATGAAAGAACCTCGCAATAAATTTGTCCAGTATTCGAACCTACACAAGTACTTTTAGGGCTTACTAACTGCATCAATGGTTACATTATGTCTTTAAAAGTAGAAGGGTTCAGAAGTGGAAATAATGCGAAGAATTAACTTAGCGGTCACGTCTCACGATAAGCATGCGAAACTATCGCAAAAATTACGCAACTAAGGTCGTAATAACTGTTCATTGCATACTAATAGGGTTGCCAGCTACCTTATCATATTTATTAATTACCAATTACTGGCTGGTATAATTAATTAAATAAAAATACAACAGTTTTTAATTACTACATTTTCTAGCATCAAGATAAATGATATCGATCTATTTAAGAGGAGCGACACTTTTATTACAAGCTAGAAAAAGACCTATTTATAAACATCATTGTATAATCGTAAAGACATCAAGTTTTATAAAGAACTAATTCAATCAATCAATCAACAGCCTGTGATAGTCCTCTGTTGGACATAGGCCTCCTAATACACCCTATTCATTAGGAGGTTTGGACCGTATCCCATCACGCTGGTCCAATGCGGGTTGGTTAGGTTAGGTTAGGTTTATAAAGAACAGTAAGTTGTAAATCGCAATAAGAAGTGCGTAAACTTTTATTTACTATGTATAAGATACCACATAAAAGCATGCTTCTCTGTGAAATAATATTTTACGTTTTATTTACTTATTTACGTGTTCTGGTTTAAAAATTTATAAAGTCAAGTCCGAGTTATATTATTCATTTTATTTTTGGTTAAAAAAACAAATGCCTATAGGTTTAGCGTAACTGAAAAATGTATAGAGAGTAAATATATTTTATTGCGTTCCACGTTACGGTCTATTTTATTTGATTTATAATTGCATTTTCATGCCATTCTTTATAACTTGCGCTCGTTATTTTCTTTCTGTAAAATATTGTTGCGCATCTATATGCGCAACAATATAAGTAAGCCTAAAGTATAGACTTTAGGAATGTTTAAAGCATATGAAAAGTCAATCTAGATTGTCATTAGAAAAAGAGATAAGAAAACTAAAATTTTTAATCAAAATTTGCATCCTTATGTTTATAAACCTTATGTATTTTGACTTCTAAACTGCCTATTAAACAATGTTGTTGAATTCTGTTCTGCAATGCAAATTGCAACCCAAGATTAATTATAAAAACTATAAGCATTCTTGATTATACTATTATAACATTAAGGATCTAGTACCACCCGTAATGAAGATGGAAAAGTTTTAAACAACAAGTTCCTATTTATCAATGGTCTACTATATTTTTCTCATTAATTTCGTTTGTTAATTAAATAATAGTTTTTAATTCAAAGAGCATAATTATAATTGTCGTATGCGGCTATCAAATAAACTAAACGTCATCTGGTATTATTTGTTACATAAACCTATTATTAGAATCACGCGATTAGACAATTATGATGGCAATGATTCGTTTTACATCATGACAATTAGATGAAAGCCACATGTGCAGATTATAAAGGAATACAATTATTACAGCCGATTACAAGCATGCTGTAATAAACCTGATAATTATGCATCTCATTACAGACGTCTACTAAATCCATTGTTGTAATTTTAATAAGGAAAAACGTCCGATTTGCCTTTTTAACTTTTTGCATACACATTATTAAGTTTTTTTAAACTGTACTAAAAATTATTATAGTATGAGCAGGTTATTAACATAATGAGGCCCATAAGATGCTCGTTAACGTCTTTTTAATATATTTAATTTTTACGAAGCGATATTTACCACCCGCATTGGACCAGCGTAGCGGGATACGGTCCTAATACCCTTAATGGAGAAGGCGTGCTTTGGGGTAGGCCTATTTCAGCAGTGGACTAACACAGGCTGATGATGATGATGAAGAGAATTTACGTTATTTCTTATGTAAAACATAAATAGCGCTAAAACTTAACCTTATTAGTGGATCGCCGCCATATTTAATCTAGACACAATTGTTTTTTTTTTCAAATGAAAATCGTACTTACTCGAATGACAATTGATGCTAATCGTGTTTAAAATAAGTTTATTACGTGTTTTATTCAGCTTGACTTATATTATAGTAATGTTGCCATTTCAAGAACAGATTAGTGCTTGTATACAACTGCTTTACATTACGAAAAGGGTACTAAATAGGATTCCTATTCGATTGCCTAGTTTATAAGTGTAATCAAGATGGCCTGATAACAAATGGAGTGCTTTATATAACTTCGAGTACGTAAATTGATAAGATATGATTAAAAATAGTGATATCTTTTTTGAATTAGTTTCAGTTCGGTCTTGCGTAATATTAGAAACACAACAGCGTTGTCGACAAATAAAAATATTAACTATTTACGTGTTTTCTCTTATAGCGATTTGTGTGAATAGAATAGCAATGATTTATTTGCGAAAATCCTACAATTTATTGAATAAATTTTGCTGATTTTATCGCGTTTATATACATTAATACTAAAATAGAATAAGTTTATTATATTTCATAAGAATTTTAGACCGATTTTATAAAGAGAAAGAATCGATTAATGTGTACTGCGTAGTTCTAACCCTATTCATGGCTGTTATGTTGATCGCAAATTCGTACACCTCGTTATCAGTTACAAAACACGCATGCTTGTATAGAAATCGTATACTTCAAAACCAATGGAATATTCCCAGAAGGCTTTCAGTAGATGATTTTCTTTACCACTAGTGGAAAATATCATTTAAAGGATAACTTATTATTCTATTAAAAATATAATGAAGATCTAGATGCATAAAAAATTGCCTTGGCTTTGCACTTGCTTAGTCTTAATTAACTACTAAAACTTTATTAATATCTGTTTGTTTAATTACAAAATTAGTAGCGTATATTAAAAAAAGTATTAGTTAAGACAATGTATAGTTTCCAGATTTTTAGTGCTATTTTTTGCTTTATAACCTACATCGAAGTTGCGTAATACCTGCATCCCGGTTTACTTTAACGTGCTCTATAAATTTAACAACTAGACGCCACAATGTTCGTAACTACAGAAAACTAGTGCAGTAAACTTGAATGCAGTAACGATGAAAAGTGTTACTGCAGTAGTGATTGTATTAAAACATTTTTATTACGAAATATACATAGATTCAACGTTGCTTTGCTACGGGCTCCGTGCCCAAGTAGTATGGAATTGGGGTTAAGAAATCGGAGGTAGCTGGCTCTACGTCTGCGGTGACTCAATAACTTTTCGCTGTCGTTTCCTAGTTGGTTAGGGTTAAGCAGGATGATCTCCCGATTGTTTGTAAGGTAACATGAAGCAGAAAGTTCGTGCTACACCTGATTTGATACCGTGTCTGTTTACCGTCCCGTCGGACTGTGAGAGTGAAGGAATAGGTAGTGCACCTGTGTTACTTTTGTGCACTCAAATATCTCCTGACAAGTGCGCTAATCTCTTATATAGATCGGCCGTCGTAGTCGCAATAAACTAGGAATTACTTTCCGTAATAATGTTGAGGCCCTTTGTTGAATTATTCCTGAAACGTTAAATCTTTTAATTATTTTGTGGATATTATTAAATAAGTAAATAAGTACAATAAAAATTGCCTTCTTTATCCTATATGCGCGTTAAAATATATGAACGTGAAGCATTAAGAAAATCCTTCTTAAAACCTCCTTACGCATGGCTTCCAGCTTATGCGTCGTCTCGCAGCGTTCTATCCAGCTTACCTTGTTATTGCAATACTTGAAAATGGAATGACTGTGGAACTGTCTTGTCTATTCCACATTTAAATTTATTATTAATGGCATTTAGACCACGAAAGTGTAAAAAAAAACCTTTGAATGTGGTTTTAAAGAGCTTTAAAAGATCACAAAACATGTTATTTTGCTATTATATTAATAAAACAGTAATACTTTAAATGAAATGAGAATGGTTTTACTAACCTTAACATTTTTTTTCGACGAACGAGTTTGATTTTTCCAATTAGAGTAGAATTGTTTTTTCAGTTTTCATAAATATTACATATTAACACATAAATAAAATGCTTTACGGATTTTATCGCGTTTATTTTACATTTAACAGCGGTGACCACGGCTGCTGGAAAGTGTTTGAAACGTCGGGAATTTAAAATGTAAAATAAACGCGATAAAATCCGTAAAGTCATTTTATTCAATAATGTATAATAATCGCGCAAGCAATATAAACAATTATATTAACACATGGGTATATGGCGATACGGTAGGCGTAGCGTCATCATAAAGCAAACTCAATAAACTTTAAACGTAGTATTTGTTTAACGCCTATTAAACAAGATCTTTTATCTACCGTACTTTTTGTTTTGGTATCAATAAAAATATCTTTTACTAAAAGCCTTAGTGTGAGTAAACTGCGTATTAAAATATGCACAAAATACTTTCTCAAAAACCAACGATGCAATGCAGTACACGCATATGACATCATCGTAATGAAATATATATGTTTATTAAATTATATTTTATGAGTGTGCGCTATGAATAATTTCGAGTGATGCATTTTCAAGTATTTTCTTAAAAATGAAGTACAAACACGTTCACGACTGCTCTTAAAATAGATGTATTATCGTCCCCCGTAGCGTTCCAAATTTACTTGTAAGCGATATCTGACTCACGTTATGGAGACATTTTTAAATCTTGCAATATATGTTTTAAACTAGCGACCCGCCCCTGCTTCGCTCGGGAGCTATGCTGATAGAAAATATAACAATATAGCAATGTTAAGAAAGTGTTACACATATAAACCTTCCTCTTCAATCACTCTATCTATTAAAAAAACCGCATCGAAATCCGTTGCGTCGTTTGAAGGATTTAAGCCCACACAGGGATATAGGAACAGAGAATGCGACTTTGTTTTGTACTATGTAGTGATATTGTACCTAGCTATATATATAAAAATTGCGTAATTCATATTAAAGATTATGTTGTTTTTTTCGTCTCTTTATGTTCAATTGATTTTTAACATACATATATACATACATACAGTATGTGTATTATACATTATATACGTGTTAGTCCACTGCTGGCCATAGGCCTCCCCTAATACACCCCTATCCATTAGTAGGGTTTTAGACCGTATCCCACCACGCTGGTGCAATGCAGGTTGGTAGGTGGATCGACTTTTTACATGCCCATTGATTTTTGAACGTTTTTAAAACTTTCGCACTGTACATATGTATTTTTTTATTCATTGTTAACATGTAAGGAAAATAGTCGCCTCCAGCACAGGGAATCTAATTGAGGGGCTAGTGTGATGAATGTGACTAATGTACAATCTGTTAGAGATAAGTTTAGTGATAATACTGTGCTGAATAAAGTTACTATTATTATTTAAAAAATACATGGTAACTACTGGCCGCATATAAACATAGTCTCGTACTTCCTTCGTGCGTAACTCTGCCCCATTGTGAATTTTGAATAGGATTGACTACACCATATTCTATCTGCCAGTTATCTGATTGTCAGGTCGTTAACCTTGCCGTTCCCAAAACAATCACAGGTCGAAGACCGCCGCTCCTAGATTGCAATCTGTTAGAGCATCACTTCAATAAATCAGTTTTGTATTATAATTCCGTTAACGATTGTTGCTATGAATATAGATATTGATTTGGCCTCTGTTAGATGACAAGTGCTCGAAGACTGTGACATAATAAGTCCTGTGAATAGGACACAACCCCATTTGAAGTTTGTTTAGGGAGATTGTAACTTGTGTCTTTTCTTTCGCGTAGCCATTTTGCCAAGTTATTATTGGGAAGACTTCTAATCGATTCAGATTTAGCTGAATAACAGTTTTACGTGGCAATTTATTTTGATTGGAGGAATTACATTAGTCCTTGAAACCGGAACACAGTTAGGATAGTTGTTCTATTGGTTTTTCCCTTACTTCTAGCGATAGTTTCACTGGAAAATGATTGTTTTAATTTATCGGTAAAGTTATAACTTACATATAAAGGGTTATACAGTCATAAATTTGTTTTGGTGTACTACAAGGTTAATTTGCGGGCAGCAGTATAAGGGAACAGCTAATTAGGTACACTGTTTTTTGTATTTGAGTAGGATGTAGTGTGTATTCATTACTGTCGTATGCGACGAGCGGTATCGTAAGCTAAGAACAACTAATTTAGGCGTTATATTTAAAAAATCATTAGCTACAAAACTAAACCTAGTTATACTCATAAAAGATCTCATTTTGCGCCTCCAATTTATTTAAACTTTTCGAAAGATTAAGTGCAATGGCCTAGTAAAAGAATCACTATACGTTTAGGCTCTTTTAAGATTATTAGCAGAGTTCCAATAATCTTAAACGATTTTCAATATGGAATATGGCCGAGAGAAATTCATTGCACGATTTCTGTGTGCCAAAAACGAAATATGATTGTCAGTAATTATCGTCAACGGAACTCGTTTCTTGAACTATTACCAACACGGTACTGACTGACATATTACATTTTTTTTTAAAACGAACCATAATAAAAAGCATAAACATAGTCCCTGATACTTTAAAACACATCGCTAACCTATCAATACAATGTTAGGACATTTCTCGAAATATTCTGAATCGCACAAAGGCACAATCGACTCTGCACAATGCAGATCCATCGATAAGATATCGACGCCATTCGAACAATAGGAATACCTGCAGCAGAATACTAACGCCCTCACTTGTTTCAGATAATCAAAATACCAGAGTCGAAAGAGGGTTTCATCGATTTGAACAATCTCGAGTTGAGATTGCAAGAGAATTCCGGCACAGGGAAGCGTATGATCGGATTCTTCCCTGCCGCTTCGAAGCTCACAGGAGTGTTTGCGGATGATGTGGCGACGACCCTACTTCTCCATCAGTACGGAGCCTGGTCCTTCTGGGACTATACCCTGGTTGCCCCGACCTCCAATGTGGATATGAACCCCACGTTCTTGGGCGTGGATGAGGGCATCGTGGGGAAGGATGCGCTGTTCTTTAACTGTGAGAAGTTCATCGGTGGTATACAGGGGCCGTATGTGGCCGTGGTGAAGAAGGATGTGTTTAGGAACTCGCTGCTGTATTCGGATGATGTTGAGGTAAGTGCGACAATTCTATGCAATGATGATAATTGCAGGTAAATAATTTAATGTGAATATTAAAACATACAGTTATTTTGATAAGAGTCTAATCAATAATTCTAAGGGTTTTTTGCTTAGCTTTTACTTTTAGCTTGAGATCAAATTATATTATTATTATTCATAACGCAACTTACAGTATATTGTTTAATAGAAAGAATACTAAATGAATTTTAAATAGGATTTAATCAGTTTTATAGCAATTTAGATTATATAAAGGTCAATATAATTTTTTATTGATCAAGAGTTCATAAATTCCAGATGGCCAATTTAATAGGTTCTTCGATTTTCATTAATTAAATGATTTACTACCCATTTATCTTATCAATTGATATTTTATTTTCGGTTTTTGCCAATCCTTATCAGATAACTTATATTTTCAGGTAAAGTACTTTTAAACATGAAGTTCATTCACGTACGCAGTATTTTCCTGTCTTTTAGAGGCAAGGTTTTAAACAATTATAGCTGTATCTAAAAGGTCAACTAAAATATTGTTTTTTTCAAGGTCAAGGTCAACTTAAATTCCATCTAAGATGTGATGATATATATAAATGCTATCAAAGAATAGGGATTAAATGAAATATGTAACACACACACTGGAATCGAATCAAAACTGCTTTTGCGTTTTCTTTTCGACATGTCGTTAACTAATAAACAGAAGAATATAAATAATTTATCTGTTACTTAAATAGACATACAGCTAATTAAGAAAAATCTCAAAAAAGAAATGAACTCGCACAAATATTAAATAAAAACGGAAGTTAATTATATTCTTTTGTAATATAATTTGGAACTAAATTGCTTTACGATAGAAATATAATTTAAGGTAAATAATTTCACTAGAAGGTATTTGTTATTAAAGCTCTGCAGAAAAAAATTAAAGCCTTAATAGAAACTTCTTTGTGTTAAAAACCTTTGTTACGAATTATCAAAGAATAATGAAAAAATAAACAAGAAATTTTTTGTTTCTTGCGAACTGAAAATTGTCGCTGTTTTTGTATAGCAATAATATTCTTATTATATTTGTGTGTTGTATTTAATAGTAACTGTTACATAATTAATTCTTTTGTTTACGCGAATACTACACATTATTGAATAAAATTACTTTTATACGGATTTTATCGTGTTTATTTCTAAATTTTTAAAATTTTTAAAATTCCGCACGTTTCCAACACTTTCCAGCGGCCGTGGTCACGGGGTAGACCTAACGCTTAGGTTAGGTTTAGGTAAATTTATAGCTCTCCTTGTCATTTTATGTGCATTTATTCAAGTCTCACCATGTTTGACATTGCCAGGTGCTGTCAGAGAGAATAGAAGAGTACAGATGTTCAGAAGCAGTACGCGCGGCGCTTGTGATGCAGCTGCGAGATGCTGTAGGACTTCAGAATATAATGGACAGACAGGACTATATTACAAGGTAGGATTTTGGTTTGATAGCAGTAGATCATTGGTTAAAGTAAAAAAAGATATTAGGCCGCGCAGGGGTCGAATAGAGCCCTAAGCTGACGTTACCAGCATCTTTCGGTTTAATAGTATAAGAATGTACAATAAATTAAATGACCGCCAAATGCAACTTAATGAATCGAGGTTTTGTAAAGTTGTAAAAACAACGCTTATAGAAAAAGCCTACTATTCTATAAATTATATTGAGGACCAAAATGTGTTGAAGTAGTTTATATTCTGTACTTGCAACTCCCTAGCTTAAAAAATATGTTGTGAATGCTAATATTTAAAAAAAAACTTATATATATAAAAAAAGGCCGCAGAGTTTCTTGCTGGTTCTACTCTGGACGGGTCTGAGTTTCTAAACCGTTGGTAAATTGAAATTTTTTGACGTTTATAAGTGCTCAGTAGAGCCTAAATTGAATTAATAATATTGACTTTGACTTTGAGTATGACTTTGAAAGAATCTTCTGTTAACGAGAGCAGGTTCCATTTCTTTTGCTCTAAGATATTTTGTCGTGTCGTGGCGTTTTTATAGTACAGGGAGGTGTGTATGTTATATTTATTTGAATATTATGTATACCTAAAGCAAACGTAAGGTAAAATAAAGTTTTAAAGTCAACATTCGTCATTAAAATATTGTAAATACACTAAGGTGCTGAAGTCTCCATTATACAGCATTATGGTCTGACGAACATCACTAAAATGTAACTTTGTGCTAGCTATATACCAGAAGAAATACACGAAAAGAACTTTTAAAGTTAATTTAAACTACAAGAATTTAAGTTTCATTATTATGATACAATGTATGATTTAGCTGAATTAAAAATTAAGAGCAATATTATTTCCAAATAAAATATTGATTACATATGATTTTGAACTCTGTGTAATCGGTACTTATTTTATTATATGATGGCGAGAGAGCATCGTCAAGATTAAAAAATTAAGTCCAGACATTAAACGTTGCTGTCCGCATCCAGTTATTGGACAAATCTATCTAATAATACTCTTTACCGCCTCGCGACAAGGAAAAACTTTTAACGAGAACAGAGATTTCAACTAGTTTAGCACTAGGTCGACTAAAGTCTTGCTAATATTCAGGTCAACAGAGATTTCTTGGCGCCAAATCATATTGCGGCCATTTCTAAAATGTGTCATTGTAAAATTTTTTGGCCGGCGGCCGTATGCGATTATCGATAGACAGCGGTTTATTATGTCATCACACGTGAGTTATGATACCGATTGTGTCATAACGTGATCCAGGCGCGGATTGACTTATGCGTACTAGTGACTAGAATAACTGACAGAATAGTTATGTCCAATCACTGTGTCGTGTCCATTCACTGGTAAAGATGGTGAAGAAGCTCATGAGACCAAAACGTATAAATGAACAAAATATGAATATATTTGTGCGTTCTTTTGCGTTTCTGTTAAATAGTTTTTGATATTTATGGCGCAAATTAAATGACAGCGGCTATGGTGAATTATGTGACACGTGATTTATACGTTTTCTCGGTTCTTTCTGATGATATCATTGGTACCTATAGATACATGGAATCACCAAGAAAACTAGACCACGCGTATATCTATTTTATTTTGTTCTTATAGAAATACATATATAAAACAGCTAAAATAATATCTCCATATCAACTGCTTCCGTAGCCTAATGGATTGTTTAGGCGTGTGATCCTGTGGGGACTCACCAAATTTACATTGTTGTTTCCTAGTTGGATAGGGCAATTTAGGCTGATCATCAATAGCCTAAAAGTAAGATGATCCATGCGTCGGATGGGAATGTAAAAAGTCGGTCCACCCACCAACCCGCATTGGACCAGCGTGGTGGAGTACGGTCCGAAACCCCCTAATGGATAGGGGTGCATTAGGGGAGGCCCATGTCCCGCAGTAGACTTACAGGCTGATGATGATGATGATGAAAGTAATATCTTACACCTTAAAATAGAAATTATTTTGAAAAGGTCCCCGTTTTATAATATGTGTCGATTTTATGTTTTAAATATTCAAAACAATAAAATAACGATTATCCTAGTTAATTACTTTATAATAAATACTTAAAAAGTTTAAAATTTAATCATATTGTATCTTTAACCATTTTAATATCTACGGCGTTTAATTTTATAAGTGTATCTCAGAGAAATATCTTAAAAATATTATTAAAGTAGAGAAATATGTCGAGGAAAGGAAACTTGAATGTGCATTGTGTAAAAATGTTTGCTGCAAGCTTTCAGCTCGATATGCCATCTGAATTCTTGTGATATCTGATATCGGAATTTCCTTTAGAAAGGTTTCTTGAATGTTCCCAATAACTCGGATAATATATTTCATTCTTAACATTCTTTTTTAGTTGTTATATTTAGAATTCAGTAACAGAGAAAACATTTAGGTATCTTATGTAGGCAGAGTAATATTAGATGGTATTTTGTAAATAATTTTAAAAAGAAGTAGCCTCGGTAACAAAGCTGTTCTGATAATCAAGAAAAAAGCAGTTTTGGCGTTGTTTATAAAAATTTAAAAATCTTTTAAACGAAAAAGATATTTTTTTTTATTTGAGATGTTTTTTGTTTCCTTTATTTGATTCGAAATCGCTTCTCTCACTTTCTTCTCATCTTAATTTAATATTGAATTACTAATTATTCAAAGGTGAGTTACTTGCAAAATTACACCGCGCTGGGAACATTAAAAGCTGAAAATTATTAGTTATCATATTTAAAACGAGGCATAGTTTAACAATAACATCTGAATATGGTCGCTTTTTACTGCATTGTCATTTGCTGCTCATCCGTCCACTGCTGGACATAGGCCTTTTTCGATGAACGCCAAGATGGCCGATCCGTTGCTACTCGCTGCCAGCTTGACCCGGCTAGTGCACGGAGATCGACATCCCGCCTGGTCGGAGGTCGACCAATACTCCGTCTTCCCGAACGCGGCCTCCATTCCAGAACCTCATTAGCCCATTAACCATCGATTCATACCATCATCAATACCGAATTATTATTATATTTTAGATACGATATTTAATAGACGATGAACTTTGATTTAATTATCCCGCTTGCTATTCTTTGACCTTAGTCTAATTACTTCAGATGCATATCTACATTGGTATTTTTATGCGTTATTAAAGATGTGTTACACAAAAACGATTAAAGATTCGCTCAGGTCCGACAGTTGCAAGCAAAACAGTATAAATTCAATGATGAATCTCTCTATGTCAAGTTTAAACAAACAATCCATCGTATTTGCATACATCATTAGTAACCTCAAGGGTGCATTTGTTTAACGTTGTTTGGATGTCAGACCCATACATTACGGACGCTTAGAGCAAATATTTATTGGCATATTACACGTACACCGGTTGTTATTACAAAACATCGATTATAACCCGCTCCCATTGCTTTACTAGCCTCAATTTGTCTCTTACTGTAAGTGTCAAGTATTCGTTTGTGTATATAATGTTTCTAGTCGATTTCGACTAAGGTAGCCAATCTATATTAGAGACCAGCCAACTGCGCAGGATATATTATAGTGTACAAATGTACGCGCAAACAGAGGTTTGGGCCCTTTTGCTTTATACTCTCGTAGACCGATTGGATGGATTGACTCGACCGGAGAGAAATCAGGCGCAAGACCGACTTTTTACATGCCATCCGACGCATGGATCATCTTAATTCACAGGCAATCGGGTGATCAGCCCGCGTTGCCCTAAGCTGCTAGGAAACGACAATGAAACAATGTTTAGTCCCCGCAGGATTCGATCGAATCCAAAGCGCAAGCGCATACCACTAGGCTACGGAGGAAGTCTTTGTCTTTGTGTAATGGCTGCTTATACAATTTCCATTGTTTTTTGGAGTATAATCTATGTTTACAAAGTTTAACATTTAGTCAAACTGTATTGGCGCCAAACGCTCTGATTGGTTTATGCCGCCAAGCGTCAACCAATCGCGACGTTTGATCAATAAGAAAGCAATAAATGATGTGCTATTTGACATTAAACTATGTTCACACAAATGCCGCATCCTGTTCGGCTTTGGGATACTTCTCGACAGTTTAAAAACGATAGACCAATCAGGCATACATTTAAAAAAATCTTTAGCCTAGCCTCCGTAGCCTAGTGGTATGGGCGTTGCTTTAGAAACCGGAGGTCGTGGGTTCGAACCCTGCGGGGACGCAACAAATTTTCATTGTTGTTTCCTAGTTGGTTAGGCAATTGGGCCGATCACCCAATTGTCTGAAAAGTAAGATGATCCATGCGTCGGATGGGCATGTAAAAGTCGTCCACCACCAACCCGCATTGGACCAGCGTGGTGGGATATGGTCCACACCCCTAATGGATAGGGAATATTAGGGAGGCCTATGTCCAGCAGTGGACTACCGAAGGCTGATGATGTGATGATGTGATGATGTGTGCACCATTTTGTTTACAAATTTCCGTAGTTTATTTAGCTTAGGTACACTTATAAACTTCTACTAGGTGGCCTCCGTAGCCGCGTGTGCTTTAGAAATCAGAGGTCGTGGGTTCGAATCCTGCGGGCACTCAACAGATTTTCATTGTCGTTCCCTTGTCAGTTAAGGCAAATTGGGCCGATCACCCAATTGTCTGAAAAGTAAGATGATCCATAAGTCGGATGGGCATGTAAAAAGTGGGTTCATCCACTAACCCGCATTGGACCAGGGTGTTGGGATACGGTTCAAAACCCCCCTAACGGGGAGGGTGTGCATTAGGGTGCCTATGTCCAGCAGTGGACTAACACAGAATGATGATGATGATGATGCACTAATAAATATATGTAAAACTGTATAGTCCATACTCTACTTATGTTTAGTGCAAAAATATGAATGCATTAATTTTAATTCGAGTCTTGAAATTTCGCGAACATTATGCGAAACTACGCCATTGACCTTAGCTCGTGTTTAATGCTAAATATAGCAACACTTACGTGAGATTTTTGCGAAGGTCTCAGATCGAATCTTTATATCGTGCTGGATTTAAGAGACATTACCTAATTGTTATTTTCCTTATGGTCTTGTCCTTATTATTCTTTCTGTTCCGTTTTCGTGTGAGGTTGTAGACAGGGTTGGGTTAAATAATCTATCGGGCAACAGGATAAACAATTATGTTTCCAAAAATAAAATATTGAAAAATATATTTTCTTGGTTTAAGCTTAGAAACGAGCAGAAGCTTTACTGAGGCAAGGAACACGCATCGCTCACAAGGACGGAACGGAACCGGTGTTCCGTTCTAACCGGAAGACAATAGTGATTATACACTACTTATCGCGATAAAATTCGTAAAATTGTACTATTTATCAAAGGTAGATTCACTTTTATTTTTAAAGACTAGAACTAGAACCGTGATATCGTATAATAGTAATGTACAGACACTAATTAGTTTCGAAAAAACTGTTGCTATTGTTATTACTAGGTAATTGAGACAAACTATATATGTATCAGGGTGGCAAATTGAATTTGACTGGACTTGCCTTTAAGCTGCATTTTTTTTAATCTCGGTTTTTTTTTTGAGTTATGTAGGACCTGTCTCAAAAGTACGTTAGCTGTTTATGTTTCAAAATAGCTTATCCATAAACGGCTTCTGACTGATTTATAAAACGCCTACACATCTTCCCACGCAGATGTTTATGGTATAAATCCAAAACTGCATTGAAATACAACGTATATAAATGTGACCTTGTTGAAGTCTTAATGTCTGGGATTTTGTATATGTATGACACAAGCGAATTTGAAAATATTAAAAATGCAATGTTCTTAAAAAAATGACCTTTTGGTATTTCTGCACATATAGTTGCTTTGAACGATTATGTTTGATTTTCGACTTTGTTAATATGATTAAGCAAAAAAATCCTTTTTTGTTTTGTTCAATCTTTGTAGACAACGCCATTTCGTCTATAAAACAGACTACGAAAATATAAAAAAAAAATATGTTTCCTTTTAGCATGCTTTAACTAAAAGCATAGGAATAAGGTACTGATTTCTTGGTTTGACGCGTTTAATATAAATTTTAAATTAAATCGAATATTATCTCATTAATTATGCTTAATTAATAACGAATGTTCCGTACACTTTACAGCGTGTATTTATTTAGAAATTAATATTAGTTTAAAGTATAAAAACGCACTGTTTTAATACATATTTGTTACTTATCCACTCACCTTTTGTTTTGGGAGAGGGTGGCGTTGCTTATTAATGTCTTTATTCATAAAAGTAAGGTAATTTCACAATTAAATTAATCCAGCAGTATTTACAACATTAGCTCTTTGCGAGGTGACATTGCTCGACCAATTACTATATACCTTCCGCCCTCGTTAATGGTCATTCGAAATTTCCGTATTCCTATTTCCTTCGATCGAGAACGTTCTATCGGTCTTTGTTTTTATTTTCGCTATATCTAGATATGTTGCAGTAATGTCTAATGTCCATTGTCAATCGATCTGTGACGTCATTTCAATTTCAGCCTTTTATTCCTTTGTGATTTCATTTTGCCGGAAAATATATTAGTTCGAAGTCTTTTCAATTAGTAATACTTCGCTCCTTTGAAGTTTTTGAAGACTTCTTAACATATTGATAACTTAAATATTTTGTAATTTGTTTTATAACTTAGTCATAAATACCGAAGAACCTGAAAATATCACCTTCTATAATAATCTTTTATAGGGTATTTTTCGAGTGCATATTTCTTTCACACCAACGTCTCATTTCAAGCTGGATAACAACCGTATAAATGTAGTGTTAGCACACTACAGCTATGCTGTAGGTGTGATCGCAATGATCATCATCATCATCATCAGCCTGTGATAGTCTACTGCTCGACATAGGCCTCCCCCAATGCACCCTCTCTATTAAGGGTTTTGTACCGGATTCAACAACGCTGGTACAATGCAGGTTGGTGGTTGAACCGACTTTTTACATGCCTATTCGATGCATGGATCATCTTACTTTTCAGACAATTGGGTGATCGGTCCAAATTGCCCAACTAGGAAACAACAATGAAAACCTGTTTAGTCTCCGCAGGATTCAAAATCACGACCTCTGGTTTCTAAAGCACACGCCCATACCACAAGGCTTCGGGGTAGTTATAGATATGATCGCAGTGATAGTAGATAGAAATTACAATTGTGTTTAATATTATTTTCAACAAAAGGATAATGTACCATGAAATTTAAGCTTGAGAAGCTTTAATGTCACGAAACGTGGTCCTTTTAGCCTGAGGAATTTATTGAGTAAAAATCTTTTGGATCTTGTTCAGTGCTTCGTACTGTATCTCGTTTGATAACACAGATATTCGCACAAAGTATTTAACTAAAATATTATACAAAGTAAGGAAGCATATAAATATTTTATTCGTAATTTGTTAATCAAAAATGCAAATTATGCACTTATTGACATTTTGGCAAAAAAAAGTTTGCTGCATGCATTGCGTAACGAAGTTTCGAAATTACTGGACAGTTTATTTGACAATCAATAAAAAAGTGTGATGCTTCCATATCGAATAAAGATATTTGACTTTGACCCTCATTGGTACAACAGATAGATGGCGTAGCAAGTGCATTGTATTGAGCCGATTGTACTTGTGAATGACTTCCGAATCCAATCGACCAGCTGAAATTGGGTCGACGCATCGGGGGACATAGGATCTAGGTCAGACGTTACCGTCTTCATGGCACCACCAAGTGATTGTACCGCATCGGATATCAAGTAGAAACTTATAGTTTTATTGTGTACGGATGTACTGAGAAAAGATTTTGCTTTGTAATTTTTCGGAAATATTCGTATTTCTCAGTGCCGTAGCACACGGCTCCATAATTCATTTGGTCATTTGAAATCGAACATTACAATTTCAATGTAATGTGTGTTATATAATGAAAAGAGTAGGCAATAAAACTTACTTTTTTGATTAAGAGGCAAAGAAAATAGCGGTACGAAGTGAATGGACACCTTCAAACTCCTAGCCGGTCCGATAAACTTCAGATATGTTTTAACTTATACTATTAAATGAAAACGAAAAATGTATTTGCTGCTAATGTGTGAGAATGCAAAATTTATCTTTCTTAAAATTAATGTTACATTTTGAATGTAATGTGAGACAATAAGTATTGATTTCAATAATAGACTAAACATTTATTAAGACACAAAAAAGTTTGCGACTAAATATAATATTTTATAAACCTCTCGGTGATTCAGTAATAAACCTAACAAAAGAAAATCAAAGTTTTGGAATGAATAGTTTATTTTTTAACCTTATTGGTGATTCGTCACAAATATCGTGTAGTTAATTCTCGTTTAATAACTTTGTGTCTAAAAAATACAAATAGGACAGATGTCTAGGCGCCTATTATTGAAATGGAGCGGTGTCCTAGTTTATCATAGCTCATTAAATATATTTCTAGGAGGAATTGAAAAATCTATTCCAGTTTGCGGGTGAAATAAAAGTTTTATCGTTGTATGATAATGGTTTATAGTCATTTTAAGCACAACGGATACCGCATTTAGTGCGTTGTTAAAATGACGTCTAGATTTTATTTGTCTAATACTTGTCTATGTTCCTTTTTCCTACTAACTAATGTGCTTTTTTATGAAACATAAATTGTTTTATTTCATAATAAATAACGAAATAATTGTAAACATATCTGAACGCAAGGAAAAAAGATTATTCAAATATCTTTTTATTTATACAGCATTCTGAAAACCCTTGCATTCTATAAATACTATAATTGTTAAATAAAGTAAATTAATTAAGTGTGAGTGAGTTGGTATTACTTTGTTATGTAGTTTATATAATCTAATTGTAATAAGTAAATCAATTGTAAATTTTCCGGATAAATCAAATTAAATACATTTAAAGCCCAAGTTGTTCATCGTGTTTTAATATTTGCATTGCAGAAATTTTACAGCCTTCTTGTTTATATGGCAGTTTAAATGTATTAAGATAAAAAGGCGTTTTATTGTTCTTACGGTTACGTACAAATATTCTGCGTAGTTTTGTGGGTTTGTTTGTGTCGACATAAGTTTGCAGTGGCCAAGTTCCACTATTAACCTTTTGTATACAACGGAGTTCTGTCTATTACTTGTGGCGATATTAAATTATAATTTATTCGCTTGTTTACTAACGGAAGGCGCCTGTCTTGTATGTCTTAGCTAGACGCAAAAGACTACGCAATTGTCGAATGACATTTTTATTACTCTGTTTAGTTGAACATGTTCAAGGACGTTGAATAGTACTGTATTAAATGATCTTAAGGATACTGTTAACTGTTAACGTACGATAGTGTAAACTCTTGATTTAATCTGTTGATGGAATTATCATCATCATCATCGTCGGCCTTTAATAGTTCACTTCTGGACATAGGCCTTCTCTAATACACACCACCGCTTTCGATCTTCGGCTATTCTCATCCAGCCTACGCCTGCCACTTTGCGAATGTCGTCACTTCATCTTGACCGCTAAAGATTTATTTTCTATTTTCCAAAAGTGTTTCAAACTCTCTCATATTTAATTCTACACATCATCCATCATCATGTAATATCTTTAGTAGCGCATAACTTTCGACGAATTCTACAAATAAGAGGACAGATTATCAGATTATATAAACAAAATTAAATAGATACTTAACAATAAAAAGCTTTATGTGAAGCAACGACATATTTCTTCCGTTTCTTTTTAAACGTTTTTAAAGGGAACACCGAACTCATTATCTTAAGAAGAAGACCGATATATCTCGCGTTGTTTGCCAAAAACATTTAATTATAAATATAAAGGATTTTTTATAATGTCGCTCTTTTTATATATCTATAATGAAATCATATTTCTCGATTATCGATATAATACTATATGCATTTGATTAAGTTTGCGATTTTTGAGCATATCAACTATAATTATAGATGACTGTCTAATATATATCCTATTTTAAGGTTTAATTTACAGGAAATTATAAAAAAATACAAATACTTTAATGAACTGATGTGGTATTAGTTTATTAATGTTAATTTACACTGTCCTAATCAAAAATCTAAGGATTCAAATGATATTCCAGAATATATTTTGATAGGAAAACAAATTGCTGTGTTTGTTTAACTTAACCAGGTCTGTGTAAAGTGATCCGGTGATTCTCTTCATCGCGAATTCAGGTTCTTAGGTTTTTTTTGTTCCCCGGTAGTTAAAAGTATATTTACTAAAATCATTATAACTAGATAAATTACATCAAGGAAGAGGAATCTTATAAGCGTAGCATATAAAACAGGGGAGGCCTGTCCAGCAGTGGACTGACACAGGCTGATGATGATGATATAAACATTTCTCAATTTAAAAAGTAGCTATTATCTATTTAATCCTGTCCTATTTAAATATAAAAGGTATATATAAAATGATGACATCATTATGTACGGTAATAAGTTCGGACCACTCAGAATTGATATCTTTAAATTTGTAATAAAAAATCACGAGAGCATAAATATATCGTTACATATTATAAAAAATTACGAGGACGGCCATCGCATAATCATTTCAGAATATATAATCCCTGAATAATTTGGGACGATATTTATAAGCGAAAAGAAGCTTTACCGTCGTCAAACGCGTTTTTGACATATTTTTTGTAGACTTAAGAGTATTGCATTAATATGCATCGCGATTTATTGAATCGATTACAATTTCGATTGACATGAATTCGATAAAATTTTTTCAATGACCCAATCATTGAAAATATTTTTATCGAATCATCAATATCGAACAATGTAGTCGATGTATCGTTACTTTTGGAAATTCAAATTGATTTTTGAGATTATGTGGCTTTAATAAATCCAGTTGTGACGCCTATTACGTTAGACACGAGACATCGCGAGTCACCGTTCAGCTTAAATTAAAAAATGTTAGCCAAACTAAATGGGGTTTAAACGGAAACCATACATGCAAGAAACTGCCTCCGTAGCCTAGTGGTATGGGTGTGTGCTTTGGAAACCGGAGGTCGTGGGTTGGATTTCCTGCGGGGAGTCAACAAATTTTCTAGAAACAAATATTTGATTAGTTGAGTTGATTAGGGATTATGCTGATCACCCAATTGTCTGTAAAGTTAGATGATACATGCGTCGGATGGGCATGTAAAAAGTCGGTCCACCCACCAACCCGCATTGGACCAGCGTGGTGGGATACGGTCCAAAAACCCCTAATGGATAGGGGAGTATGAGGGGAGGCCTATGTCCAGCAGTCGACTTTCAAAGGCTGATGATGACGATGATGATGATATGCATACGTTTGCTAATAGAGATGAAAGTTAATTAAATCGATACCTTTTACGTAGGGTGTAGTATCAAAGAAAATAACACTTACACTAGTATTTCGTATAGGTCCATATATTATTTTACGCCATCGCCATAAAAGAACGACTCTGTATTTCTTGTAAATAGTTGTAAGTAAAAAATTGGTGGCCGTTGCGAAAGTTATACGTGACAATGTCTTATAGGTATAATGATTGTAATGTGAATTTTCATTCGTATAGTAGCAAGGAGGATCAATCCTCTTTCTTTTTCTCTCTGTTCCTCTTTCACTTAAGCAGGCCAACTGCGCACGATTAAGAGACGCGTGCCTCTCACTTTCACTTATGGTTGCTTATGGAGAGCATTACGTGAGCGTCGCTGTGACACAGTTTTCAAGAACCTCCCTATCTTGAACCAATTTATAAGACATTGTCACGTCAACAATAAAGGACTATTTACGTTTTAATTATATTGAACTGGTAATTAACCTTTAATTTTGCTAGTTACGTGTTATGTTTAGGAGTATGTGTTACTTTTAATTAAAAACTATACGCAAATCAATCCAAAACCGTACCGAGCATTCTTCACCGAGACAATGTAGAAACGGGAACACGTTAATCATTACCAAACAAAACAACGGAAAACTTCTGACCCAGTGACGCATTTGATTTATACCGCCGAAACGGGAAATGGGTCACAGCGTGTCGTTACGTTCACGTGTCGTCCCGATAAATTGTCCCCCAGTTCGTTGAATGTTTGTCGTTGTCTCTTGAATAGAAAAGAACTTTTTGTAGAATTCGTATTGTCAGAAATTGTAATTTGAATGTTTAAAATAAGTTTATTGTTGTAAAATTGTTTTTACTCTCGAACAACATATGTTATAACCTATCGTCATCGTGGTTGTCATCAGCCTGCCAGCCTGCCTTAGTCCACTGCTGGACATAGGCCTTTCCTAATGCACACCTTCCCTATTAAGGGTTTTTGGGACCGTAACCCACCAAGCTGGCGGGTGGGTGACCCGACTTTTTACATGCCCATCCGACGCATGGATCATCTTACTTTTCAGACAATTGAAAGATCAGCTCAAACTGCCCTAACCAACTCGGAAACAACAATAAAAATCTGTTGAGTCCCCGCTGGATTCGAACCTACGATCTCCGGTTTCTAAAGCACACGTCCTTATCACTAGGCTATGGAGGCAGTTTTCGTCTATTATGAGCTAGATTTCTAAAAACTACGTTACATTGTTTACACTCATTATCTTATTTGAATCAAATGAATAACCTTGATATAAACATAAATCAAATAAATAGCGCGTTACACATTAATGTATAAATCGCATAAAAGCCCATGCACGCGTGAATAACACCAATCCATTTTGCAAGCAATCATTGGAAACGCCTTCGTACGGATTCATTACAAATTGATTCCTCATTGTCTATTATTATAGTGAGTGACAGTTGTGTATTAAGCGTGATATGTAGACAAGCTACAATATTATCTAAGCAATGTCATACAGCTTAAGCATTCATAAATATTTTTGAAGTTATACTTCTTTTGGTTTCATAGCAATAATTTATGAAAGTAAATTTGTATGTTAGATGCGCGCGCACCATTATGACACCCTGAAATCAGCTAGGCATTAAAGTTTTTTTTTGTGACATTTCAATAACTGTTTAATTAGATAATGCGTTATAATAAAACTTTCGATGTTTTGCTAAATACTTTTTTTGCCTATTGTTAGTGTAGCTTTTTCTTGAAACGTAGAATGAAATTTTAGAAAAGATTCTTATCTTGTTACTACAAAGAAGTATAGCTTCAAACGCGTGTACATAAGCACTTTTTTATTATTTAGATGGATTTAATTAAACTGCATTTAATATGCATTTCAGGCAATTTTCGTGGTTTTTTGAGCTTTCATAAATTTTGTATTATAAATAATATCGAAATAATATTGTTAAGGTTTATCCTAATTTTGATTTCTAAAAAGTCTATAATGAGACAAATAATTCCCTGCTTTTTCGTTTGGATGATAATAAAATATGCAAGCATTTTTTGTTTTTTTTTTTGGGATTTGTTATTACGATTGATTCCTATTCAAATGAAGCTCAAAGACTAGCAAGTAAATTTACAGTATTTTGTTAACAATATTGCTTCCTTGGCCGAGCGGTATTGGCCCTTGCTTTGTAAACCGGAGGTCGTGCGTTGAAATCCAGCGAAGGCGTGCATTAAGGGATCTATGCCCAGCAGTGAAGTAACACAGGCTGATGATGATGATTGATTAATTAAGTAAAATAGACTAGAAATTTACAATTTTACAGTTTATCTTAAATATAGAAACAAAAGCAATTTGTCGCACGTTCTATAACAAACTATTTAATTCGACAATCAATTTAGAATCGAGACAATTAGGTGGCAACGTATATTGGATTGCTTTTAATTGATTTAGAAACGTATTGTAATAGTTATATGATTAAATTCTGTTTGCACAATAAACTGTAGTCTAAATAATACATCGACAGTGACATAATCGATTAAGTTGGCGCAGTTTATTATGAAAGCAAAACATTGGCGTCTTCCTTTCATTGCTACCATAGAATATAAATCAACATGAATTAGATATTTTTGCTCAATAAATAACAAAAAATAAATAGAAAACATTTCTATAATATATTAACCCATAAAAAAATGTGACTGGTATCTACGATAGTTAGTTTTATTATCTTTGAAATGTCTTTTTTTGCTAACGAAAGCGTATTAAATATGTAAAACAAAAGGTCCTATTATAGTAGTACAAGGCTTCTGATCCGTCTAGATTTCCCCAAAGACCCCAGATTTTTCTTTTGGCTGACATTCGACCTAAATGATATACTATTCGAATTTATACAACGCAAAACATAAACATTTGTATAAGTGGCAAACGGCCTTTTTTGTTAATTAACATCTAACTAATTGGAAGCATTATGAATAACAAATTTTCTGCGATAAATTAGAACTATTACTTTACTATGACCTAGCCGTGCAATTCGTTTAGGGTATAAAATATAAACTAGAAATTCTCCACGACGGCTTTTTGTAAACTATTTATAATAAAAATAAATAATAAGGCGTGTGCTTAAGAAACCGGAGGTCGTAGGTTTGAATCCTGCGGGGACTCAACCAATTTTCATTGTTGTTTCCTAATTGGTTAGGGTCCAACCCATTGTCTGAAAAGTAAGATGATCCATGTGTCGGATGGACGTGTAAAAAGTTGATCCATCCACCAACTCGCATTGGACCAGCGTGGTGGAGTACGGTCCAAAACCTCCTAATGGATGGGGATGTATTAGGGGAGGCCTATGTCCAGCAGTGGACTATCAGAGGTTGATGATGATGAATAATTTTACCACTACATAGTATAAAACAAAGTAGCTTTCTCTGTCCCGAAATCCCTATGTCACGTCAACAATAAAGGACTATTTACGTTTTAATTATATTGAACTGGTAATTAACCTTTAATTTTGCTAGTTACGTGTTATGTTTAGGAGTATGTATTACTTTTAATTAAAAACGATACGCAAATCAATCCAAAAACCGTACCGAGCATTCTTCACCGAGACAATGTAGAAACGGGATCGCGTTTATCATTACCAAACAAAACAACGGAAAACTTCTGACCCAGTGACGCATTTGATTTATACCGCCGAAACGGGAAATGGGTCACAGCGTGTCGTTACGTTCACGTGTCGTCCCGATAAATTGTCCCCCAGTTTGTTGAATGTTGGTCGTTGTCTCTTGAATAGAAAAGACATTTTTGTAGAATTCGTATTGTCAGTTTTATGGTAGATAAATGTTCTTTGTAGAAACTGTAATTTGAATGTTTAAAATAAGTTTATTGTTGTAAAATTGTTTTTACTCTCGAATAACATATGTTTATAACCTATCGTCATCGTCGTTGTCATCAGCCTGCCAGCCTGCCTTAGTTCACTGCTGGACATAGGCCTTTCCTAATGCACACCTTCTCTATTAGGGGTTTTTCGGACCGTAACCCACCACGCTGGCGGGTGGTTGACCCGACTTTTTACATGCCCATCCGACGCATGGATCATCTTACTTTTCAGACAATTCAATGATAAGCTCAAACTGCCCTAACCAACTCTGAAACAAAATAAAAATTTGTTGAATCCCCGCTGGATGGATTCCAACCTACGATTTCCGGTTTCTAAAGCACACGTCCTTACCACTAGGCTATGGAGGCAGTTTTCGTCTATTATGAGCTAGATTTCGAAAAACTACAAGTCAAATGAGTAACCTTGATACAAACATAAATCAAATAAATAGCGCGTTACACATTAATGTATAAATCGCATAAAAGCCCATGCACGCGTGAATAACACCAATCCATTTTACAAGCAATCATTGGAAACGCCTTCGTACGGATTCATTACAAATTAATTCCTCATTGTCTATTCTTATAGTAAGTGGCAGTTGTGTATTAAGTGTGATATATAGCTGCAATGATATCTAAGCAATATCTTACAGCTTAAGCATTCATAAATATTTCTGAAGTTATACTTCTTTTGGTTTCATAGCAATAATTTATGAAAGTAAATTTGTACGATGCGCGCGCACCATTATGACACCCTGAAATTAGCTAGGCATTTAAGTTTTTTTTGTGACATTTAAATAACTGTTTAGTTAGATAATGCGTTATAATAAAACTTTCGATGTTTTGCTAAATATTTTTTTTTGTCTATTGTTAGTGTTGCTTTTTCTTCAAACGTAGAATAAAATTTTAGAAAAGATTCTTATCTTGTTACTACAAAGAAGTATAGCTTCCAACGCGTGTACATAAGCACTTTTTTTTATTATTTAGATGGATTTAATTAATCTGCATTTAATATGTATTTCAGGCAATTTTCGTGGTTTTTTGAGCTTTCATAAATTTTGTATTAAAAATAATATTATTAAGGTTTATCCTAATTTTGATTTCAAAAAAGTAATGAGACAAATAATTCCCTGCTTTTCGTTTTGATGTTAATAAAATATGCAAGTATTTTCTGTTATAGGTTATTTGAAAGTAACAAACGGACATTGCAATTTTATTTATTTGTATAGATAAAAAGATAGCATTTTATTTTTTTCGGGATTTGTTATTACGATTGATTCCTATTCAAATGAAGCTCAAAGACTAGCAAGTAAATTTACAGTATTTTGTTAACAATATTGCTTCCTTGGCCCTTGCTTTGTAAACCGGAGGTTGTGGGTTCAAATCCAGCGAAGGCGTGCATTAAGGGAGGTCTATGCCCAGCAGTGAACTAACACAGGCTGATGATGATGATGATGATTGATTAATTAAGTAAAACTGACTAGAAAGAAAATGCTTCATATACATATATGCGATATATATAAAATGAGAAATTTATTTTGTACAGTTTATTTTAAATATAATAACAAAAGCAATTTGTCGCACGTTCTATTACAAACTATTTAATTCGATAATCAATTTAGAATCGAGACAATTAGGTGGCAACGTATATTGGATTGCTTTCAATTGATTTAAAAGGTATTCTAATATTTATATGATCAAATTCTGTTTGCACAATAAACTGTAGTGTAAATAATACATCGACAGTGACATAATCGATTAAGTTGGCTGAGTTTATTATGAAAGCAAAACATTGCGTCTTCCTTTCATTGCTACCATAGAATATAAATCAACATAGAAACATTCATATATATTTAACCTATAAAACGATGTGAATGGTATCTATGATAGTTAGTTTTATTATCTTTGAAATGTCTTTTTGCTAACGAAAGCGTATTAAATATATAAAACAAAAGGTCCTATTAATTAGTACAAGGCTTCGTTTGAATCTGGTGGACTCAACAATTTTCATTGTTGTTTCCTAATTGTAGGTCCAAACCATTGTCTGAAAAGTAAGATGATCCATGTGTCGGATGGACGTGTAAAGTTGATCCATCCACCAACCCGCATTGGACCAGCGTGGTGGAGTACGGTCCAAAACCTCCTAATGGATGGGGATGTATTAGGGTGGCCTATGTCCAGCAGTGGACTATCAGAGGTTGATGATGATGAATAATTTTACCATTACATAGTATAAAACAAAGTAGCTTTCTCTGTCCCGAAATCCGATTTTGATGCGTTGTTTTTAATAGATAGAGTGATTGGAGAGGAAGCTTTATATGAATAAGTTATGCATAACATTGTAGAGAAACGCTGGTTAAAAAAAAATGTATATTTTTCCATAGATTTTACAGATATATAGGCAGCCGTGCGGAGCCGGGGCGGGTAGCATTAAATAATAAAAATAATCTAAAGTATTTAACATATAAGTCTTGAATATTAAATACAAAATTTTACAATGAATTTATGGTATATAAATAATAACTTTCAAGTAATATTCATAGCTTAAGTGTCTTCATACAACTAAACCTACAAATTTTTACCTTTATTTGTTACGAAAAATATGTTAAACATACGTGAACCTTGGATACTATGTAATTTTCACCAAAAACGTTTCTACTGTTCATAGCGGAGTCATATATCATAGTTATCTGAGATATTTTAAGAGCAACATAATAGTCAGCAACCCACCAGACTGTTTGTCTGTTCAGTAAAGATAAAATATTGATATATTGGACGCTCCCAATATTACTTGTTATTGAACACGAGAGTCAGGGGTTATCTTTCTCTATCAGGAAATGTAAACTCATATCGTGTTTGTAATTATTCACTTTAATAATTGTATAATTTGCTGTTTAATTAAGCTCGTTTTGCGTCAACGGATGATAAGATTATGTATTAGTCTTAGAGATATTGTTAGTTATTGAATTAAATGTTTTATCGCAGTTATTTACTTCATAATTAACATTACTAACGGCTTATAGAGTTAAACTACCCCGAAACCACGATCGCTACAAACTTCTTGCAATATCAGGTGTAAAAATATATATGAATAATATATATATTGTAATAATAATGTGTTAAAATATAATATTAATTGACGCGGTGATCTGTAAAAAATACTTTCCTTGGTGTAAATCATATTTACGTATGATGTTAATAATTATATTCTATGTTTACAACTTGTCGCGTTAAAAGGTAAACTGTAAAGGGATCAGAACCAGAAAACAAACATTAATTTGTTTTCCCGTGGGATTCGAAGCCGCGACTTCTCGTTTATAAAGCATGGACTAATACCGCTGGAACCACGAAGGCGGATAATGATGATGGTCTATGATGTTAACGCTTATCTATTTTTAATTAAAATTTCATTCTGACGCGTAATATGATTGTGACATATATGTATATGTATTATATAAGTAATCTTAAACAATTTGGAATGTTTCCAAAATATTACATCGACTTTAAATGGGTCTCAGTATGCCCTGTCAGTTAAACAAATATTTACTTACATTGAACAAATTGCCCTTGCAAAGTGCAAACACGATTAGGCTTGGCGCTCCCCCACATAAGGCAAGACAGTTTCACAAGTTGTTTTATTTCTACTATCTAGTATATTAATATAATAAATAAAAAACAATGTAAATAAAAAACTTATAATCCTATTTAGTCGTGAATTATCTACATTAGACGGGCTGTTAATATATATTTTTGTTACTTTTTCACGCAAAACTAACTAAAAGAAACTTTAATGATAGCTAATTGCAATATTACTTATGTACATATATGATATACGAGTAAAATAACATATATAGCACATATTGGACCACATAGTCGTTTTATTAATGAAGGTTTTGGGCATGAACTCAGAATTCGGTAATTTTTTTAGAAGTCAATTATTAGGCATGTGAAATCATAGCTATAATAGGTAGCTATAATTTTCAATTTCATATTTTTATTTAGCAATTATTATTAAAACTTCAAGTAGTCTGAAATGCTTTTGTAAGATATTTATTTGCTTGCAGGCAGATTTAAGGTTTTTGTTTATTGTATCCTATTTTGCCAAAAATAAAGCAAATTTAACAGTTTTAAATTAAAGCATTCCACGATAAGAATGCATTAACTTTTAGGCGCTAGATTTTCATATTTCACTTTGTCTTTACTTCCGTATCTTATTCGGTCCTTGTATAAGTTTCCTAACGACTATTATAGCTTGCCAGACTTCTAGTGTTGCAAAATAATAGTAATATCCTCTATAACTCCGATGATATCATCACATCCTGCGAACCTTCTCGAAGGAAGGAACGTCGATTACTTCCTGCGCGATTGAGATAGCAAAGAAAGATTAACAAAGGATCGTTTGAGAAAAGTGTTTCTGTCAATGCTGTACAGCAAATATTAATGCGATGATGTAAGTTTTAAATTACATTTTATACCTGACGTGTCTTATTCCGAAATGGTGGTGGCATCCTTGACCATCAATAAGCGGGTTTAATACTGTTATATAGAGTTTTAATTTGAATTAAATTTAGAATCAATGATAATTCATATCATCATCACCATTTTTGCATCATCATCATCATATCAGCTATTAGCATGGACTAACACAGTCTACTGACACTACTTGCACGCCTTCTCCATTAGAGGGTTTTTGGCCCGTATATGACCACCCCGGTCCAATGCGGGTTAGTGGGTGGAACGACTTTTTATATGCCCATCCGAGGCGTAGATCATCTTATTTTTCAGACAATTGGGTGTTCGGCCCAAATTGTCCTATCCTAATCAAAACAACAATGAAAATTTGTTGAGTCCCCGCTGGATTCCAACCCACGACCTCCGGTTTCTAAAGCACATGCCCATACCACTAGGCTACGGAGGCAGGCGGCCAGAGTCATTGCATTATTTTTGGTGGATCGCCGATATAGTCATTCTCTACGTCACGTTCAATCAATGACATTTTGATGTGAAACTTCATACACTCAAATTCCACGTCTACGAGTGAACGCAAATTTTACGAAACTTTTCATTAAAGTTCCTCAAAACATTATTTTTCTTAGTCGGTTACTGTTTTTTTATCTCCTCGGTCTAGGGTTGTACTTACTTAAGTTTTTAAGGTTGATCTCCTTTTCATACAGAACAGAAGGGTAATACGATCGTAGGGCCTATTTTTATGATAGGAGTGTGCTAATATTACTGCATTCCATTTTAAGGCACCATAACCAGCGTAATCATTGTGTAAACGAGACGTAACATCCCATGTCCTCTGGTCTTACGCTGCGTTGGTTAAAAGTCACGTTATTCAATTAAACATAAAAATAACTGTCTATTTGAATTCAACTGTGTGGTAAGAGTAATGAATGTGTAGTCAGTTCAATATTGGATTTTTACTGTAATTTATTAGTAATGTCAACGTAGTTACATCCATCATCACGAGCACTGTTAATTGAACGTGCATAAAATTAATTAGTAGCGTTTCCACGACGCAAAAAGTTCTGTTGTTTAACGAACGTTGTATTGTTATTTTGCAAATCAATTAACCAGTAGGTACTACTAAAATTCATAATTGCGTACGATGTTATGTAATCTTGTCATGTATATAATATAATTGAATACACTGCTATTTGGTGTACTCATTTTAATATACATTTGTAGAATTATTTCGATACTTTGTACTTATCTCGTGTTTTATGAAATGTGACGTAAAAGATAAATTGTTTTTTGAAATAATAATACTTTGTTTTCTAATCAATGATATGATAATTGATTAGAAAACATAGTAAGTATTTTAGTGCCCTTTTCCAATTAGAAAAGGAAAATTATCAGCTCGATTGAATTTTAATTTCGCTTTTCAATAAATAATCACTATATCAATAGAATTTCATACTCATAGCTTTGTAACCAATCGATCATGTTTAGGCTAAATGATAATACATTATTAATACATATAATTATAATATGTATATATAATGTGTATACGTCAGTTTACGTCAGTATACAGTTTACTAAAATTTTAGGCCCCTACAATTTTGTTTAATAGTTATCAATATAGAGAGACGTAGATATAGATAGACAATGGAACTAATAGATGCTGATAGATAAGACAATTATTAATCGTTTATTTCCTGTACGCAAAGTTTCTTAGAACGATATTAAATATGACTACATACAGTGTAAGTGGGGAAGGCCGTATCTTTTTAGAACTTTGCAATTTTTATAATGATTATTGCGGTTTTCTCTAACGATTTCTTTGAATAAATAGGTGATAAATCCTCGTTTAAGTTATACAGGTTAGTTATTACAGGTTAATACAGAACACGTAAGGATCAAATGTAAAGTTATCTATGAGATATACAAACGATTTGATGAAAAACTTTGTTCTGAATCTCTCTTTCTGAATGACTCTTCTGAAAAGTAATTTTGTTCACATTATTCTTGGCCTTCTTACAATATCCAGGTACCATGATCAAGGGACAGATTTCCTATCCTGTAAAAGTTGTTTCTTTTTTAAATCATATACATTTGTAAATGTATAGTAATAGACATACCTACCGGTGGTAGGTCCCCTTTTTACATGGGACCTTCTGGGTAGGTACCACTGCGGTACCTACCGTAAAACAATAGTCTGAAAACATTACTGTGTTCCGGTTTGAAGGGCACCATAGCCAGCGTATTTACTGGGTAAACGAGACTTAACATCCTATGTCTCACGGTAGTCAGCGCGTTGGTGTTACCAGTATTGCCAATGTATATGGGCGTCGGTGACCACTTTCCATCAGGTGGCCCGACTGCTCGTCTGCCTGCGTAGGCAATAAAAAAAAATGTCAAGTATAAGTTTTGTCAAAACATCATTCGGGAGTGACATCAGACGTTACATGGGCCTTAATAGTTTTGTAGTATTCTAAATCATTTAGGATAACTAAATTGGCACTTGTGTTATATTATATAATAGATACGTAAAAGCGATTTAAGAATACGGCAAATATGGCGTCAGTCCGTCTAATGTACGCTTAAGTAGAGCAATATCGATCTGCAATAAACTTGAACCTATATTTATTACTATACTTTCCATTCAGTTTATTTCAGCGTAAGTCCTTTTATTTAGTCTTCGCAGTAGTATAGTTTTAGTAATTGTAATAAAAGTTTTATGGGAAATGATATGTCCTGCTTTATAGAGGAAAGTTTTTGAAACAATAAACTAACATTAAGTTAAAATGTATAAAATAATAAGTATATATGCAGTGAAGTGATTAAAATTTCATTAAATGTCTATTAATAATAAAATGAATTAAATATGCTTATTGTTGTTATTTATTTTAATAGATCTTTTCTATTATATACATCATCACTGCATAGTATAAAACAAAGTCGCTTTCTCATCCCCATTTCCCAAATATGCTAAAATCTTTAAAACCTTGCAACGCAATTGATTTAAGAGGAAATTTTATACGTATAATTAATGCGTAATATTGTAGAGAAACGCTTATAAATTTATACATTATCTCATAGATTTTACAGGTATCAGTATTGCACCCGTGCGGAGTAGGCGTGTTGTTAGTTTGATATAAGTCCTTGTTATCATAATAGAAAATTCTTCTCTATAAAATTAATTAACTGCATGATATTCTCTTACGTGATAGTCATTTAAAATAATTTGAAATTACCCAAACATAGCGTGACTTTATAATAAACATAACCTCGACATACTATTTTGTTTAATACAACACGCATTTGCGTGTATTTTTTTATGTATTTCAACGATACACAACAAGCTTTGGAGCAGAAATAATTGATGAAATCTAGCAGTAAAAAGTTTTTTGTGGACACGGTATGTCTTCTACCGGAGGTCGAATAAGGAAGTACTACGCAGTGTACAAGCACTATTCTGTTTATGTTTGAACGGTGCTCTAACTATAACAGAACATAAATAGAGAACATATAAAAAAGTACGCTTGCTCATATTTGTTATATACATCGCGTAATGGGTGAAAATCAATCAGAACATTTAGAACTTTTTTTTTGTTTTGGCGGCAATAGCGTTTTTAATAAAGTTGTTTTTATAACTACGAAATCTTATTCGTATGCTCCTAATTCATAACTTTAAAACTATGCATGATTCAAGAAATTAAAGCAGAGAGATCAGACGCAAAAAGGTTTTTTTCGAACCTTTCGATTTCTGTTGCCCAAGCTCATTCCAATAGGCTACGGAGGCATAAGAATACCATATTAAAATGAGGTAAATCATAGTCTGACATAATATTCATCTGTTACAGACAAGTATTATCCCACATAAAGAACATACCGGAGCTGATCCTCCTCGGAACCGAATCCCCGACCGTCCGGAGGCTGCCCATCTTCTCTCTGATGGTAAAGCACCCACGAGGCACCTTCCTCCACCACAACTTTATCTGCGCGGTGCTAAACGACGTGTTCGGCATCCAGGCCAGAGGTGGCCTCACCAGCAATCTGAACTACGGGGCTGATGTCCTCGGAATTGATGATCAGCTCCTCAAGGAGTACGAGAAGCTGTTGGATGTGGAAATGTGAGTATTTTGTTGGAGTTGCGATAATTTAATTATTGCAACAATTTTCATCTGTCATCTTATATTCATAGTACAAGTTTGGCTTAATTTGAGACTAAATAGTTGTAAAAAAAACGTTTATTATAGTTTCAATGTAGCAATAAATTTGGCAATATGTTTGCAGTTTTAAAAGTTCCGCTCATCTTGATATCTTTATTTGA
Source organism: Lamproptera curius (assembly GCA_029286875.1). Taxonomy (NCBI): domain Eukaryota; kingdom Metazoa; phylum Arthropoda; class Insecta; order Lepidoptera; family Papilionidae; genus Lamproptera; species Lamproptera curius. The sequence continues at coordinate 5,086,674 of JAGSMT010000007.1, forward strand.
ATCAAAAAGGTTACCTATTCACAATGGCACAAGCTTAGTCAATTTTGAGACTAGACTACGTCCACGTTACAAAATAACTACCATGGTACGTAATAAACATAAAAATCGTAGTATGTATAAAACATTACTTAAAAAAATCTGTTTAATTTTAGTGAATTATTTAAATTGACATGACTTAGATATTGAAGCCGAACCAACATGGCTCTGACGATAAACGCGAATCCTTAATAAACTTTAAGTTATGTGTAATTTAATTAACCTAAATATGCAAATAAATTTACATCACCTCGCTTTGAAGCGTACGCTTAACCGTTTCTATCCAGTTTCGTTATTTCCATTTAAATAACTTTTGTACTTACTTCGTGTATTATGGTAATTTATAATTTAATATAAAGGTTCAATTAACGACCATTGCCTTTACTATAATAAGGCTAATATAATTCTGTTACTATTTTGACTGACATTTAAAATCTTCTTGATCCTTTTCTGTTAACATTCAATATTCTTCATCATAAAATTTGATTATATCATAACCAATATAGGATAGTTTGATAATAAACGATAATCGATTGTAAAAATTTAAAATATATCTTTTACGCAAACATACATAAAACTGTTATAAATTATATGCAATAACTATAAATAGCAGAAAAACAATGCAATTTACTAACCTAGCTGGCCCATGTAAAAAGGGAACCTCGCACCTTTTTTAATATTTAAAACATAGATGTTAAAATCACCAAAATTATTTGTTCATTATCTTCGCCCGTGTAAAAAATAGCTTAAACCATAACTTGTTTAAGTCTACAAGACTTTTATTACTTTCAAGTAATGATACTTATGCTAAGTTTGATTAAAGTTTTCCGTTTCAGACAAAGAGAAATCGCCAGAGTGCGAAAACTGAGCGACGCCAAAGCGCCCGATGTTCCAATACACAACGAACACCTTAGGCCAGGTTTCTTCAGGGTGTCCTTGCCGTTCTTCATGTCAGAGACGGAGCTAGCCTTCGTCCTTGAGGCCTTGAAGATGGTCGCGACAGAGGGATGGAAAATCCTGCCTCAGTATTTGGTTAACGCCGAAACTGGACAATGGAAACATCACACTTGTGCAGTGATCCGCGATAGAAAATCTTTGTACTCCTTGAAGTATAACGGTGGAGTTATGACAGCCCCGGAAAGGAAGGTCTCTGGTGAGTATTCATGAAGTGTATATAGTATCAATCAAATTAACATATCGTTGGCTTCTATTGTTAACAATATAAAAGGGATTTTTTTTATGTGGAGAGACTGACATCTGATCTTAAACCCTAAGGGAAGAACAACATTTATGTTTATTAGTTTGCAGTACCTACTTAGAATGTGCTACGTCACAATATACCAACAGTTCATGATAGTTTGGACAACCGGAACTTACTTCTAGTATGTTTATTCAGGGCATGGATTATTATATTTTTATATAATGGGGTTTTCATCTTACGTTGCCAATTAGGAAACAACAAGGCAAATTTTGACTTCGGATTATTTTAGCCCCACAACCCAAAAATGATTTAACAATGCTTTTGAGACGGTTATTTTGAGGTGTTTTCAATATCTAGTGTGCCGTAATAATAAATGAATGTATCTCTGCAGGTCCCGGAATATTTCCACAAACTTACACAGAGTGCCTGCAAACTGCAAGGAACTTATTCAACAGAGCGAGAAAATTGGCCATGAAATGTTCAACCGCCGAGCCTGAAGTCGGTTTTAATCCACGCATAGACTATTTAAGATGGTTCATGCTACCCAAAGAGGCACATGACCTTCTATTGGGAAGATCCGGCAATGTGAAACACATCGTTCCCTTTGATCCATCAGGATATACTGGAGCAAGGAAAAGCCTAAACTTTTCAAGGTCCTCCGTGACGTCATCTCCAATCTTCGGTTCTTCCCCGAGACATTTCAGTCTGTCAGCAATAGACGACTGTCAGATATTCCGTTTGAAGCAGAAGCAGAAATTCTACTCGCGCGAGTCGAGTTTGAAAGAGAGTACGAAAGAGCACGCGGACACAGTATCGCATCCGGTGAAGTTTGCGTTAGGCGAATCGGTGTCACCTTTACGGATGATCCCGCAGTCCGTTAAACCAATTTTGGGAAGGTCCAGGTGTTACAGCTTAGGCTCGGATAGTCCACCGGTCCAATTGAGCGCACAGACCAAAATGAACCTAGGCTTAAAGGAGACAAGTCCCAATACTGATCCCAAAGCCAACGGCTTCTGCAACTGCGGCAGTCAAACGGACCTCCAGTCGTTGGACGACCCGATGATCTCACCCGGAAAGTCGTTCCCGTACAGCACTCAGAGCAGCACATCAATATCCGACTGCAGTCAAACCGGAAGAGTATCACCAACCGCCTCGATAACATCCCACACTTCAGAAGACTTACACGCATACGTCAAAGAGATGACTCGAGAACTGGCCACTGAGATAAAATCAGAAATAAGGGGGGTAATTTCCAAAGTGGACGATATATTAGAGAACTCCGATTCACTGGACCAGTCGAACGTCAGCATAAACTCTGTGTCCAGCCAGAGCGAGAAGAACTCCGTATCGGTGATAGACGTAGCTCAATATTTGATGGGTATGTCGAAGGAGATGGCCTCTGAAGTGAAACACGAGATACGAGAGATGGTGAACCAAGTGGACGAGATGATTTCGCCAGAATACACTGGAGCCAACGCAAGAAGGGGTTCGCCGCCGCAAAGGGGGAGGCGAAGGATAGGCTCAGGGCCAGAGTTAGGTCTAGATTTACAACCGTCCACTCAGTGCTTAAGGAAGTGCACGACCAGTCCAGTGCTGCCGTGCCATACGGATGAGAGCTTTGAAAAATCACCTAGCACTCAGTCCCCTAAATCAGCGCATGGTACTCCATCACACGAGGCCTCAGGACCAAATAACATCTCTTTCAACTCCAGTGAGACTTCTACTCCCGATACTATCATACAAGTGGTCACCACACAAGACTCTCCAGTTCTCCCGAAGTCGTCCAGCTCTAACAAGCTGTCTGATGATGAAGTTAGTTGCACGGACGCGACGTGCAGACATTGTTGTGTGAAGAAGACCTGGTGCCAAAACCCTTCAATCAGCTCACAGGATAGCGGTATCAATATGACCTTCACGGAAGCAGATTCTTATCTGGAATTTGGTAAGCATATACAATAAAAATAATTATTGATGTCATTTAAAACAGGACCAGAAGATTTATTGCAACTTATTTAGTCCTTCGTATATCTTTGACATAAACAATTGACTATTGACTTATTCTGTTGCTGCATATCTAGAAAAACAACATAAAAAGTACAACGTTACAGGTCTATAATTAGTAGCGATATTAGACTAAGTATTATTTGTTGCAACAAACACATGTTTTGAATTAAAATAATTTACCTCAAATAGTGACCAACTTGGTACATACAAGCACCCACTGACTAGTCCCACAACAATCCTTCAGTTACTATGAGTTATAAAATTAAACAATTTCACAACAATCATATAAGTCTTATAACGTCCTTTGTTGTTACTTTTCATGTGAATATTGTTTAGAAGCAATAACTATTCTATACATCGTTTGATTTCTTCGTCAACATATCACTTTATATAATTTCATCGTTTAATGACAAGTACTGTTGGCGCCAGCATGCATCACGTCTAGTTGTTATCCGCCCGTGTCTAGATTTTGCAGTATTTTTATTGCTTAGTTGATTTTACGCTCATGAAGTTTTATGTGTGCGCGTTTTCATTACATCATGTAAACTTTATTATTATACATACTACAGTTAGTATGTTATGTACTATTAATTTTATCACTTATATGTTGCTTTACAACAACAAGACGGCATAAGTTTATTTTGCAAAATCATCTTTACGGTCCCGTAGGACAGTAAAAACAAAACACGTTTATTCATGTTTCTCATCATCATCATCATCAGCCTTTGATAGTGCACTGCTGGACATAGGCCTCCCCTAATACACCCTTATCCATTAGGGGGTTTTGGACCGTATCCCACCACGCTGGTCCAATGCGGGTTGGTGGGTGGACCGCCTTTTTACATGCCGCCATTCATGTTTCTAACACAACATATATCACATTGCGTAAAGGAGAAATATACACACTATATTAAATAAGATAAAGAATTTAAGTCAACTAAGTCCAATGCCAAGTTTTATGGCGTCAAAATGCGTGTTCTTTTATTAGTTACTAGCGACCCGTCCCTGCTTTGCACGGGATCTATGTTGATAGAAAATCTACCTACAATATTAAGTACGTATTATACATATAAAACTTCCTCTTCAATCACTCTATCTAATTAAAAAAAAACTGCATCGAAATCCGTTGCGTAGTTGGAAAGATTAAATCATACATAGGGATATAGGGACAGGAAAGCGACTTTGTTTTATACTATGTAGTGATATATCTTGACCAGACCACCAAAGAGAAGTCGTTTATAATGTTAAAAGAAATATAATTACGAGTATTTTAACGGTATTGCAGTTAAATGGCGCACCTCCTCCGATCCCACGACAAACAAACTGAAGAAACTTCAAGGAAGATTGAGGATGTGCAAGCACGAGAAAAGCGAAGTTCCAGACATCATCGAGGGTGTACCGGTTTGCTCCAATGACGCAATGACGAACAAAGCTACGGAGCAGAGTGGCAGAGTCGCTTTTCAGATATCCGACGAGACGGAGAGGCAGAATGTGTAAGTGCAATATTATGATTGTAATGAACAGTCGGTTGAAGTCTTGTTTAGAGAGAGTTCACGTTTCACATACATTTCCCATCATAGTGCTGCCCCGTCAAAGGAAGAAATATATGCAACCAACGCGATAGATCCGCAAAGTGTTTTTAATCTGTATAGAAGTCGCATATAAACAAGAAATAATTCATCAACATCATCATCATAAGCCTACGTTAGTCCACTGCTGGACGTAGGCCTACCCTAATGCACACTCCACGCAGTTCCAATGCGGTTTTGGCGAGTTGACCGACAATTTACATGCCCATCCGACGCATGGATCATCTTACTTTTTAGACAATTTGGTGATCGGCCCAAATTGCCGTAACCAACTAGGAAACAACAATTAAGATTTGTTGAATCCCCGCAGGATTCGAACACAAGACATCCAATTTCGAAAGCACACGCCCTTACCTTCAGGCTACGGAGGCAGAAAAATAATTACTTTGCATCACATCATCAGCCTTTGTTAGTCCACTGCTGGACATAGGCCTCCCTAATACATCCTATCCATTAGGGGTTTGGACCGTATCCACCACGCTGGTCCAATGCGGGTTGGTGGTGGACTGACTTTTACATGCCCATCCGACGATGGATCATCTTACTTTTCACATTACTTTTGCATATTAAGTCTTTATAAATATGATCTTTATTGAGTTTTTGATTATGGTTTTATTGTAATATTTTCGACGTTTTAAATATTTCCAAGGGTCCACGATAACTGGACAGACCAAGATTATATACATAACATACTTCTTTTATTGTCATAATATAAAAAAAGAGTCAAATTAAAATATTACCGACTCTTCGATGAGTAACATCTGTTAAAAATTATTAAATTATATTTTTCCCGTGTACAAGTGAGGTTGTATAATGAACAAAATGGCAGTTGATCGCTAATAGTTTTGTAAAATAGGGATTGAACTTGAATTTACTCAGGTATAAATGTTATATATTATGACATTAATCCCCGTGTGTTTTCTGTCTTATATTAAATGTATCGGTATATACAAAGTAAAACTGAAATTATTATTCTTACCAGTTACGTCCTCCGGTCGATTTCGACTACCTAGGTCTCTGATCTATATTAGATACTAGCGACCCGCCCCAGCGCCCCACGGGTGCAATACTGATATCTGTAAAATATCACGTATGAATTATACATATAAACCCTCCTCTTTAATCACTCTTTCTATTAAAAAAAAAACACATCAAAATCCGTTGCGTATTTTCAAAGATTAAAGCATACATATAGACAGAGAAAGCGATGTTGTTTTATACTATGTAGTGATCAGCAAATAGCCTAATGGGTCGGATAGCCGACATTACGCATCCGTCACGTATATCCTCATTATATTATTGGCAATCGGGCGATCGGCCTGCATTGCCCTAATTAACTGAAAACAAAGACAGATAGTTGTTTCGTCACCGCAGGATTCGAACTCATGACCCCCGTTTTTAATATAGTACAATCTGCACTATAAAACGTGCTTTGAAGAAAAGCGATTTTGCTATTGTATACGTCTGTTTATCAAACATTAATTCAACTCTAGTCTTCATTGTCTCATTTTTATTCTTTATCTGTCAAACAAAACAATAAATAATATATTTCGTACATCAAGTTATCTAATAAATGTTCAAAGATGACTTGACATGCATAATATTCCTTTACTTCGACTATTTTCATTGATCAATTGCAATTGTAACAATAATGCAAATTATAAGATAAAAAATAACAAATAAATTACCTTAGTTGTTTATAATTGGTTAACGTTTTAAACTTTCCTAAATTATCATCAAACTATCATAAATTTCAAATAGCAAAACTGTTTCAGACACAAAGTGTTACCGCCCCAAACAATTTGCAATTGATAACGACCATACATAACCACGAAACAGAATTGAACATAAATCATTAAAACGACTATCAAGCAATTAACCTTCAAAAGAGTCACAATAAATTGAAAAAAAAATCATAAAATTTAATAAAAAAATTGAGAAACACTATTAAAATATTTGGCAACACATAAAAGTTTCATAGCATACGTCCGTTGTAGATTTGGCGCTCCCACAAACGAAAATATCCCCATGAATAATACTACCAATTTGTCTTCAATATGGTTTTTGCGTAATAATGATATATTTTATAAGAGTCGGAGCAATATTTTCTCTGTGATAATATAAAAAAATATGTAACGAATAGTTGTCGAAAATTGCGAATATATGTATATATAATTTCATATAATTTTAATAAAAGATGGTGTTATTGGTTCTCTAATACATATCTATATGCCTACGAATCAAATGGAATGAGGATTTCTTCAAGGTTACAAGTTCCTATTTAGTTCATTTTAAAAAAATTATTAAGGAAAATTTTTTCGTTCGCAAAAATACCATACGACACTATTGTACAATTTCGTCAAGTATAAAGTAATAGGAACACATTATAAGCACTAAGCCTCATTAGGAACACCATAAACACGTAATAGCCTGTAGTCTCTGAACTAATTCCAGAACTACGTCAGACTGGAAGCGATCTAGCAGGTCGTCTAATGCCTCATCCAGCTGTTCGGATCGCAGCTCCAGGTCTAGTGGCTACGGAACCGACCTGAACAGAGCCTCGCAAGAGGAGACCTGCTGCGACAGGAGGTGAGATGAACCCCTGTCTATAGCATGTGTAGGGCTGACAGCTAGATGTTATACCTCTTTAATTGTCTCTCGGATGAGTAGGGCTAGCGCGTAAATATTAAACGAATGTGAAAGCCCTGAATTTCTCTTTCGGATGATTTGGGCAGCAACGAAGACTGACTTTTTAGCGAAAAAATGATGTACCGACGGTTGTCATTTCTTATCCTATCTTAGACCAATTAAGGCTTTTAGCTTTTTTTACCTAAAAATGTAATAGTTAGCATTAGATGATCAAGTAACTGTCATGGTCCTCTTTGTCATTTAATAAATGCCTCCAATATTCAAAGCTTAGCAACAATATCGAAACATTCAGACGTCAGTAAGCTATGCATTGAAGTTCAGAATTTAACTATTTATAAATTTAACAAGGTTGTCAATGAACGCTTGTATTATATTGTTTAAAAATTAATTAATAATAAAATAACCTTTTTTTAATATTAATTAATTTTTAAATGATCACACAGCCTGGTAATGGAATGGAATTCAATGTATGCCTATAATTGTTTCTTAATTATTTCGAAGAATGACGTACAAAAAATAGCCTGCTGAGTTTTTTTCGCCTGAACTTCTTAGGTCTGAGGCGTTTCCGAACCGGTGGTAGCGTGTTTGACACCCAATAAACAAGTGTTAACTTGTGTACTAAACAAAGTCGCGTAATAAAGGCGGTTATTATGAAATGATAATATTTACACGGTATAGGGAGAAAGAATTCTTATGACACACAATTAAAATGCCTCGTAATAATGCAGCTAGTAATCTGATACAGTACTGTACCGCTAATCATAAATCATTAAACCACCATACAACAACTAATTTGAACGAATCTAATATCTAGTTACCCCTTCGTTTGCGAGGAATTATTTTCAATAATTACCGTCCTTTTATCTCGCGTGTTCATTGAATTCATTGAAAATACTTATTGATAGGAAACTTTTAACATGTCTATTGTTTTATTATTCATACTTTTTGAATTCAAGTAAACTAAGAAACGGTTCGTGTTTATGTTTTTAAAATAAAATCAAAATATTCGTTGACACTGGTTTTCAAAACGAAATAGTGTAGCAGGATATGCACGAGCTGTCCAAACAACAAAACCATACATACAACCTTTAGTAGAAGATAAATTACCTCTATATACTACCGTATCTTCATACAATGTTTAGTCAATAGAGGTATCTTAATTCTAGGCTTGTTTCGTGTTTAATATTAGATTTTGTTAATGTTACTTCCATGTCTTTCAAGCATGGGAATTACATTACTTTCGGTGCGCTCCTAGTCCGTCAAATGTATCTAATTTATTTTAAGACTTCTTATAAAATTATATTCTTTTGTCCCCAGCGAGTCCGACTGTAGACACTCGAAGGTCGAGTGTTACTGGGAAGACACGGAGAGAGATGATAGCAGCGCTTGTAGCGACGCATCCTTGACAGACTTTACCATGGACGACGAGGGCAAGTGGCATTGCCCGCCCAAACACATCTGGAAGGCGACAGTCGAAGTGAGTTTTTTAAAATGGTTTATTGCCAATAAAGGCAGACGAGCAGTCGGGCCATCTGGTGGAAAGTGGTCACCGACGCCCCTGAACGTAGGGAATACCAGTGGTATCACCAATGGGCTGCCTACGTGGGACATAGGATGTTACGTCTTATTTATCCAGTAGTTAAGTAGTAAACAGTAGTCGGTAATCGTCTGAAAGTAAGATGATCCATGCGTGGGATGGGCATGTACAAAATCGGTCCACCCACCAACCCGCATTGGACCAGCGTGGTTAGATAGGTCCGAGAACCTCCTAATGGAGAAGGCTTGCGTTTGGGGAGGCATATGTCCAGCAGTGGAATAACACAGGCTGATAATGACGATAACATTTAGTGTAAAAACAAACTTCACTGTTTAAATTGCTTTACGTTAATTGTATGCTATACCAGTTGTTAACAATACTTATTGGTACCACTCGTCATATTCCTTATCTACAATTTAATGTATCTCATCCCACAGGCTATACAGGAGTTTAGAATGGTGCGACCTGGTGACAAAGTGCTGGTCTGCTTATCCGGAGGTCGTGCCTCCTTGGCATTACTCCATACAATGCACCAATACCAGTTCTACGCTAGAGCGAAAGGAATACATTTCAGTATAGGTTGGAACATCTTTATAAATAAATATTTCTTCGTTACATGAAAAAACTCCTTCTAAACGGCTTGAATTAATTTTTATTTTGGACCGATTTGAATGATTTTTTTTGTGTGTGCTCGTTCGTCGTTTACAAATAAGCCCAGCAGATGGTACCGCAGTCTGTATCAAGGTTATTTATCTATGATGCAAGTAAACTAGTAAACCGATTTAGACTTTCATTTTTTAGCTTGTTAAATATCTTACTCGGTTGGTATATCGTACAGGACAACTTCTGACGGGTACGCTAGTTCGACGTTCTCTGAAATGTCGCAAAAATGGAGTAATAAACTTTTTCCCGAGCCGAATGAGACATGAAATATTAAAGCAGAGTGAATGTTAACAATGTTGATGTTAAAATTTTATATTTTAACATTGTTACAGCCAAAGTCAAAGCCATATATCTTTATTCAATAAAAAAGCATTAAACTTTCTTAGTCAAATTACTCTTATTACCAGTTATTATGTCAAAAAAAACTAACGGATCGGTGTTCTGTACGTAAGATTCTCCCGTGACTTATTTTAGATTTCTTTTACATTAACTCCATATTTTATTTGGTATATTTGTACATTAGTTTCTTTTTATATTTCAGGTGCGCTATTCGTTCACGAACCTCAGTCTGAAGTGGATCCCTTGCATCTGATGGCTTATTGCCGAACTCTAGGCATCAAGTTCATATACCAAGATAAGCTGGATGATGACGACACATTGGGTAAGTTCGCATAGTCTTGTTTAACTAGTAAGATACGTTGCTTACACAATTAAACAGTTAATGCACTGCTTAATTTAATGAATCGCATGATGTAATTTATTAAAATTATTTTCGCCATGCAACATTGCGGTGTATATCAATATAACGTAACGTTCGTAGCGACATGCAAGCCGGCCGACCTCCACCGCTGGGCGTCGCCCGCGCTGCGCCGCCGCGCGTACGTGGCCGCCGCGGCGCACGGCTACGGCGTGGCGGCCATCGCCCAGTGCCTAGAGCACGCCGCGCCGCCTTCGTCGCGGGCGCCCTCTATGGGTCGGCCCTACGCACTGTTAAGGCGCATTATCGAGTACGGTAAGACTATAACAATAATATATGTTATAAATTCTGCAAACGGGCTAATCCCAGTGAACCTAGCACAACACCTAAGGCGACTTGGGCTCTGTGACGGACGGCTTCTAGCTCAAACCGTTGGTGGGTCCCCTTTTTACAGGAGACCGTCTGGGTGCCTATTTCTGCCGCGAAGCAATAGTGTGAAAACACTGCTGTGTTCCGGGCTGATCACTGCTGTGTGAAGGGCACCGTAGCCGACGTATTTACTGGGTAAACGAGACTTAACACCCTATGTCTCATAGTAGGCAGCGCGTTGGTGATACCACTGGTATTGCCAATGTCCATGGGCGTCGGTGACCACTTCCCATCAGTTGGCCCGACTGCTCGTCTGCCTGCGTATGCCATAAAAAAGCACGCAGCAAGGGGTGCTTCTGGACACCGCTCGCATCGTCCGCCGGTTTCTCTCTCTTTCAACTTAACCCTCAGCCGTTTGGTCTCCCCTGCCGAGGGTTTCCGTCTGGCTGAGATGTATCTATATATTTATTGTTTTCTATATTTGTTTGCTTTGTTATTCGTATAAACGTAATATTTTAATTTATTTATTGTTATAAATTTTCCTATCGGCCAGATGAAGAAATTCTTTTAAAAACAACAAAAATAATGATCTCCAAGTCGTCGTCGACTACGGAAGCCGATCTATACTAGAAATTAGCTAAGATAAGAAGATATTATAGTGCACAAGTGTATATACAACACTCCCTCTTCTTTTACACTCTGTTACTCGATAGGACAGAAGACCGGCACGACCTAAAAGGGCAAGGACCGTTTTACGTGCCCACCGACGCATGGATCATCTTACTGTACAGATAATCGGATGATCAGCCCGAATTTTCCTAAGCAACTAGGAAACAAAAATGAAAAGCAGTTCAGTCCCCGTAGGATTCTAAATCAAGACCTCCGGTTTCTATTACATAAGCCCATACAACTAGGCTACAGAGACAGTTTAAGAAAATAATGACTCGTTCTGGAAACTATTAACCAAAATAAATGTACGTTCTGCATGCTCTCCACGTAAAAATAGAAGGCAATATTGGACACCGCCTATGTTATTGAAACCTATGGGAATCCACCTACATAGGTGCAGACTTTGTTATGATGGGACTCAGGAACATTATCCTGCCAGGGGACCAACTAGGCATGTACCATCGTAATGGCTTTTCCTGCATCAAAGCAATGGTGCGTAAACACGATTGTAAGCACTGAAATTGTTCCAAAACAAGTCGTAACTTATGCGCAGGGCGTATTACTTACCAGCAGGTGTAGTCCTACTAGTCGCCATCTTTGTTTAATTATAAAAAAACCAAAAATAATACTACTAACCCTAAAACGCTTTCGATCCCAGTGACCAAGAGATCAGGATAATTCGTCCCTTCATATACGTGAGGGCGCGTTCGCTGGAGGCGTTCGGCTGCTCCAAGGGGCTCCCGGACTTCAAAAGCCCGGAGCCGCACAAGTGCTGCCACTCGCCACCGCACAGCCCCACGGCCGATATCTCCGAGTGCAGGTAACCAAGAAATACCGATAAAATTGAGTAAGTGCTGTGTTCCGGTTTGTAGAGCACCGTAGCCAGCGAATATCTGGGTAAACGAGACGCGTTGGTGATTCGAGTATTGCCAATGTCTATGGTCGTCGGTGACCACTTCCCATCAGTTGGCCCTACTGCTCGTCTGCCTGCGTATGCCGTAAAAAAAAGAACAATATTGAATGGAAGTAATTAATAGGAAAAGGTTTTATCCCTGCTAACTGAACACAAATGAATGGAGAAACGTCGGAGTGGACTCAACATAAATGCACGTCAATATTTAAAAAAAAATGTATAAATCGGTGCATATTACAGAAAAATTTTCAGTTTAAATATTTCCTTTTAAGTTTAGTGATCAGATATCAAAATTTTGACTACTTTGGTGTGTAACCTATCTCCAAATATGGCTCGCATAAGTTTCACTCAAATAAACGAAAGTCGTCATACAGCTCGGCGTATAAAGCAAATAATCAAAGTTAGTTCTCGTTGTATTATAAAGATAGACATCCTTTAGAAGTTTAAAGCATTAATGTTCAACATGAGTCGTCGAGTAGTTGTCGAGTGCTTGCAGAATTCGAACTCAGGACGTGCGGTCTCTTAAGCTCAAGCAGTTTATATATTCAGTGATCGGATCAATTAAATTTAAATTGAGTAATCATTGAATAAATTTTTTTATTTCATTTACATTACCTTGCAGCAAAGCAGTGGAAGAATCTCCCGTCGGAGAGCCGGCGGACCCCCTGGAGGCCGCCCACCATCTCCTGTCCTGCCAGGAGCGCTCCCACCCTTACCTGTTCACCAGCCTCAAGGCGGCCTTGCACCCGCTCATCGGTGGCAGGTTAGTACAAACTCTGTGTTTTAGGACACAAGATGATCGGATAGCTAATAAATAGTGATACGCCTTACTAATAGCGAAAGTGTTGAGATGATCAATCCTCAGTCCAAGCCTGTGTTAATCCACTGATCGAATCAATAATTAGGCCTCACCATTGAAAATATTATTTGATTCATTTCACTACTGAGTAAACAGAAATCACTGGTCGAGCCGGTGGACTCTGGAGGCAGACACTCTCCCATCCGCCAGGACCCACTTACCTGTTCACCAGCCTTTTAGTGTGTTTGAACCTTGGATGGCAGGTTGGCCTAAACTTGTTACATCTAGGAAACAATCGATAAAAAATTGACTCGCCTACTAATAGCGAAAGTCGAGACTGATCAACTTTCTCAACCTGTTAAGTCCACTTTACCACTAGGCTCCGGAGGCGTTTTGACCGTTTGCACACGATGAGTCAATCGGGTTCAATTGTGGATCCGACTTTGCATGCCCATGACGCAGGATTAGTGTACGTTTAGACAATGAGAATTCCCACAATTCAACATCTAGGAAACGACATATGGCCTCAGGAATTCGTATACAAGCGACTGTTTAACTTGATTCGCATCCATTCTAGTCTACTAGAGTGATGTTTCAAGATGATCAATAGGTAATCAGAGAATTCTTAATTTCTTTGTTTTTGTACAGGTTAGATCTGCTTTACCTAGGTAATACACATTACTAGCTAAACTACGATGTCTTATTTGTCGATAAGCGAGTCGATGTTTAGAACTATGCTTATCATCTACTAAAGAATAGACCAATAAGTACATCGCACGTATATAACTTCCGATGCACTCAATCCTGCAACTCATTATGTCTATCAAAAAATATAAGTTTCGTATTTATATTGTACTGATATATTTTAATGGCAATAACGAACGGTAAAGTTGTCGTATCTTATATTTATTGCGTCCAGGAACCTCGATAGAGACGCGAACGAGCGCAGGCACAGAAAGAAATCTGTGATCCAGATGAAAAACGGCGCGCCCGTCTACGACTCGGACGACGGAACGGAGGAGGAGCCGGTGCCATAGACGAGACGTGGACAACATAGATCTTGTTTTGGCGGGAAACTATGTAGAGTGAACGCCCTTTTGGCGCGAAACTGTAAACGGACGCCATCTTTGCGAGAAACTTCAGAGAAAACGTCATTTTGGCGCAAAAGTGCAATACGACGCCTTTTTGGCTAGAAACTCTTCAAGTTACCGTCATTTTGACGTGAAAACACTCTGCCGATGCACGCTATTGACGAGAAAGTTCAAAACAAATGGCAGTTTGGCGCAAAATTGCAATATGACGCCATTTTGACTAATAACTCTGCAAGTGAACGCCGTTATTGCGCGCGATTTGTCAGATCGGAAAACTTTACGTCGGCCATCTTGTGATACACCAGTGATCGTGTTGACGCACTACATGTATTGTTCTCAGTTGTCGTGATATTATGCTATTCGATGTGTTTCTGAAGGACTCAGTGTTATTAATAGGACTGGTGCGAGTAAAATACGGTGCGAGCGAGATGTCTACCAGGGAGGCGTTCGTCCCTGTCTAATGAACACTAAAAATCACGTGATATCCGCGTTACTAGAAATAAAGTCTTCACCGATAAATGAAATATGGAATTGATGTAAATATTATTACTTACGTTTACCGTTCTTATTACAAATATTGTCTTGTCAATAATAACGCAATAACACGACGCCACTTCGTGGCCACAGATATTGTTTCTGTTTGCATTATCTCTATCTTAATTGACCTAGTATAACTTTTGAGAAAGGCGTGCATTACAAAGGGCTAAAAAGCTCTGTGGTAGCTCTCTCGCTTAGTCCGAATTTTTCTCTACCAAATACTGGAGAGAAATTTAATATTTAACATAGACATTGAAGGAGTATTTCCGTTGTTTATTCTTAGTATCGTACTCAGTCCTGTTGTTAATATTCAGTGAATGATTTGCTATCGCAATATTGACACTTTGAGTTGCCATATTCGTTGATAGTGATGGCGCGTGACGTCATCGGAAATTATATTTTTTTAATGTTGTACGCCTGTTGATGTTTGAGAGATTTTTCAGCCTATTTATTGTGTCCAATCGATTATTCAATGAAATATATTATATATGAGACGTTTATCGTGAATAGATTTCTAAGCCACCAAATGTATCTTTGGTAATTCTATTATATTTTGATAAATGTTGAACTTTAAGAATGATAAGTGTAGTTGGTCGTTAAATGTATGAAAATCAAGTCGTTTTCACATTGTATTTTCGGTTACGTAAGTTTTATTATGATTTTTTCTTTTTCTATTTTCTGTTTCGTGAAAGTTTTGAATTTTGATACAATTAATTTCTGATTTTTCTGGATGTTTTTCTTTAATTTTTATTTTATATATGATTATAAGTTTTATTTTCTGTCTTGTGCTAGCCCTTTTGTGTTGTTTAAAACGAAACGGGTTATTTAGTTATACGGTAACATTAACATTCAGACTCTATAATGTCAAATATTTATCATATAATAGAATTTGTATGTTAATGTTGGACTGATTTATTAAAATTTAAACTTGTTAGTGATGTAATACATCGATTTATTTCTAATTTTGTTTTTATTTTCGTTGTATTAAGCATTTTTTCATGGTACAATGATGTCGTTAAAATTACGGTTAATTAAGTCATATATAAGTCTTTTATATATTTTAATTAATGTTAGGGAAAACTAATATTCCTATATTTATAGGTAGTAACAGTCCCATTTGCCGCTTCCATAGAGAATATAACCTTTTACCAACTTAATGTCGCATGAATAAATATTCTTTTCTAAATTGTGTTTTCTTGTTGTCAATTTTGTCTAAAACTGTTTAATTCCATGTTAACAGAACAGATATAGTTTCACTTCGTATTCACTTGTTGCATCCACAATAGACAGTGCAAAACGTGAAATTTACAAAAAAATATGACAGACTTCAAGGGCATATAAATATTTTAACACATTCCCGCCGGCGCGTAAATCTATGTTACGCTTCATCTGGCGGCGCTGACTTCGCGTGTTCAGGCCTGTATGCGCCTCTTGTTTCTTCGGTAGTACATTGAGTGCATACTTTGCAAATTGTTTTTTATATTATGATCAGAGATTTATGCTGGTTAAGATAACAAAGGGCGTTGAAAATTTATTTTTTTAATTTGACCTTAAGATTATAATTTTGATTTTGATCTTATAAATATAATTTTTATTTTACCCATAAAATGGATAAGGAAATAAGTAATTCATCTGATAAATATGTAAATAGAGGCAGGAGAAAGCAATCATGATTAGGAATACTTTCTTTCTCTTCAGAGGAAGATTTTATGAACGTAACCTGCAATGTTATTGAATGTTCTTCTGGGGCTGATATGGTATTTGAATCAGAGAACGAAGTTAACAATGACGAATGGCAAGAAGTAACACGAAGAACTTCGTTAATAAGTGATTATTCGGACGAAGAAAAGTAATATTCATAATACGTTATTAAATATAAATTTGATTCAAAATAAACGTTTTTATATATGTACGTTAAATTATCAGTGTCTAATAGCACAATCTGTAGCATCAACACCGATAGTACACGCCGCCCGATAGCACAATCAAGCGCGAGCCACCGGTGCTACACGCCGGCGTGAACGTGTTAAGCAATTTAAGAAGGTAACAACGCGCTCTCTGTACGCAATTGGCTTGCGATTTCTGCCATTGCATTTTAAATCTCTCATATCTTTTAAGGTATTGTTTTAATCAAAATGTCGTCTATTACTCGTTTTATGTACAGAGAAAAAATTACACTATATTGCCTTTAATGAGGTTTGAATATTGCAATTTTCAACAATGTTTTACATTAAAATGGCTATTGTGGGTTATTCTTAAAACATACATTGGGATTAAAACGGACTTTATTATAGACTATTTAAATAAGTAAAATTATGTAAAATATAGTTCGAGTCTATCTTTTACGATTTCGGCAGCGTTTGCAATTTAATCGCTCGAGGTTGTGATTTTTGACGCCAAAATTTTTTAATTTCTATAATATCTATTAAACTACTAATAACAAAAATATATAAAAAATGGTACTAAATGACAAAAAAGAATGAACAAAATCGAAGCATTAGGGGCGTGAATTAAGCACCTGCTTCTTTTGGGACGCCAAAATTATTACCAAGAACAAGACCTTGCTGTATATATTAAAGTCCTTTCCTTTCCAATTAGGGATAAATTAATATCATCACTGTCTCCGTAGCCTAGTCACCTCAACAAATTTTCATTATTGTTTCCTAAATGGTTAGGGCAATTTGGAACGATGACCCAATTGTCTGAAAAGTAAGATGATCCATGCGTCGGATGTTAAAAGTCGGTCTACCCACCAACCCGCATTGGACCAGCGTGGTGGGATACGGGCTAAAACTTCTAATTGAGAAGGCGTGCATTAGTGGAGGGCTGTGTCTAGCAGTGAACTATCACAGACTGATGATGAAAATAACATCACGGCGCCAATGCCCACACGATATTTCAACTAGGGCGCGTTCCACAAACATTCTGGATGCTAAAAATTCCGCAAAACGTCACTCATGACGTCATCACTCGCGCGCACGCAAAGGTCACATCTACCCATCTAAGAAGATGGGTCGTAGAGGTCGTTCAGAAAATTGTTGCCATATCGAGAACTCACAGCATCAACCATCTTGAAACTTGCTTTAATTAAATTGATGAATAACACTCTATCATTACATTTAAAAGTTGATTGGTTAAATATAAAAAAATAATATATTTCCAATATCAATTTAAATTATCTAAGAGTATTTTTAGAGCCTTATAGTTTAAAACCTAACTTTTTATATCTTTTGCTTTATTTTTACTACTTCGTCATTTGTATTTTTAACTGATAAAAGTATGACATCTTTAATCTTACATGCTTTTTTTTTAATCCTTGATGCGAGAGCATATTAAGGTAGCACCGTCCATTGTATCGTTTCATACAAGTCTCAAGGAAACGGTGACTATTAACCACTTAGCGTATATATCAGTTACGGTTGCTCCCATTTAACTAGTTGCAGTCTAGTAATTCTAGACTGAGTATTCATGGACTGCCTCCGTAGCCTAGTGCTATAGGCGTGTGTTTTAGAAACCGGAGGTGGGTTTGAATCCTGCCTGGACTCAACAAAATTTCATTGTTGTTACCTAGTTGGTTAGCAATTTGGGCCGATCACCCAATTGTCTGAAAAGTATGAAGATCCATGCTACGGATGGACATGTAAAAAGTCGGTCCACCCACTAACCCGCATTGGACCAGCGTGCTGGGATACGGTCGAAAACTCGCTTATGGATAGGGGATTATTAGGGGAGGCCTATGTCCAGCAGTGAACAATCACAGGCTGATAATGATGCATAGAAAATACCTTTTGACACTATATCGGCTTTCAAAATATAAATCAGCTAACGATAAGAAATATGTATCTTGGTTTTCATACCCTCTTGATATTCGTACCTCTTGCCTTAATCAAAATGTTTAAATCAATGCAAAAAAGTTATTTTACGTAATAAATCGTTAAACTAGTAATAATTGCTGTATTAAATACTTTTATTTAAAAATTTTAGTAGTTAAGACGGTTTATAAATTATGAAATATATTTTTTCATTTATAAATGAAAAAGTGTATTTTCTAAAAATATGGTACCCAAGCTACTGATCCAATCCAATAAAAGTCCCATCAAAACGATCAACTTAACTATTCAAGAGATTTTCCAGAAAAAACAGAGAGACAGACAAAAATTTAAAAAAAATATTATTTTGTTATTTTTATCGGTTCATATAACACAATTCAATTAAAAAATTGGTTATTCTGATGTTACAATCAAATTTTATTAATTTGTACAGATTAGCCATGAAATGAAACGAATAATTGTTTCTAAAGTATGATTATTGTATATTAAGCAGAAAGTAAAACAATGACGCTCTTAAAGGTTGTTTTTGTAATGTAATAAAATCAATTTCTTAAATCGATACCTAAGTTTAACTGCATTTTTAATTAATATTCTTCTACAAATTTATTTGTAATTATTAAATTGATTAAATATAAATAATTCCTGTTGTATAATTTATGATGTGATACATTTTTTACTGACAGGTTTTGATCAGAGTTATATATATATACATGCATACTGATATTTCTAGTCTTTATGTTGTTATGTACAACCATTTATGTGTTCCGGTTTTTAAGGAGCTATTTAAAAAAAAATGTTTAAGAAATGTTGCCTACATTTTTTAAATAGCCTTTGAATTTATTTTCTGTTACATGCTGTACATCCTTTACACATAACGTGTTACTCAAGTAAGTAATAATAAAACTGTAATTCAAGTAAATCTGATTGTATTAAAAGCCAAAAAGAAAGAAGAAAGTTTTATTATATTTCATCATCAGCCGGTACTAGACCACTGCTGCACATATCCCCTTATCCAGTAGGGTTTTTTTTAGTTTGCTTATTCCACGCTGTTCCAATGCAGGTTGGTGGGTTTATTACAATGGATGAACACGAGATGAAATGCATTATTATAATTGTAATCAATAAATAAAAATGCGTAATTTCAAGACTACGATTTATTCATTATCACTAAATACACTACACAAATAATCATGCGTGTGTGCGTGCTCACGTATCCTTACATTAATGAGTATTGTATGTACTAACTTTGTTTAACATTAGACAGCTAAATTCTCGAACTGAATTTATTAATAACTAAGCAAAGGTAAGTTACTATGATTATGCTAAGCAAATATTATTTTACCTTAATGAATCTAACACCAATTATATTTTTCGTAAGCCTAATCCACACCCTTACATTACTTTCATGACACAATGTTTCCGCTACTGGTTTTAGATTAAATAGATTTTGTCAATAAATATCATGTTAAATCTAAAATACTTAACTACGATTATAGTAATAAAATATATCGTTTGATTAAATATTCGTAATGCTAATCGATTAATATGCTTTTATAAATATGAAGATCTTCATATTCGCCTTATTTTTACGTTTCTTAAATAATCTTCTTATGACAAGGGTCTTATGTTAAATACGGTTTCCTTAGATATAGATGTTATTTTTTGCCACCGCCCTGGCAGCATGGTTTGCCTCCTGTGAACAAAGAAAATCAAATTTATGTACATTTTTTACGCGCATTACCATGGAGCCTAGGAAGAGTTTGAAACATCGTAAATAATTTTAAAGTAATTAAAATACATACGAATAAAATCCGTAAAAACTGTTTTATTTATCATGTGCTCGCTTAAGTGACAGAAAGCATGATCAAATTTATATTTTATCTATGTTTAATTGTGGCGGAAAAAGAAATGACAGAGCGGGAAAGCGGTAGAACGTACCAGAAGGCTTGCCATCGCCACATGCGCAGTTGGGGCCGCACGTGCATCCCGCACCGCAGGCTGCCGTGCCGCCGCCGCACGTCCCTAGAATTAAAAAATACAATACGTAAATGACAATGACAGCTGTTCATCCTTGTTTTGTTGTCCTATATAATACCAACTTAAATCGAATATGATGACAAACATTTTAAAAATATATTGAATTGAAAAAGATATTTAATTAATTGTCAAAAAAGTAATGCATGAGTGATCGAGGTATGATAAATATATTTTAATTCAAGGCACCAATTATTAACTCGCGAATATAACTGCGTCATTTACGTCACAGAATAAGGACTAAAAAACAAAACTGCACGGTTCAATACATTTTTCTTCATTGAAACATATTGTTACGAAATAATATTTTCAGATTCCAAATAGAAAAGTCGCATATCATTCATAAAATATTTCAACGTTATTTTTTAATGAAACGTCGAAGGTTTTGGTTTAAATTCAATATATAACAAATTTAAAATCAATTGCGTCGCGACCACATTGACAAAATTAAAAAAAAATCAAATCTCGAAACGTTCCGGCAGAAAAAATAAAGTTTTGTTTTTAATTTTCCGTTACACCCTACAGTTTAATGGATTTAATAAATAATTAATTAATTACCTTTGCACGAGTCGCAGGGCGCAGGCATGGTGCGGCGGGGCCTAGCAAGGCTGGGTCTAGAATAAAAATGGTAGCAAGCGATTCGCTTCGCGCAGGCGCGCTTCGTCCCAATGCGGGTCAATAACTGAGCTGAGCGGAGATCTGCCGCGCATAGTCCGGGAGCTGTATTGAATTATTGCGATATAATTTGAACTTGTACGGCGTCTCTTTCGTCTGTAATTGATTGCGCCGGGGTTGAAGGGTGTGCGTTTCGCAATGTCTGATTTTTTTTATTGGAATTGAGTTATTAATAGTTTTAGTACTGTGTGTTGAGATTTCTTCGTCTGAATAAAATTATTATTAAAGGCCTCAGTAGCGATTAAGGAGTCGTTGCTAAACGTACTGTATTGAGATAATAAAATAAAGTGATAAAAATATTAACTTTGGAATGCATAATATAGGATTATACTTTTTAATATAATTTTTTTTAATTAAAAAAAGTTAAACAATTTCCAAGTATTGTAATAGAAAACCTCCATGCATTAAGCTTACTAGCTACAACCTTTGTAAAATAAAAAAAAGATGCAAAAAAAATAGTAAAACTTAAAAAAGGTTGAGCATTAGCAATCTAATCATCTTTGTTCAGTATGATTTATAACACTATAATCTTAAAGTAATCTCCGTAATCCACAATTTAATAATATAATTTTAATTTAAAAAAAATAAACCTTCCGAAAATCTATCACGGCTCCTACAACTAATGAGATAGCTAAGAAACTCATAGCATTCGGTTCGCTCCGCGGCCACAATAAAATGATTGTGGGACCATAAACAAAAACGGGCGACGCAGCCAACCGGTTACTACCCCGGTCAAGCCTCTCGAATCTAACCAGAAAGAGGAAAATTACCTTCGTTTACTATTAACACGCGTCGATAACCAATACATCCACTAATATTATATTTATATTAACACGCGTTTCGATTACTAATTCGATATCGAATACATCCATTAATAACATGTTTAAAGTACGAAATTGAGAGTTATTATTACATATATTGATAAGATGAAGTCATGTGTAGGGGTTTTTAAACACGTCATATAAGTTATTACTCCTTCAAACCTTAGGAGAGACATAAATAATGAGTTTTAAATAATAAGACATTAAGATTGTTTGTTTTGAGGTGAATTTAAAAAATATAATTAGGAATGTAATATTAGTTTATAAAGTTTGCTTTAGAAATGGACCTATGATGTATGGATCTAATCCTTTCAGTTGATTAACAAAAAGTTATTGACGCCCTATAACCACTGTCAAAGATGGTCTTGATAAGAAGAGAGACCGAACTTTTTACTAGACATATAGTGTAGAGACCTATTTTGCCTCAATAAAAAAAAATATTAGTAACAATAAGTTTTTTTCCGATATATATAGGATTCGAAACCACGACCTTAAATTTGCGAAGCGAGGCCCAATAACACCAGGCTATAAAGGCGGTCGGCGATTAAATTTCAATATGAAAGTTCAAATAAGATAAGTACGAACACATTTCTCAATAACAAGATAAAGAATTGACAAGCTGTCTTTCATGCCTTTATCATTCGTTAGACTGTTAAATATAAATATGTTCCAAGTCGTTGGTAAAAAAAATGTTAATCCTACTTGGCCATTTTTTAATGTCTAATTCATTTATAGTACGAAAACTGAATGCAAACAAAATGCAATTTCATATTTATAGCACCCAATAATAGCACGTCAATTGAAAATATATATCGTTTAACATTTTTAACTGTATATGATTTCAAACCTTTTTACACCGCTTAATTGTAGTTTTAGTAGGTATGTGCTTGAACTAAATGTACCTCTTTTATGTACAAACTTTGTGTAATGCCTCTTCGCAAGTATTTCGATGGTTAGACATAGGCACGTTGTGATTTTTTATCACATCAAATCTCCGACACAACGTGGCAATCGCCTGTGACAGATTATCTAAGTCGTCGACCCGTCGACTACTTTCGCGCCATTCTGCAACAGGTTTACAAATCTGTTGTTTTTATTTAATTAAAAGTGAAGATAGCGGCCTATCGAAGGATTACAATGCAACTAGAGCTTTATGGCACTTTTAATGCCCTTTTAAGGCGTAAAAAGAGAGAGGACTCTGATAAGTTAATTAAACGTAAATAAAAAAGTTATTTTATGCACCCAAACGTCTGGTGATTTTAAAAAAATAAAAATTTTATATTTAGCAATAAATTTTGCCGTTATACTGTGCTTAGTTAAATATACTATATTAAGTTATATATTATAAATCCTTGGGGTTTAGGTAGATTTTCAATGTATAATAAACAATATACATGTCATTAGCCCGTATTAGTTCACTGCTGGACATAGGAGGCGTGTGTTAGGGGAGGCCTAAGTTAGGGTTTTTGGACCGTATCCCACCACGCTGGTCCATTACGGGTTGGTGGGTGCACCGACTTTTTATAATTATATAAACAATATAATCAGGTAAATCTAATTTTTCTTAAAATAATAAAAAATGATCATAGGATCTAATATTACATCATCACAAATAAGAATAATTTCCGATTTTAATCAACCGATTTTGAAAAGTGTTGCAGAATGACCTAACGTTGATTTCTCTTGGGAAAACAAGAAAATGGCAGTGGTAACGAGCCAACGGGCAATTAGCCGTCGCGAAATATCAGACGGGTGTACTTGAAGTCACGTGGCTGGAAAATTGCCAAGTCATGTTATGGACTATTATTGTATAACCATAGTATACCAGGGTAAATAAAGACGAATTAGAAATAAATATATTAACCTATAAACAAAACTAAATAAATATGTAAAACATTTAAATATAATGTGTTAAACATAGTGTTTTTTCTCGCGTTTGAGTGTTCGTATATATTGTATCTGTATATGTATTTTATTACTTGTTGTATTTGTATTCATTTAAAAGAAAGTCTATTTATTTATTAGTCATCTGGTTTCCATAGTACAAGCTTTGCTTATTTTTGGAAATTATGTTGCGTTAATCGTCCGAAAATTTTATCAATTTAGCAGCATAGTAATATAATATGTCGTTTACAAGAACGTAGAAGAATTATCACAAAGATCTCAATCACTGACACAGTCAACTAATAACATCGCAATTTGTACGACACTACGAGGGTGGTCTGAAAAGTTTCCGAGCTCAACTCAAAGATGGCGCCACTCGTTAATGTAGTTACTCACCAAAGTTTCGGCCATTTTGGACGCGCAGTTTTAAGGTGACAGTCGTTTGAGTGAGTAGAAGTGAGTGTTTTTGTGAAAATGGAAAAAATTGAGTATCGAGCTGTTATTAAATTTTTGTTTTTGAAAGGCAAAACGCCTACGCAAATCAAAGATGAGATGGACTCTATGTACGGGGACTCTGCACCATCATTTACCACAGTGAAATTTTGGGCAGCTGAATTTAAACGTGGCCGTAAGAGCTTGGGAGACGATGAACGTTCGGGACGTCCAAAAACTGCAACTACTGACGAAAATATTGCTAAAGTTCACAAAATGGTGTTAAACGACCGCCGAATTAAAGTGAGAGAGATAGCAGAAGTTATGAAAATGTCCAAAGAACGTGTTTGTCACATATTAAATCAAGATTTAGACATGAGAAAGCTGTTCGCGTGTTGGGTTCCGCGTTTGCTCACATTAGACCAAAAACATGTTCGAATGAACATTTCCAAAGCTCTGTTGGCGCAGTTTAGGCGCAATAAATCCGAGTTTTGCCACCGGTTAATTACTGTAGATAAAACTTGGATACACTATTATACGCCGGAAACAAAACTACAGTCAAAACAGTGGACTGCAAAAGGGGAACCAGCTCCAAAAAAAGCAAAAACTGTTTTTTTGGCTGGGAAAGTGATGGCGACTATTTTTTGGGATAGTCATGGAGTTATCTTTGTCGATTATCTTCAAAAAGGAAAAACCATTACAGGAGAATACTACGCATCATTACTTGACCAGCTGAAGGCACAAATTGCGGAAAAACGACCACATTTGCAGAAAAATAAAATCCTGTTTCACCAAGACAACGCGCCGTCTCACACCTCAGCGGTTGCCATGGCAAAAATCCACCAGTTACAGTTTCAACTGCTTGACCATCCACCTTACTCACCGGATCTGGCCCCAAGCGACTTCTTTTTGTTCCCTCATCTAAAAACTGCGCTCGGAGGACAAAGATTTTCGTCAAATGAGGAGGCAATCAGCTTTGTGAACAGTTATTTTGCAGAGAAAAACGCCAAGTACTATTTGGACGGGTTACAAAGATGGGAGAATCGCTGGGAGAAGTGTGTAGAGTTACAAGGAGACTATGTAGAAAAATAAATAAAAAAGTAAGAAAAAAATCTTTTATCATTGTTAGGTCGGAAACTTTTCAGACCACCCTCGTACTTCATTGTTTTGGAATACTTTGGGTTTATTTTTCTTTTCTCTCAGGGACATAGACAATTCCCTAACTCTAAATAGATAAACAAGATTTTTACATAGATAGATAAGAAGAACGTTAATAATTACATCATTACATCACATCATCAGCCCACGTTAGTCCACTGCTAGATATAGGCCTTCCCAAATACACGCCTCCTCCATTAAGGGGCTTTTGTACCGTATCCCCCCACGCTGTTCCAATGCGATTCGAAGCCAGGTCCTCCGGTTTCGAGGCCGACGCCCTTACCAATAAGTTACTTTCAGTAAATGCGTCTTAAAGGTGCGAGGTTATGAGGGAACCCATTTAATTAATAATTGTTATTTTTTTTTAATATTAATATTTTTCTATTCATAATTGTTATCTGATGATTCTGTAATAGTGAAACTTTACAACATGTTTTTAGAAACATCCTTGTAAATTTATGAATGGAGACATTTATGTAAAAATAGATAATTCAGTATCTATGACAGAGAAATATGGATTGACATAAACCTGTAGTTGGAGATAGGAACTATTCTAATAATTTAAACATCTCTAATTCAAATCATTCATATTGTTTAAACACTGAAGCTTAGTTAAAATAACATTAAGGGAGACTTCTAAGAGTGGCGATAAAATTTATATCTTCAGATCATAGAATCCTCTCACTTTATTATTATCTCGAATTATAAAGGCGAAATATTTTTTGCTTTGAGTTACAAAAAAAACCTTTTTTACGTCGTTTGATAACTATGTGAGCATGACCTTAGTTAAATTGGCGTGCATAGGTAAGTTATTATTTTTTGCCACAATTACCAGGATCACTCAAGTTCAACGACGTAATTACGTCAGATTTTGTTTCAAATCTTTTAGTAATCATTTAGAATTTGTTACGGATGTTGCGGATTATGTGCCTGATAAAGGATAAGGAAGGGCTCATACGAATTGCGATACACAATGCACAACCAGCTGTCGACTTATTTGCAAAAAAAAATTGATCAAAATGAGTGCTTCCAGTCGGCCGATTTCTAGTCCCTCAGATATCATATGTTCTTAATTTTTAATGAAAGTTCGGGACGTTCACCTTAACAGCCTATCAGCTACAATTGTAAAAGATACCCTTTGCACATTGATTCTGCGGTATAACATTTTCCACGCGGATTTTCCGCGTTACTTAAATATGTTTATTCCCGACGTTTCGGATTCTTTCCAGCATTCATGATTACGGGCAGACAGTTGATAGTCTGTCAGTTTTAAAACTGCGTTATCTAAATTGATAATCTATAACTATGAAAACTACAAAACCGAAGGACAAAATAAGTACTTTCTGTCAAACCAATATTCAAAATTAAGAAAACGAAAGATATGTCAATTTTTTAAATAAAAACTCTGACCGTTATTCCAAAACATTGAGATACAGACATATACCAACTTATTCTGCCCGTGATCATGGATGCTGGAAAGAATCCGAAAGGTCGGGAATAAATATATTTAAGTAACGCGGAAAATCCGTAAATTAGTGGATTTGATATGTATAATAATCGCGTAAATAAAAGAAATAATCATGTTGCATTGTTTATATTTATTCTTCTTTCTTTGGTTTAGGTTTGGTTACAAATGGCTATTTGAAATCCGAGACAACATAAATTTGAATTTGGTTTCAACAATGTGCCCGTTGCGTCATGCGTCTATCATTCTTATTGATAGCTTTCTAACAACATGTCAATCAGTAAATGACTATCGACTTGTAACAACGTCATATGCACGACCACCGTCGTCATGGGTTACATTTTTAAGATGAGTTTCAAGTCTTTTTTGGGTTTGAGGTGGCACGAGGTCATGAGCTCGAATCCTGAGAAGGTACCACAGAGTTTTCGTTGATGATTGATTGATTGATTGTAATGAGTCGGATGAAGAAGCAATAATCAGTTCTGCACCTGCTTTTGCTTTATTTTATGTCGATAATCGGTCAAATCGATGAGAGTGTGTGCTCGTGACTTTTAGCTCATTTATTCTCATCATCATTTTTTTTATTTTATGTGTTGACAAAATGATCATTTTATTATTGTCGTGTAGTAGTGTTGTACTTATTATCTTGGTTCACGCTTTAAAAACACAGCAACTAGAGTTCGGAATACTGATTGGAGATAATTTCTATATAGTTGTTTTCTAGTTGGTTAGTACAATATCAGATCAGATCAACTACTTGTATAAAAAAAGAAGATCCGTCTGATGGACATGTTAGGCGTCGGTGCATGTGACAATAACATGTTTTGCAGTCCTTATACGAAATCAACGGTAATGGTTCTAAATTTACTGACAAAATTTTTCCTTTGAATGCTGTTTACCATTTGTGTAGTAAATATTTGATGTTCTACGTCAAAACTGTTATTCAGGTAGATGGATTAGAATGCTACCTCGATAAGGTGAGGAAATAACTGGTAGGAAATAAACATTGCGAATCGTATATAAGTAAAATTATAGATATTGTCTCTAATATACTCTATTATTTCACCTTTTCTGCAATTTTTTGTTAGAGGTAATAAAAAAACAAATGGTGGGAACCTGTATATAAGAATTCTGTATGGAAGAAATCCAACCAGATACTATAAGTGTTTTGCTTTATACATAGTGATTACGAACTAAATGTATGTCTTGCTAACGTTCTTATAGACGTTGTTGATATTATTCATACAGGATATAAGTTAAACCACTTATTTATCCAACACGTAACCTTTGGCAATCATAATCGCGTGATACAATTTCATATTGCGTCATCTCTCGGTCTAAAGGCCCTTCTATTCGCGAGACAGTGTGTCTTTACTTTTATTGCTACAAAGCACACTATATAAAAGTTATTGACCTATAGTAGGGTTGTACAAACGAAAAAAGTAATGGTTGCTAAGGATAAATGACACATATTTTATAACTTTTAATCCAATGCGTGCAATAGAACTATAAGCATTATACAGTGTTTTATTTTTATTTGTATATGAAGGAAGACGAGCAGTCGGGCCACCTGATGGGAAGTGGTCACCGAGGGCTATGGCCATCGGTAGTACCAATGGTATCACCAACGCGCTGTAAATCGTGAGACATAGGATGTTTAGTCTCTAGTACCCAGTAAAAAGTGGACCTGCCACCTTCAAAAAGAACAAGTGTACTCTTTAAGAAATTAATTTCCATTAAATTAATTGACAACTATAACTTTTGAGGAGTAAAATAATAAGATTTACTAAAGTTTACTCAATTGTAAGCGAGACGCTTACTTAAAACTAGGTATAACGGTTTCTTTTTATGTTTATTAAGAGAAAATAGAAAAAAAAATGGTGTTAATCAAGTTTAAAGTCAAACACTGATGGCCATAGAAGCAAAAGCGTTTTTTATTGGTGAGACGCGGCCATGTATAATGCAACCTATAAAAATGCCTGCTATTTGCCGTCAGTTAAGTTTGAAAAACTCCTTAAGTAAATTCTATCCTAAAATTGGATGAACTGCAGTATTTATGCACATTATTGCCTTTTTTATCACCGTAAGTTATCAAATTAAGGTAGGGAATTAATATAATTACATTAAAATGCATTACTAATGATATGCGAAAATAAGTTTTATTTATTATGTTAAGTTAAGTTTAATTAGCTTTTTATCGATATAAACCCCAAGTTACCCTCAAGGATCGCACGACTACAAGCTTCATTTCTCGCAGCAAAATTTTATCGGTAATTATACGAAATATTTATTTCATACGAAATTAAACATCAACGACTCTATAGACGTAATTAAAATAGAGTGATATCATTAATCAATAACGTCAATTCGGTAAACAACCAGAATACTTTAAATTCTAGTACTGGTTTAACGCGGCAGTTAGTTCGAATCCCGCAGGTAGAACTCTGAGATGTTTCAGATAACGTCAGCTCATTACCCAATTGCCTATGAAACGATATTATGGTAATCAGTTCTGATCGGCTTAAAACATTTCTTTTTGTCTCCTATCTCCAAAACCTTACATTGTCACATCTAATTCCATTTACGGACTGAAGTGTAGGTCAGGATTGTCAGATGCTAGTTCTTATTTATAAAAATGATTAGGTATACGATCATTGAATAATTGCTAATATTTAACGTCCTCCCTCAATTAATATAGAAAATATATAAAAACTTGTGATACCGATCTTTTCTGTACAGAGATATAAATACAGATAAACGATTTCTTGCTGATTGATGATTCTTCAGGATGATGATGATGATGATTTCTGGCAATTACTTAAACGAAGACAAATTTTGTGTAGCCTTTTTCAATTTAACAAAAGCTGCTTAGGTGATTTTTATTTATGCCATCGTCATAAAGATCAACAAATTTCCTGATCATAAAATAGATAATATACTCAAGTTATTAGTTTAATTGTCTGAACCCATGGTTAGTTATGTATGAATAAAAAAAAAGAAGACAGTTTAAAAATTTCTTTACTTTAAAATACGAAACATTGCAAATATGTATTTTTATATTATAGATTATTCAGCAGAAACATAAAATTAATTTTGTTTTGTAATTAGCGAATAAATTTTATACAGTCACTTACTCAAGAGTTTAACTTTTCTTACTTTTTATGGTATTGGTCTATTTAGTTAGAAGTTATTCCGAATACTCGCCTCCGTGGCCTAGCGGTGTTGGCCCTTACTTTATAAAGCTTTGTATTATCGTTGTCTATCGATTTCTCAATTGTCTGAAAAGTAAGATGATCCATGTTTCGGATGGGCATGTAAATAGTCGGTCCACCCACCAACCCGCATTGGACCAGTATGGTGGGATACGGTCCAAAAACCCCTGATGGAGAAGGCGTGCATTAGGGCAGGCCTATGTCCAGCACTGGGCTAACACAGGCTGATGAATATGATGATGATGATGAATCATAACACAAAGATATAAACCGTGATTACGTTTTTCGCATATTGTATGATAATATTATTGTTTATTGACGCTATCACTAAAGAAAGGTATGTACATACTAAAGTATGTAAAAAGGCCTTACGGTTATTAAAAAGGAGCAAATGCCTAAGTCGTTTTACAGTGTTTTAATTATTTTATGAGCAATTTAATTAGTTTCATTAATTACAACAGAACATTACACATCGCCGAACATTATTTCTTTATTAAAAAAAATATTAAAATAATGATTACTTTTCCGATAATAAATTGATTTATTTAGCGATCAAGCGTTACAAAGATTTATTACACTCATACACAGCTTGTACAGTTAAAAAATGTGGGACAAAACCGGCTCAATATGTTAAATTAACCTGTTAAATGTTTAAAATTCTAGAAAGATCGGACGAGCCGGAAATCATATGGTAAATAGATCTCGATAAGCTTTTAAGAAAGTAACGTAAGTAATAAGTAACGAAAAGCCTGTTTAAAATCATTTAAGATCTTGTTTGTAAGAATAAAACTAGCTGTTGTAAGAATATGTGAACTTTAAAAACACGTTAGGTTCATACTGGTATTATTAGAATCTGTACAATTTTTTAGAATCTGTACCTAAAATTGATTAAACTCTTTCTCCGCATATAAATAAAATCATTACTATTATATTAACGCATTAAACAAAACGACAATCTGATTGCGATTTTACATATAATATATTTATAATACAAGTTAAAATTAAAAGAATCCTTTAAGAGAAAAAATATGATGCCTCATCTATAAAGATAAATGCGTCATGCGTCGGATGGGCCTATAAAATGTCGGTCCCTCCTCCAACCCGCATTGGACCAGCGTGGTGGGATACGGTCCAAAAACCCCCAAATGAAGGAGACGTCCATTAGAGGAGGCCTATGTCTAGCAGTGGACTAACACAGGCTGATGATGATCATCAAGTGTCTATTTGTAAAATTAAAACAACCGTTCTTAAATTATCATACTGTGATATATAACCGATGAATATAACAAAACATTTTGTCTGTCTGTCTGTTCTGCTCTGGCTCATCTCGCGAAAGGCTCGGTTATTTTGATATTACAAAAAGACGCACCAATTTTGTTTACTTTTATACATAAATCTGCAAATATCTGATGCATATTATCCATCGCAACATCGAATGCAGGTATTTTACAACCATTTTTTGTGACGACATTCGCAAAGTAGCCGGTGTGCGAAGCGGTGGCGTGCATTAAGGGAGGCCTGTGTCCAGCAGTGGACTGACACATGTTGATAACGATGATGATGATGATCCTGTAGGTGAAGAGACAAAATTTCGACGCTTCTTTGGCTATTTGCCTTAACTGAAGAATTGGAATTAATAACCTGTTTTTGCTGGACACAAAATAATTCATAATAATTATTTAGATACAAAATAAGTGGCAACCCTATTGGAAAGGGCATCGTACCCAACTGTGTCGAGTCGTGACCGAGTCTCACGATGCAATAGCATTTCTAACATTATATCAAGACCAACGCGTCGCAAATTGTATCTGTTTAGATATCTCTGCTCTAGAATGGAACGATGTAAATTTTATTCAGTCAAATTTTAAATTAGTTATAGGGTCATTTTTTATACTATTAACTTTATTCATGCCTGATAAAGAGTGTTAAAATACCTTAAAAAGGTCAAATAAAAATGTATACCCTTATTGTCCTCAAATAATGAAGTTAAAGAACACTAAAGAATAAAATCGACTTAGCGGTCTTTTATGTAATATTAAAATATATAATAATAAAACAAAACTCACGTGATTTTCATGACAATGCTTTAATTGATATGAGCACTAAAGGTTTATTTGATTGCAACAATCCATACATTGTGATATAACCATTACTATTATTAATAAATAACTTAAATGATAACTATACACAAGAAATAAATAGCATAAATATACGACAAAGCTAATTAAATTCAATAAATATGGTCAGTCTGAAATAAAATTAATTAATCATAAGTTTTTTGTAACTCTGTTGAAAGAATGTTATCTTAAATTTGATGCATGAATGAATCAAGCAGTTTTCACATGCCCTCGCTTGCTTTTCAGCATCATACGCCTAAGGATGGAGGAACATATCCAGAACACCAAATAAAGTTTTGAATCCGTAGATATTATCATATATGTGGCTAGAATGGCAACTATTATGCCTAATGCGTTGAACAAAACACGAGCTGAGATGAAAGGCGTTTTTTCGTATTGGCATTCCGGTGGACAGATTGACGAATTCTTGGGTGCGAAGGTTATTTTGTAGTATTGCCGTTCAGGATGTTCTGAAATAATAATAATGATACATTATTTTTTATATCAAATGATTAGTTAATTTGATGTTAACAAAAGTTTATTTTGGAACACATTTATGTATAACACCTAGCATTTTAGTTTATTCAATATTTTTTTGGCATCAATAAAAAATACAGTAGTCAGGAAATATTACTATTAGAAGCGACATAAATGTTTATTAGATTTACTTTCCTATTAGATGTACTTATATAAAATGTAAAATTCTAACCATCAAAGGTAATGGAGCTAAAAGTGACGTTAAAGCAGCTTATTATAGCAGTGTTATTAAACGTTTATATAACATTTTTAAACTAATATTTCAATTATAAGTTGCATGGGTTAAGTTTCTTCGAAATTGTAATTGATATTTTCCTTATTTAGGAATTATTTTGCTAACAACTATGAAAACTACAGCAGGCGCTGTGTTTATTTCGTTTACATAACCTCTTTGTCTTCTTTAGCCCTGGTATAGCTATATCCAGAATACTGTGCAATGAGCTAAATATTATACTTATTATTTCCTTAACTCAAACTATAATATCCATCAATTGTAGCTAATTGTATGAAACAAATAACTATATAAAGAATTTTGCTATCGTATCGTTTAAAATTGATTACTCTTCACTACATAGTATATCCCTATCTTTATGTATGCCTACCTTTCAAACTACGCAACGGATTTCGATGCGGTTTTTTTAATAGATAGAGTGATTGAAGAGGAAGGTTTATATGTATAAGAGATGCTTAATATTGTAGGTATATTTTCTACCAGCAAAGCAGGCGAAGCAGGCGGGTCGCTAGTTAAATTATATAATAACAATACCTTGAATAGTTTCGCAGATCGTTGCCATGGTTACGCCACTACCGGTGTCCCACTTACGAATGATGTTTACGAAAATTATTTATCATTATAAATATAATCTGTCACGCAACAATAACTGATATCACTTGAAAAACAGGGGAAATCGATTCGCAAGGCTGTACAAGTGACCATCCGGCGAAATCGTCCGGAAATTTACATTGACGTAATTTCCTATTGGGTATAGATAAAAAACATCTTTGCCATCTCATTGTCAGTCTGCGGATGGCGGGAAAAAAATATTCGATTCAAATGGCGGTCGAAAACGGTTAAGTCTTGAAGTTACACAAAATTGTCAGTTGCCGAAAATAATATAAGGATAGTTGTAACACACAGTTATTGTTTGAGACTAGGTCCTTTTATTTCAGTGGACCGTATGGGAAGGTACCACCACGGTGCCTATTTCTGCTGCAAGGAATAAGTGTGAAAACACTGTAGTGTTCGAGCTTGAATGGCACCGTAGCTAGCACCTCTATTAGTATGTCTCACGGTGGGCAGCGCGTTGGTAACAGACCTGGTATTGCCGATTGCTATCGAAGTCCACTTTCCATCAGATGGACCAACTGCTAGACAGCCTTCGTGGGCAACAAAAATTAAAAATGATGATAATCATTTAACAATACTACTGTTCGACTGTCTCTTTAATCTAGTGGTATGGGCTTGTGCTTTAGAAACCGGAGGTCATACATTCGAATCCTGCGAGGACTCAACAACTTTTCATTGTTGTTTCCGAGTTGGTTAGGATTGCGGGCTGATAACCCGATTTTATCTACAGTTAGATGTTCCATGCGTCGGATACGCATGTAAAAAGCCGGTCATGCACCTGATCTCTCATCGGTCGGGTCGGATACTCAACGGCTATGAGAGTGGGGAATAGGGAGTGCACGTACACTTGTGCACTGTTATACATTTAGCGAAGTTGGCAGATCTCTAATATAATCATGTAGGTCGGCCACCTGAGTCGAACTTAACTGGGAGAAATATTATCCTGCATAATCACTGGTGATGGTATTAAAAACGTCATCAACATGTATAATTTATAACAATCCAGCATCTAAAGTTTGTTGGAAGTGCCAGTGTCCAGTTCTTAACTTTAATCTTATAATGTCTGCCAAAATTGCTTAATGCAACTTTGGATCTTTAATGTTTACAGATTTGAAAAGATTAGATTTAAGTCGTCACTAGCAATCCAATTAAACTAGGGATTAACAACGAAACACTTTTAAAACACGTGCAAATATAACAATTGACCATCAACATTTTTGAAAAAAAATACTGTCTCAAAAGGTTATATAATATTTAAAAGTGAAGAAGAGAAGAAAAGAAGTGTCCAATTTTAACCGACTTCCTAAAAGTAAGATGTACTTAAATCAGAGCGTATGTTTTTTTCTTATATTAAGTTACAGTTGTTCCGCCCCTAAAGCTCCGATTTTGATCACGATTTACTTGTGAGGTAAAAGTTTTTTTTTTATAATCTTGTGATAAATAGTTTAATAGATATTTAAATAATAAAATAAATAGGCCGTCAAGAATCACAACCTTATGCAAACGCTGGCTAAACCTTAAGAGATAGACTTTAACTTCGTTATATTCCACATAAGTTCCACATAATTGTGCTTCTTGTATTTGTAATAAATAACAAAAAAAAAAGCGATTTGGGGCATTTTCAAAGATGATTTAAGATAAGCTAAGCAGCGAAATTAGGAATGTAAAAGTTGGTTCTTGGCCTCTTGCCTCTCCAGATGTGTCGGTGGTCGGTCGAAGGAATACAGAGTGCATCTCCATCGGCGCATAATCTGTGCATTATTTCTTCCAAATGAATGGCATATTGCAAAAAATGATATTGATCATTATTTTTAGTCGACTATGATC
This sequence comes from Lamproptera curius, assembly GCA_029286875.1. Taxonomy (NCBI): domain Eukaryota; kingdom Metazoa; phylum Arthropoda; class Insecta; order Lepidoptera; family Papilionidae; genus Lamproptera; species Lamproptera curius. Next base: position 5,122,267 of record JAGSMT010000007.1, read on the forward strand.
GATCCATATTATAAGTCAGGCAACTATTGTAGAGATACCATAGATTACAAATGTACGCGCAAACACACAATAGTTGTTGAGTTACTGAAGGATTCGTACCCACGACCTCCGTTTAAACCCCAAACCCATACCCTCTAGGCTACGAAGGCAGTTTATCAAACCATTGCCAACAGAATCCTTCAATTTCAGCATTAGTAAAAAGCCATCCTTCGGGCACATTGTCACAAACAATCACATATTTCAGGAATCGTTATTTATGGGAAAAAAATATCAGTTTATTTTTTGCCTATTATATATAAGTTTGGCCTATTGCATATACATAACGTAGTTGGTACATATGTGATAATGTTATAAAATATATATATGTCATCATCAGCCTTTGATAGTCCACTGCTGGATATAGGCCTCTCCTAATGCATGCTTTCTTCATTAGGGGGTTTTTGGACCGTATCCCACCACGCTGGTCCAATGCGGGTAGGTGGGTGAAATATGTATGTACATACCGTAATTTAGTGTTATGCGAAATTTATTTCAATATAAACACAAAAGTTTCAAGCAAATGGTCACAAATAAAACGTCAGATTTCTTTTGTCATGAACACTTCATCAATTCCTTACATTTCTTTGTTGTGTGCGGGGTATGGTCATTGAATTTTTAATAGCCTCGTTCTAGATTTTGTTACGCGGTTTTTGCTTACGCTTTGTAGTATAAAACATTGCGTTCGATCATAGTTCGCATAGTCTGATATAGATCCAGTCTACTAGCTGAAAAGATGCCTTCCCCTTGCGAGCCATGCAAAGGTAAATAGTTAAATAATTTTTGTCACTTATATTGACATAAATAGTAGGGTAGAAATAATGTATTGAAAATTACACGTTTTGGATTACAGCTGATCTATTTATTGTAAGCGTTTTTTTAGTATGCTTAAAGATTTAGTAAAAGATTGTTCAGTACGCGATATATGCTCTTATAATTAAAGATGAAGTAGAAACCAAACTGTGGCTTCATTACGCTTTTTAAATAAAATGGCAAAATTATAAAACGAAAATTAATTTTATCTAATGATTAATTCATTTCCTGACATAAGCATTAATTTATTGAAGATACTAAAAATTTACGCAACAAATTGTTTCTACCTTTCAGACACATGCCAGGACGGATCTTGCAAAGACAACTGTACCTGCAAAGACAAAGGCTGCAACGATTGCTCTTCTAAAGGTAAGGTTGAAATATTAAATATATAAAGATTCCCACCGATATAGTGACTCATCACGATATCTCTGGAACCATTAGGCGTAGCTGATTTGAAATTTGGTAGAAATATTCCTTTTGCCGAATAGAGGTCAGCTAAGAACGGATTTTACCAAATTTTATCCACAAGGAGGATTGGGGAGCTGCTGGTATTAAATATACAGAAAGAAATATATATAAGAAAAAGTAGAGAACACAGTAGTGTTTTCACACTACTGCTTTGCGGCAGAAAAAAGCGGACCTTTAGAAGTTTAAAAGAAGAATGTTTAATTTAAATCTTTTTAAAATAACGGAGACATTTTCACTAACATTAATTAAACAACATGTGTCATTCTTAATATAATGGTGTTTGTTATCTTTATTTAAATTTCCTTGTTATCTGTCAACAGGCGGTTGCTGCTAATCTCCATTATCATGGATGCCATGCACCGTAGACATCAGCGTCGACCTTCCATCTTCAGCCGCATCAGCGGTTTCCTTGAGAACTGCTTCCCTATCTCCTTTTCGGTTGTCTTCCTTGTAACCATTGTCCTGTTCTACTGTCTCATATAAATGTTTTGTTGAATAATATTTTGTTTTAATTTCTACAACAAATGATCCATTGTGGAGGAACAGATGGAAAGTCACCTAATAATTTATGATAAAACGGTCACTTTAGATTGACGTAATGACTGTAATTTCGTAAGGAAAACATATACGAATGTTAAGCTTATTAAGAAACAAACATTTAATTACTACACCATTATCCAATATTAATTTCTTGTCTTTACAAACTAAACGTGTTATAACGGATTTATCGCTTATTTTGCAAATAATTTGTCGATGTCTTTCATTGTCAGACTATGGTGGCCTATGTCAGACATATCTCATCAAAGTTTGCACTAAATCTTTGAGTCTTAAGGATTGTGTTACTTAACCAGAGTGTGACGCCAAATTTATTGGTGCTCTTGTGGTTCACCAATGGAACACCAATGCGGACAATTTAAGTGTGAAGCCTATATAGTTTCAGTAATGAGATTGTTTATTAACTTTTTAATTGATGTATATATTAATAAATTACAGTTTCCGTTTATGCACCAGTGTATATAATAAAAATTAGTTATTTCATCAGTCAGTCATGTAGTGGTACTAGTGAATTTGTCTAAACTTTATATCAAATTCAATAACAACCTAGTTAACTCATGTCTTTTTTGATTAACAAGTAAAACATTTTTTACATTTATTTTGAAATAAATTTCACCATGATATAATAATGTTTCTATTATAATAGCTCTTAAAATATACATACATGCGCTGCGGATTTAATTGTAAGCCAATTCAAGAATACAAATACGAAGATCGTTTTAAGTCTCTATATAAAAAAATATCTGTTCAGGTACTTATCCCAAAATTATTACAAAATGGGGACTCCATGAATGCTACTACCTAACTTTGAAAAGAGAACTATTTGGAGTACTAAAAGCGGAGCAACAAAATTATAAAAACAGACGCTACAGCTACACGCTCCAATTTGAGTTATTTTAGGAATTCGGTCGATAAGAAGCATATCATTATTTTATGTTTCTACTGCTGCACAGCAGATCATTTACAGTCTGCCATACTGTCTTTTAAAAAAGTAAATAGAGCGTAGTGCTTAAAGTGGAGTCAGGATCAGCAGAGGAATGCGTAAGATTCATAACAATGACTCCAAAACAGATTCTGTTTTCCCTCTGAAATACCAAAGATATTTTTTTAAACAGCTTCAACTTAACTTAGATAACACCTCAGATGATTTTCAATTGAATGATTACTTTAAGCAACATATTCCTTTCTAATTTAAAGTGATTTGTTAATGTCCTCTTAGCCGATTCTGACTACAGCAGCAGATAAAAATTAGAGATAAGCAAATTTTGATGCTCGCTCTCTACTTTTATATATCTATATGAAAGGGTAAATAACCTACATGATCTTACCAATTAGAAAGTAACAATGATAATCAGCCGATTTAGCCGGCCAGTTAATAAATCGCTAGCTAATTTAAGGAGGCACTGAATAGTATGCGTTACTCCCGGACCCAACACGGGTCTCGACATCCAACCCAACACACCACACAAGTAGGGATAGCACACACTCCCCTGTAGTTCTCCCTCGAGCACGAGCACAGCGAAACACACACACCAAGTACACTAGATACACCTGCGTTCCAGGGCGGTTCTCACCGCCCCCAGCAAACGATTAATACAGTCGCCAGACCGTCGGCGTCCCGGTTCGTAAACCGATCGTCGATGATCCTTAGGAGACATAAACATATGCCTAACCCACGTACCTTCTGTACGTGTGGCCCCTTTTTTAGCAAAAATGTTGGCCGCCTAGTTCGTGGGGACGGGAGCTTCTCGTGAACTCTGTGGTAGTTATTCTTGAAGCTTACCAAAGACATGTGTTCGAAAACATAACGTCAATAACAAATAGAAAAAAAGTGCGTTGCTTTTAACTAAATGAAGCTCTATACATCACCTGTAGTTTTAATTGAAAAACTATATTTAATGAAGTATAAAATAATTTAAATTAATTATTATTAAACTGCTTCCGTAGATCACCCAATTGTCTGAAAAGTAAGATGATCCATGCGTCGGATGGGCATGTAAAAGTCGGTCCACAAACCCTGATGGATATTAGGGAGGCCTATGTCCAGCAATGGACTATCACAGGCTGATGATGATGATTAATTATTTGTTGTTTTATAACATTTTATTTATCCTTTAGCTCTTTTGAGTTTGCTAATAAAATCAATAAAGTATTTAAAACTAATTTTAACTAAAAATTCTATTGCGTAGAGTTGATTTAATATATAGTTATATAAATAACAATGATGATATATATTTACTATGTTTTTAACTTCTAACGCATATATTTATTAAAATTTAAACATTTTAATATTTTTAATATATTTTATTAAAATAATTTTAATTCCTGTGTAAAATCTATATTACTGTAAGGGTTCATATGTAATACATGTCCATACAGACAAACTTTCGCATTAATTATATCTGAAAAATAAATCGAATAAATTACACTTTCGTTACTTTTATAAAAACTGTATAGAATAAGAGAAACGGCTTTGTTTCGCAAAAGCGAGTGATAATATTTTTAAATATTGCTTTTGTATAACCAAGTCCAATAACAAACTGATGGCAATATAACTACATGTGATATAACTAATACATTTCTTATTTCTTATATAAAGAGAAATATAAAAAGATAATCACAGCTAAGACTAACAAAATAACTTTATAAAATGGTTCCAGGATTACCATAACGAGGTAACATTAAAAAATAATTCCGCGACGAATCATCATCATTATCATCATCATCAGCCTGTGTTAGTCCACTGCTGGACGTAGGCCTCCCCTGATGCACGCCTTTCCTTTGGAGGGTTTGTTGCCCATCCGAAGCATGGAACATCTAACTTTTCAGACAATTGGCAATATGATTTGTGTCATAAATATACCGTTAATTAGTCAAAACAACTGAAGAAATATTATAGATAACAGTAATCGTCCAAAATTGTCCGAACCAACCAGAAAACAACGATAACACCTTTGTGGGAAACTACTTTAGTACCCCCGCGGCATTCGAATCCATGACCTCCGGTATATAAAGCAAGGGCCAATACCGCTAGAACACGGAGGCAACACTCGTCGAATAAGTACAGTCTTACTTTCGGAACTTGGTAAATAAAGTAAGCTTTTACCAAATGATGATACCACCGAAATGGCAACGAATGAAAAAAAGAAGTTAGAAGCATCTTAAAGAAATAATAAAATAATAAACTTTGGTTCAACTAGTTTATTGAGAAACAGAAAGAAACAAATTTAAAGATTGAAAATGACATGGTGGTTGTTAGGCTGGGAACCATTTACCAGTATTTTCAACAGCAATCACCTGAAATTAAAAAAAAAAAACGAGTCAGTAAAAGGTTATTTAAGACGCTAGATACAGTTTCATTAAATTTTTAACCAAAAGAGATATATGTTTTGTCCCCTTCACTTTTAGAGAAAATATAAATGTATGAATAGGAGCATCGTATACCGAGTTTCTCTTAAAGGTATTTAGTACAAAGTCGTTCATTGATATTGGAGTTATGCATATATAAGGAGGAAACCAGGATTCAATTGGTTTCGCCCTCGATCTTACCTTAAATCTACAATGTGATTTGTTTCATAGTTTTAATAGAAGTTATGTTCTACGCAATAGCATTAACTGCGTTAATGTTTCACATACCGTACTAAAGATCCATTGAAGTCGTTAATACTTAAAACGAAATGGGCATTCATTTTGTTTTAAAGATGAACGCTGAACACGTATTTAGAAAATCTAAAGCTGATTGATTCTATCGAAGACCTTGTAAAATCTCAGAATAAATAGAACTCTGTTAAAGATTAGATATATCTACCTTTCGAAGAGCAGTTGTTTTCGCTGCTACCAGTATCGCAGGGACACTCGTCCTTGCACTCTTCTTTGCAGGAATCTGTATAAATCATAATGTTTATTAACACATTGAAAGATGTCAACATCGTATATATCTTGATTCACTTAAAGAAAGCCTACCGGTTTCTAAGGATTAAGTATTTAAATCGGGTTTATATACTATAATCTGCCTCCTAGCCTAGTGGTTTGGGCGTATGCTTTAGAAACCAGAGGTCGTGGGTTCGAATCCTGCGGTGACTCAACAAATTTTCATTGTTGTTTCCTAGTTGGTTAGGGCAAATTGGGCGGTACACCCAATTGTTTGAAAGGTAAGATGATCATGGTCGATGCCATGTAAAAGCATTGGTACCACCAACTGGGATACGGCCCAAAACCCCTAATGGATTGGGGTGTATTAGGGGAGGCCTACGTCCAGCAGTGGACTATCACAGGCTGATGATGATGATTATATACTATATAAACGAAAATTGACACCAGCTATTCTTCGCTTATTTATTTGAATGGTAGTTAAGTCATGATAGTATAAAAACATTGTGTTTTGATTGATGGATATTTAAACTAAATTCGTACTTAAACTTAAGCGATATTAACTTAAAAGAAGAATTTTAAAATTAAAAAGCAAAAGATTTACCTTTACAAGGTTCACAGGGTGCCGGCATGATTGCTTTGTTCAAGATGTCTTCCGATTAACGAAGCAACGAAATCGATGATTGACTATGCTATTAGACAAATCTACTCGAGGTTATATACTATTAAGTTGATAGCAAAAACTAGCAAATGACAAAGAAGCGTCACCTCGAATTTTTTTTCATGTCACCAATTGCATTCCGGTTGTTTCTATTCAACCTGTTAAGAATGACAGTTTTTGTTATCGTTCGCTGTCAATGTCGAAATGATAGAAATTTCTGTCTTCTTTTCCATTTATTAATGGATTTGTCGTTACAAAAAGGTCATACACATGTGATATATGAATATTTAGTGATGCGTCGAGAATAACTTTGTAAGCTTAGATTTTGGTATCATGATTATTATTAATTAGCACGATATCGTCATAGTTATATTTTAGACATATATAATGGTAACATTATATTATATATTATACATATGAAATGTGCATATATATAGTAATTTGATCGAGTAATAAAATTTTCATTCTCTATGTTAGTTATTTTTTACTTTATGAAAAAAGGACACAGTTCAATTGACACAGACAGTTTTTTTATTTATCCAGTTCTTTTTATTAAATAGACAACAGTTCTGCATTATTGCAATCAGCTCAGTTTATCAACCACTCTTATAGCGAAAAGTCATTGCACTAAAAATAATATTTAAACATTAAAGTTAATTATTTGCTTATCATTTGGACAAACATGAAAGTGATACAAGCGATTCATTGTATGTACATTTCATTTTAATAAATCATTTGATCAATTTATATTAAACATGTTTCTTCTAAAGAAAAATCTTATGATCTAAGTCATTGCATTTTAATATGCTAAATATATTTGTTGAGTATATAAACAAGTCTACAAAGATGTATATTGGTTGATATTTAATCCAATTTACATTAATGGCTGTACCTTAGAATATAACAAACCCAGTTTCGTTTTTTATGTTTAACTTTGATTCAAATTAACGACACGACAGATTCTATTAAATGCTCTGCAGGGTACGCTACGAAAAATATATTTCAAAATAATTTTATCCCCGTCTGATGACTTAGAACGTAACATCTATTTACTTAGTAATATTAAAGGTGGTTGGTCAAACTTATAGAGGAAACCGACTAATAAAGTTCTAACAAGGGTAAGAGAAATATTCTAGTGGTAGGTCCTATAGTGGTTCTACTATGGGATTATCTATTAAGTTTTTACCTATTTAGTAGTACATATGAAGAATCTGTTATTGGTAAGTGCCTATTTCTGCCACAAAGCAGTGTTGTGAAAACCAAGGCACCCTATCTACTGCTATAACCATAATTGAGACAAAACACCTAATTTAGCAGCGAGTACAACACGTACTTCGTACAGTCTGCATTTCTTATAAGCAGAGTTATTGCTTCCCATCAGGAAAATATCCTGCTCGTCTTAGACTACAAACAACCATTATCTGGCTTCTGTCTGACTGACTTCTACTGTCTAACAATTTTTATATAAACATTTTCTTCGTCAGATTTGAATACTGACTCCGGGAGCAGCCAGGATTGTACACCAGGATGTGACTGCCAAAACATTGATCTGGATGGTAATTATTTCATTTATTACAATAATGTTCTCCAGTCGATTACGACTACGGCGGCTGATCTATATTAGAGATCACCTAACTACGCGGGAAATATTATAGTGCACAAGTGTATGCGCAAACACAGGCGCACTTCCTGGTCCTTTTATACTCTCAAAGCCCGATTAGACGAATAACCGACACGACGGGAGATATAAGGCACAGGACCGACTTTTTACATGCCCATCCAACGCATGGATCATCTATCTTACTTTTCAGACAATTGGATGCTCAGCCCAAATTGCCCTACTAGGAAACTAGGAAACGACGATGACAATTTGTTGAATCTCTGCAGGATTCGATCCCACAACCTCCGGTTTCTAAAGCACACGCCCTTACCACTAGGCTACGGAGACAGTTATTATTACAATACTACACGCACCTATATGGTAGCCACTTTAGGTAATAAATTTACGGTCACAAAATCTAATGTCAATCTCAATTTGCACTAAAACAAGGTTCTCTTATAGTTCAAACATTACGTGAGGATGAAAATGGCCTCGATTCACCGAACGAACGAAGGACGAACGAGCGGACAAACGAATAAGGAATAGTTGCAGACACCCATTGGTTTCCAACTTATTTTAATTTACTTCTCGTTCGTTTCAGCCAGTTACATGTAAAGTAAGATGATCTGTTCGTCAGAGTAATAATGTAAGGGTCGGTCCTGCGCGTGATCTTTTTCCGTTCGTGTCGGTTTATCGTCTCATTGGACTTTAGGATTACGTACATTGATGTTGCGTTTGACTTAAGTATTAATACACATGCTTATATCGTAAAATATAATTGTACATAGTAATAAACACACATATAACCTTAAACATCACTGTCTCTCCTAAGTAGCCAAATTGCAGCTACATTCGTCTGCACTCCATATTAACCCGAATAAATTGATGTCAAACGAAATTGATTGATCAATACGTCTGAAATTTTCGTCAATAACCAAACTTTTTTTTACGTACGCACTGTAAGTTATTATAAATTGTATATATATGTATGTTATAAATTGGGAAATCATCGTGTAAACTCGTGTAAATCCCTAGTTTATCCTCGTACAGATTGAAACTAAAATATTGCTAGATATACACTACTGATGGCTCGATTCAAGTAATTAAAGACAATAGCTCATCATTTTTTTCTTCAACATGGGGAATTTCCAAACAAATTGTTATCCCCTATTTCAACCCCTTTGAACCACGTTTATGGCAATAATTATTGACCTATTTCACTGAAATCGGTCCTGCAGTTTAAACAGTAAAGGCGGACAGACACACAGACAGGTTGACAGGGTTACTTTCGTGTTAGTTAAATATTAAACAAATGAGATGTTTCATCTCATTTGTTTATCATCTAATATTATAACTTCAAAAAGTTTAATGATTTTGTTTGGACGATAACGAATTTCTATTTTAACTTTAATCCACATTTCAAGCCCAGTTCGTCACCGTAGACAAAAACACCAATTAAGACTCGTTTCGAGTATCTAGACATAAAATTAAATTCATTGTTGATTTCCATGTAAACGTTCATCCCTTATTTCAACCTTTGTGACCACTTTTATCGCAATAACTAATAGTCTATGTCCTTTCTCAGAGTCTATTCTAGGTATGTACCGAATTTCATGTATATCGTTTCAGTGGTATAGACAGTAAAGGCGAAAAGACAGACAGATAGACAGACAGAGTTACTTTCGCATTTATAATATTAGTATGGATTATTATTACAATAAAGTCAAATGTTTTATGTAAGCATTCCAATTGGTGGACTACCCCTATAGTCAATCATCGCGCTAGTTTCAACCAACAAGACCGCCATGTTTTCGGCTCATAACAGTTTGATATATATTTATGTAAATTCCACCTCTTATTTAGCTCAGTTATGCTAGTGAATAAAGCTAAAAGTTTTTAGTAAAATTAAACGAAACGAAACGTTAAACGAAGAAATAACTTGGTTCTTTACATATTGTTTATCTATATATTAGAATCATACATATTAAAAAATACACACTGACTACCACAAAATAGCTTTTAATATAAAGCTAGGAGCATCCTAGCTTTATATTAAAAGTCTCAATTTTATTGGCAGAAAAGGGATAATTAAGTGGATGTCTTTAATTTTTATGTAACGTAAGCTACAAGGTTAATTTAGAGTAGCTTCTGAAGAAAATTATATTATAAGTAATTAATAAGCGCAAAAAACTTCCTCCGTCGCCTAGTAACTGCCTCCCTAGCCTAGTGGTAAGGGCGTATACTTTAGAAACCGAAGGTCGTGAGAATTCTACGGGTACTCAACAAATTTTCGTTGTTGTTTCGTCTAAGCAAACTAATTAGCGGTACAATAGTAATAATCTAGAACATTAGCGCGGCAAAGTCGCAATATTTAGTAACAGTTTTACTAACACAATGTTTAACTAACACCATATCTTTGTGGTATAGACGCCCGATTTATAAAAGAATGGTTTTCGTTTGAAATCTTCGTTCGGCACATAACTTTTAGTTTTTTGTCTTAATTTTTAATACAGGTTAAGTAAAGAAGTAATTAATCCTAAGAAATAAGAATAGCTCGAGTAGGCACGGAGATGATCGGTTCTAGTTAAAAACTACTTTGGCAGTCGATATAGGTCGTCACAATCTTCGGGTCCATCCCATTAATGAAATGATTTCCATTCTAGGAGTTGTCGAGATAAAATAGTTACTCAGCGACAATAAAATATTTTATATGAAAAAACTTAATTATTAAAAATGTTATTTTATTTATTTCGAAAGAAGAATAACAATAAAACGTTTAAACTTATATTTATTATTTATTTAAGTTATAGTCAAACTTTTATCCATGGGCGCTGCTTTGTATCATCAGTATTGTATTTAAAACTTAGGAACAATTGATTAGGTCTCTTAATGTACCTAGATTGCTCGAGTTCTGGATAAAGAAAGTGTCATAAGAATCAACAAAAAGTAACTGCCTCCGTAGCCTAGTGGTGCGGGTGTGCTTTAGAAACCGGAGGTTATAGGTTATAATCCTGCGGGGACTCAACAAATTTTCATTGATGTTTCCTAGTTAGTTAAGGCAATTTGGGCCGATCACCCAATTGTCTGAAAAGTAAGATGATCCGTGCGTCGGATGGGCATGTAAAAGTCGGTCCACCCACCAACCCGCATTGGACCAGCGTGGTGGGATACGTCCAAAACTCCCTAATGGATAGGGCTGTATTAGGAGAGGCCATGTCCAACAGTGGACTATCACAGGCTGATGATGATGATGAAGTAGTAACTGACTAAAATGTTAGTTTGCAATTTTTGAATTATTATATAGCTCCTTCATAGTTTACCGTTTCTTTTCGACATAATAATTTATATTGTAGGTAGAGATTTTAACATCAAACTAACACACATCAATTGGTTTTGTTTACAGGAACGTGCATGAGGTAATGACAAGGCTCTGAGTAAAGAAAACAAAGACTAAGGCAAAGCATAAGTAAATTGTACAATAAAACAATGAAATATGCGATTATACGTTTTATTAATACAACATACAGTTGAAGTATATCCTAAAATGAAAACCCATGTTATATAAATTTATTACATCATTTGTTGCAACTGTAATTTGCTGAAAATGCGAAATCGGTCATTCGTTGAGAAAACAGTAGAATTCATTGTACTACACGTAGTGAGTTACTACTATATTTCTGTGTTAAAAAATGGATATTGGATAACCCCGTTTTAGTATCACATTATTCTATTATACATGGAACTTGTTATAACAATATAGTGGTACAAAAATTCTACTCTCTCTTTGCATTTTGAAACACGGAATAGTAAATCGTCACGCGTATATATCTTAATGATGCATGTTGTAAAATGTGAAATGATGATACAATGGAAAGATTATATTTTTAGACATATGTATGAATAACCATGTTGGACAGTTCTACTTTTTAGTGGCGGCGGCGGTTTGCTCACCGCTTGCCCTTTTGCAAGTGCAGGAACAGGAAGCGTCGCATTTGCACGACGAGCAACACTGGCTGGCTGTGCATTTGCAGTCTGTGGTAAATAGAAGTTGAATTAAAAAGAAAATAAAACAAAACGAAGGTCATTGTACCTGAGCCAAAGTAAATATGGAGTTTATGTAAACAATGTTGCTTATAACAAAAAAAGTGACGCGTATAGTGTAACTCAATTCATGTCGCTCAATGGCTGTTTAACGAGAACGCTAGATGTATAACGCCTCTTGGGTGCTATATACTTATTCCCTGAGTATTGTTACATTGTTTACATCAATTCCGTCTTCTCTTTGGCCGGGATTGTCAAACTTTGGCTAAAAAGCACGTATATACATCAAGGGTTGGAGCATTACAAAAGTCACTGCGACTGTAGTTTACTAATGAAACTGATAAACCAAGTTTCGTATCAACAAACGAAAGTCATTGTTTCGAATCCTGCTGGGTTTCATTTTCTTTCTTGTTTCCTGGCTGAGAAAGAATGTAGAGATAATATAAATAAAGTTAAGAAACGCGCGATAAATTGAACCAAAGGCAACGCTCAAACAACAAGGGTGTTATGCGTATTAGCGTTAATCGTTTCTTTGCTTATTATTGTGAGCAGGCCAATACAAAAATATTTGTACCCTTTTCTCCTCTCGATTATTTCATAACATTACATATTTCGCTATCTACTCCTAACCATAGAGGCATAACAATAAATTACAAATTTTGCATGTTTCCGTTTTTATAAACTCCAACAACTACTCTTTGTACCTTGAACGTATTGAAACTTGATGCTAAAATGAAAATATCGACATCTTCAGAACAAAACCAATGTATATATACGTTTTCGTATATATACATTTTAACTGTCAACCTTTATACATTTCAATTGAATTTATGAATCCCTTATCGTTATGCATAAACTACTGCAATAATTGTTGTTTATAAATAATACACGTCTGAAGCATCGCATTGTTTACAATCTCTTTAGCACAATTGAAGTAGGTGTGATAAGTAGCCTGGAGATTCACCGTTTATTCTAGAACAATAAGATAACATTGACATCGTGAGTATATAAATCAATAACGTTGTAATAAATTTTAAGTGCTTGGACAATATCAATATTTCATATTTATAGTGAAACGATAGCGAATAACTTGTTTACACTGTCTCAGTATATCAATCAATAAGTATATCTATATTACCAATAAAACAATTATGATCGAATCAGTTATAAACAACGTAGAAGGTGAATATGAAAATATTAAATTTTGGAGTGCATATCATGTCCACTTTTTCCGGATTTTTTTTGCATTTATTCTGTATACATAGAGTCCATGATTTAGTTAGTCTGTCCGTGGACTAAGATGGAATAAAACATAAAAATTTAACACGTAAAATCCGTAAAATGTAGATTTTTTAGGACTAAAATATAAATATATTAAAATGTATATAACCCCAATAGGGTTTAGAAATCTCCTTTGTTTTATTTTTTATTTATGCACCTGGTTAATGCTCTCCATACCACCTAAAGGTTGACTGCTAAATAATGCATTTTGACATTAAGTCCGCCATTGTACTAATTTGCGCATATATAATTAATTATTAAAACATAAATAATTATTAAACAAATAAATTATCATACAATATAATTACGCTTATTACTGATATACATTTTGTTTTAACCTGTATCGATTGTATTGTTTTGGTTAAATAGTTGATAATTGAAATGTTGCCATGCCAAGGCTGCAGTATCCGTTCGCGGCGGCCATGTTGCCAAAACACGATATGCTATTGTTTAGAATGCATTGTTAACGCAGAAATGGCGGAAAATTAAAGCGAAGTAGAAGAGCAAAATTAAAAGAAAAGCAATTCATTTTTGATTGATTTCTTTTTCATGCCGTAGCACGCTGGTAACATAATTATTACCAATAATTGACGCTATGGTATTAAAAAAATGGTATTTACGTATTTTCTGTTCATTCTACCTTTCGTTCATAATTTCCTTTTTAAAGCTCTGGTATTTTATTAAATTATTTTAATTAGTCATAGCTTCAATTGAAAATAAAACACATGATTAGATGAGAATAGAATGATCTTTTCTTATCAAGAAATTATTTAACTTTATCATTATATATCTGATATTTTAAAGAAACAAGTTTTATTTAACCACTCGGAATTGTTAAAAACATTGTTCTTCATCTATGCCCTTGACTGGAGACTGGGTATACGTGATTAAATTTACATAAAACAAATCAATAAAGGAATCGCAAGAAACCCACTTCACCGGACATAATTATCAATTGTAACTTGTATCATGTGTGCTACCTTAATGGGGAATGGATCAAAAGGGTTAACTGGTATAACCAGTTTCGTTACTTGTCTCAAGGATCAAGGACGAAATTCCTGGTAATATACTGGTCGATATTTATACAAGAATACTGCAGAAGTAACTCATCCTAAGGATGTATTTCGAATAATGAAATGAGCTAATTTACAAAGAAAATTAATAAGTATACAATTTGATGCTTATTGTTTTTGGTATAATTAAAAACGAGGATAGCAAAGTTCTTTAAAAATATAATCTCATGGAAAGATACCGATATCATATGGAAGGCGGTGTCATATTTACTTTCGTTAAAGCATCAATCTTAGCTTGTCTTCTTTATAAATTACTAGCGACCCGCCCTGCTTCGCACGGGAGTTATGCTGATAGAAAATATACCTATATTAAGCATGTGTTATACATATAAACCCTCCTCTTCAATCACTTAATCTACAAAAAACCGCATCGAAATCCGTTGCGTTGATTGTAAAATTTAAGCATACATAGGGATATAGGGACAAAGAAAGCGACTTAGTTTTATACTATGTATCGAAGTTAAGTGCGTGTTAATTGCAAGACATTTATTCTTGTTGTCACTTATTGTGTTTCTCTATACAAAATGTTATTTAAATTACGGTTTATTTTACTTCAAATAATACGAAGTTTTGCATTGTAATATAAGACGCTACGAATGTTACAAAGGTTACTTCGTCCGAGTGGTTGCAAATAAAATCTCTGGCTTTTACTTCTAACATTACCATACTGTTTTTTTAATCGGTCTTATGCTTTATGAAGACGTTAGTTAATCACTTATTCAGTACAGACCGAAGGGGTCTATAACCCTTTATTTTTTATGATAATAATCTATCCACAAAAATTTATTGTCTTTTTCACTCTATTTTATTTTAATATGATAAAACTCTTAAAGTGTTGATTAATACTAAGTTTGATTAATGTTATAATACTCAAAAGCTACATGAGCTTTAAGAACTGAATTCAAATTGGGCTCAAATTTTAACACAACATTCAATATGGTACAAGTATGACTTTCTCTACTAGATGCTTAATATTAATTACCTATTAGTATATACTTAATGTTAGTCACCTATTAGTAATTGCAATACCAAGAAGTGTTACGGTCGAGTTACAAACCAAAAACCGCAGTCATTGGATCATAATTTCCCAACTGCATTATTAAATTACCAATATTTAAAGCCTCATACTGTATATACAGTACAATATACATATAAGTATAAAATTACAATATTATTTTAAACTTAAAGCACCTTTAAAACGATATAACTGAAATGAATAATTGCACAATATTTTTCAATTACACTTCAGGTACTATACATTTACGCGTAAGGTAGCTGTCATACATCATATAAGTAGATACAGTGTCAATATTTATAAAAAAGATCGACGTTAACTTATATAATTTTAACTAAAACGTATTTAAAAAGTCATTTTTAAATTTAAAAATAGTATAAACTGGTACAACAAAATTAAAAATGTTCTGTTAATGGGACTCATAGAAGTAATGTATTTTTACTTCTTACAGCTGACGAAAATAAATATTTTCTGGACGAAATTAATTTTAACTATTTAACATTATTTAATAAATAAATAAATTTAATGTGTTGGTGATCTGGTAAATATATTTAATTAAAATGGAATACTCACTATCTCCGCAACCAACGCAAGGCATTTTGTATTTTTAAAAATCAAAAGTTTACGAAATAAAATTACGACGCTCACGTCTTGTCAGTTCAAGTCTACGAATGCTCAATGCAGCTGCTCATTTTATACTTCGGTATGCAGACTGCACTGTTATTTATCCGTAATGCTCGACGTCATACTATAGTTCAGATACAGTCTATTTTTTCAAAGTCTTAATTAAATTTCAAAACTTATTAAAATATTTATATAAAATATAATAAAAATATATTTCAGCCTAACAATTATTTATCCAAATCTGTATTTAATTTAAAAACCTGAAAAACTATTTTTATATGTTGAACTTGGCATCATTCTGAGATCAATACATTCAGCCAATATCTTTTAAATTATTTAAACTGATTAATCGATTTCTTTATTTTTATAAACTTCTTACACACAGAAGTTTAATACCGATGGCGTTCTGTAACATAGTTCGTATTGATCGTCTATCCGAACTTTAATCAGTACGATTTTACCAATTAAAACTGGTTTCATTTTAATCCGAATCCATTCGTTTATTGCATGTTCTTTATCGTCGATATACTGTTAATGTATTAAACATCTTTTTAACATCTAAATATGTTGTAGGATAATAAAGTATAAATGTAGCTCGATACGACTATTTTTTAACTACTAACTAATATGAGATAAAATCTTACATTAAAGGACCAAATGAAAGGAAAAACGTTTTAAGCGTTATTTATTAATAGACTTTACATGTGTAGATATGTTATAATCATCATCATCATCAGCCTGTGTTAGTCTACTGCTGGACATAGGCTTCCCCTAATGAACTTCTTCTGCATTAGGAGATTTTTGGACAGTATCCCGTACACAACACGCTAGTCCAATGTGACTTGATGGGTTATATGGGTTTTATATAACGGTAGATATTATTATTAACATCAAAAATAATAGCGCGGAAATATTTTACTTATTGCAATTCAAGTCACCATTCAAAAGTGAACTTTTTCATGCTACCTTAACTTGTTCACGTAAATATTTTTTATGGATTTTAAAAGACCAAATGACCATGGATAGGATATTGTGTAATGGGTCATTTATTGAATATTTGTCTATAAATATTGAACAAAAGCAATTTCCGAACGCTAAGCGAAGCGTGAAAGGAACATATGCATGCTAAAATTTATACGTAGTACATCGATGTCTTTGTATGCGTTTTATTTTATATCACTTAAACGTACCATGACTTGGAAAAGGTATAAATATAATAATCGTATTGATAAACCACGATGCAATCAAGTCTGAATGTGCACTTGTATTCTATATCTTAAGAGTAATAAAAATAAAACCGGTGATAAACACGATAGCATTCATGGTTATATAAAATAACCAACAAAGAAATCACTGTTAAACTGCGTCACGTAATTAATAATAAGTAATTAACATAGGTATTTCACATTCAAGGTTAGTTATAAACGTTATAATTAAAGATTTTATGTTATAATTAATTTTTCCATAGTGCTAGAAAAAAAAAACCATATACCTGTTAATCCGAGAACTATGAGGAAAATATAGGCATAAGGTAATTTTTTCTTGAACTCAGGAGCTGCTTAGAACATAGAATCGACAAAACGCTGAAATGTTTACGTTGTTTTAACGTCAAAAGATCACAAATAAAATAACTTCAGCGAGTCTGGTCTTAGCCTTTTCCTTTCACTATTTAGTCTTTTTCAAGTAGTCTTGACGCATAAATTTACGCCACATTAAAACACACATTTTACTATCCACTCTTCTGTAATTCCTGAGGGCTAGCCGCCGTGGCAGCTTGGTCTGACACCACATCAGGGCACGTCGATACTAGCCCGCCCCTGCTTTGGGACCGAGACGAACTCGGCCCCTAAATCGGGCTATCAGACTTCCCCGAGTCTTTTGCCATGCAAACTTTCCATTCCTTTCAGGGCACAATTATATTACAAGTGTTTGCACCAAACACTTCTTATGGAAACATAGGAAGAGCGGCCTACGAAATATCGACACTTCTTAGAGATGGCGGCACATCTACCTCCCGCTGTCCCTCACACCCTCCTCTTAAACTTATTTAACTGTAAGGTACTGAGCCCTACCGTAATAATAAGGTAGGTTCATATCGAAAGGATACTTAGTAGATGTTCTAACCTCAACAGACTTAACAAACAAAGGTAAACAGGAACAAAAAACAACATTGTAATTTACGGTATTTGAATCGGTTCATCTGCTCCAAACTCTACTTTAATGTATTTAACAGTTTATTTATAACAAAAATGTCTCTACATAACGTCGCTGAATTCGCAGAAGACTATATCAGCTCGCAATTCGTTTATTTTCACAGTTATTTTATAGCGTTGACAGATTATCACTATCGCTCTTTTTAATCCCTATTGGTGTAGGTTGTATGATCATTAAAGTTTTGCATGCACTGATGACGTTAATTAAACTAAAATACAAGTACGCCTGTCAAAATATAAATAGCAACATTCTTAAATAAAGAAGATTGCTATTAAACTAAATAAATTTCTTTTCAAGCTTCATTTATTTTCACTTTAAAGAAGAAATCTAACAGACGTAATAGTATAAATGTGTTAACATTTAAAAAATTCTGTTTTGCGTTAACAACATTTTAAAAAACTATTATTATTTGCTACATGCTGAAACGTCATCCTTTTTCGCCAACCGTAGTCTTATGGAACATAAATTGTCAAGAACCGATAAAGATCAGGCGCAGGACCAACACTTCACGTATCTTTTTGTTGCAAGGATAACAAATCAAAAAAACAGCGGGATTTAAACTCGAGACATGCGATTGCAAATAAACGTACACCATAGAGGCTAAGCTAGCACTTTTTTTATTCATATCAGATTAGTGAAGTGCACTGTTGAACATGGGCCTCCCCCATGAGCTTCTGAGAGGAATGATTATGAGCTGCCCGCGTCCACTGATTTCCTGCACCTTAGCTCAGGTCGGCACTCCACCTCGTGGTGGAGCGTCTCCCACTGCGATGGACTGTAAGAGGCGGCCACTTTTTCGAAAGCCCCCATTGCCACTTCAGCTTGTTAACTCTGTGAGCTATGTCGGTTACTGTTCGCACAGTAATTCGAGCATAGCGTGCTAAGCGACATGAGCTTTGTAACACGGCCAGCAGTGTTACTACTCTGTCTCCAAGACATGACCTTGTGGAGTGGAGTACCACGTCTCAGTGCCATAGGTCATTACTGGCAACACACATAAGTCAAAGACACAGTCCTAGCAAGCAGTAAAATAAAGAATAGTTTTAAATAGCATAGTCGTTAATATCCAATCGAAGCCGTGCAACATATTTTTGCAAACAGCTCACATCAATTTCAGCTAGGCTATTAAAAAAACTATGATTTTACTGTAACATGCCTATTATCCTCCCTATCTCTTTATATATATAATACTGTTATATACTTTTTTAAATAACTGTTTTAAACGATAGTATATAAATATACTCATGACTTGACCTTTTTTATCGTCCTACGAATGATCTCAATATAATGTTGTTGTATTGACTTCGACAATATAAAGCATGTTTGTATACTGGATAATATAACTGACCAAGAAACACTGTATAATAATATAATGTTATGCTAATCAAAAATTTATCTTTTGAATTAAGCTATGCCAAAATATTTTTTTTTCCTATTACTATCAAATAAAGTTACAAGACAAGCATAATATTTGTGATAGCAAGCGATACCACTTATCAAAAAGAATTCTAGCCACAGATTCAGAAAAATACACATCACTACAAGAAAAACAATATCAGTTATAGTATATTGAACAGTCACATACTGAACCAAAAAAGAGACGGAATTGATGAAAAAAAGGTAACCTATAGCACAAAGGAAGGAAATACAGCACATAGCAACGACCTGGTATCGTACCTAAGATATTGTTATAATTTGATTGTTGCTCAGTGATTAACCATTGGCGAGAATAATTTGATAAGAATGCTAGACGTATAACTTCCTATTTTTTTATATTTACAGTTGTAGACAAGTATCTTGCCCATCTAACAGGAACTCAGCAGAGTTAACTCACTAATAGTTAGCTTTAGGCATAGGCAACGCGGTGGTATTCCTCGTAATAACATAGTACTTTACAGTATATAAATTTATGACTAATAGCTTAACACTTCTAATAACAACCGCACAGGAAGTGTCACTTTTTACTGAAAACAAAACGTGTTAGTCACTACGACAACATGATTTTGCGTAATAAATTTCAAGTTTTATGCGATTATAAACTTTTCTAATACAAGACAAAAGGTTTTATTTCGATTAAACACATGTTATCATTATAATAGTAGCCAATTTATCTGAATACGACGAATGAAGGCAATGTATTAAGAATTACTATTATCAGTGATAACAATCGTTATTGTAAGCGGTTTTGTTTAGGATGAATAGATTTTGTCGACTGTGAAATAACTGGAATATTGAGAGCTAACTATAAAGGTTTTACCTTTACACATGAGTAGTTATATAAAAATAATCTAAACTAAATGTAATAGCATTTTTATTCACTTTTATAACGGTACATTTGCTACGTCTTTTGTCAAGTAAAAATCTTGGCTTAAGGGATCTTGGGGGGGGGGAAGAATGTATTGCAAAAAACAAGTATAACGTTTTCAGCAGTAAGCAAAAAGCAGCAAGTAAGCAAAACTTACAAAAAAGTAGATCTATTATTTGACGTTTTAATCGGTATTTTAGACACCACACCTTTAGTATAGTTTATCAGCCACAGTCACTGCAACCCAAACTTCATAATGGTCCATCGTTTGACAATGATGTTCTTGTCTTCGTGTTGAAAGGATCAGCCAGTCAGCGTCGGGACTCACTGTCTTTTGCTCAGGGCGCGCTGGACTTATGGGGTCTTTGGATACGTCCCTCGTAAAGGTTCCTTTCGTGCACACCTGCATGCGCTGATAATCTTTCAGCTTTTATAAAATGAAGGTTCAGTGGCCACAGGATCTTGTCTCTCTCACGCATGTTTTAACGTGTTAAACATTTACTTCTTTTTGATACTTCTTTAACCATAAAAACCTGGAGATAGATGCTTGCCTCCATGATAAGGAGGGTGCTAGAGTGTTACAAAGCCCGGATATCCAATTGCAGGTATCGCAGCAATTAAATTTAAAACCAATAACTGTGAAGGAAAATAATTTTAGCTATTTTGTCTTATAGTTTACTAGCAACCCCGTTCTGAGCTGACCTCTGCTCAGCGAAAGGAATAGTCCTACCAAATTTTAAGTCGCTATGCCTTCCGGTTTCAGAGATATCGTGATGAGTCAATATATAAGTGGGAATCTCTTTTATATATAAAGATTAAGAATTTCCTTAAAAATGTTCACTCATCCTGTATGTAAAATACAGAATGGCCGGCTTCATAAATCTGTATGTCAGTAAACAAGGCCCAACATCAGATATATCAAAGCATTCTTATTGTTTATATCTGGTAACAGCTTTCAAGTGTTAGACGTGTGTCGCTTATAAATTCAGTTTATACTCACATAATATATTTTTTATCCTATTCATATCTTTATTTATGACTTTTTCAATGGACCGCACAGTTTTTTGAAAGCAAAACGTTTTTAGAAAATGTGCTATGAATTATTTTAATCATTAGCAATTTCTTCCTCTGAACTGCGTAAAATATTCATGTAATCTATGTCAGTAAGCATTAAGAAAGATAAACGGTATGAACAGTCTTTAAAAATTATGTATTTGGCAGTATTGTTTGAATTTGCATTTGATTATTAACAAGATTAAAAAGCATAAGACACACAGTAGGCCATACCACGTGTTCGGTTACAAAACATTTCGTTTAAATAAAGTAAATAAAAAGCCCTAATAACGCAGGGCTGCGTGGATTATGACAAAGAATTTGGCACACCTAACGCTCCTATTTGCTATCTTATCATGTTTACAGATGATAACACCGTATCATCGGGCACACAATGTCCTAACACTTCAGTCGCTGGCCACAATAGTGAGGCACCTGTCGTTTTATTAAAAAAAAAATATCTAAAGATAACGCTTCCTGTGACCCCAAATAATGTGATTAAACCAGGATTAGTGCCATAAACGATGAGTGTCAAAATTAAACTAGCTTTAGTACTTTTATTAGTTGTAAGTGTTAGTGTAGGACAAGATGCGATCATTAACGAGGAAGAAAGAACTGTAGGTGATGTTGAAACGAAGGTAGATGATGCGATCGAAAATATCGAACAAACTAACGATGGTTTGGAAGAAACTAAGCCGGATGTATCTGCAGAAGTGATCACTGATACTGAAGGGTTGCAAATAAGAAGTGGAAAGTATCAGATGTTCGATGACACGCTAGATGGTGCCGTACCAGAATTGACGGCGGTGGAGTTCAATACCAACGATGCACAGAACGAAAAGCAAATTCTGAATCCCAGCACGACTGCAATTACGAACACTGAGTACGGTAAGAAAAAATCAATAATGTACCCACAATCACTAATGATGTCGCAATAGATAAAACTACTTTATACATCCTGTTGGCGTCTAAGAAAAAATTCATATTTGATAGTATGGGCATACTAGCGAAATATTTTACTGGTTGAGCTATTTTCAATATTAACAAAAGTAATTTAGACGCGTGACCGATTGAGCGTCCGATACTTGATTATACTGTAGATCTTTTAGTGTTATTTAAAATTGGATTAAATACTCCAGTGTATAATTTTCAATATTTTAATGTAAGTTAATTTAAAGGCGTAGAATGTGACGACCCCACCGCTGACTTGACGGCGGATTTACCTATGGGAGTAAGATCCGCAGTACAATTGCAATTAGTCAATTGCCAATCCGCCTGTTCAGCGTGTCAATTATGAGCAACTCTTTTTAAAGGACGCTGTCTTGATATTCATTAAAAAAAGCCCTTGTCCAGCAGTGTACTGCTAAAGGCTGTTTAAGATTTTGATGATGTATATAAAAATTGCGTTACTTTGGTATTTTTATCTCAACATCTAACCCCTTTTAATTGTTACACGTGCAGTTACGATTTCCTCATTGTATTTACTCAACAGTACCTAACATAATCTTGTGGATCTTTAATGAGTCATTGGTGATTCAACTACAGAGTACTTATGTCTCTGGTTGACTAACCGTAATGTTATGAAGTTGTTTAATAACCTTCATTTTAATTAAGAACTTCCAAGGGATGCAATTTGATTAGCGTTCATTCACAGTGACTGTGATGTGGGTCTTTATCTCATGGCGGAGTTGCAATTGCCAGGATCGATTTTGATTTTTTTTATTTGCGTTTTAAAAAAGTATTACTTGAAAAGTAAAATGGCGCCATTTTTATATAAGATGATGTAGTATAAATTGATTTTCAAATTCAAATCTGCAATTATATCGTCAGTTATGTCCGCAGTATATGTAAATTTTTTTTAAGACTTTCAGTTACGTTTTTTATCACTACTAAAATCTTTCATCATATTCAAGATATGATAAAAAAGGGATACATAAAATAATACGCTTAGTTTCCACTACAAGCTATATTTCCTAAAATTCAAAGCAGTAGTTATTAAAATAAAACAAAACTTTGCATAGCCGATACAATATTCTTGCAAAGCATAGTATTGTAACACTTTATCAGGCATTACCGATAAAACAGATAAGGGCCTCGCCCAGTTTTGTTTTAAACCAATTAAAATATGAACCTTATAGCTGAAGGCATTCGTACAAGTGTGTAGAGTAAACCATAATGTGACCAATTAACTACGATAAGGGCTTGTGTCTTGCTAGATAAGAGAACAGTGTAAAAATTTATAACCGTTAAAATCAGAACGATTTCGTAGAGGTACACCGTTGAAGTTTTTAGGTCAATGCTTTTGATACAGTTTTGTGTTAAAATTAACATTTGATATTATGTTACTATACTATTTATTGTATTCAATGAAATTAGGTTTTTAATGTAATTTACTTTCAACATTTTGCACCCTTCTGGAGGTCTGTGTTTGCAACTTAGGGCGTAAATAAAATGTAGTAATTTTCTCGAATAAAACATTTTAGACAGTAGTGTATTTTATTCTATAAATTATTACATAAATAAGTTAATTAATCAGTTTAAATAAATAAAAAAAATCGTCAGAAAATAAGGCGTAAATATGGCGTTCTTAAACGACGATTTTTTTTGACGTTAGGCATTAGTTTACTTAACTACGCTTTACGTTTGATACCATCTTTAAGTTTATACAAGAGTTATAAAAAATATATAAAAGAGTGGCAATAGATTCCAAAAGTATTAACTTAACTATTTCAATAAAATCTTGTATCGGACATCATTAGCGGGTTTTTTATTACTAATAAATGTGTAAATATGTTTATTATGAATTAACTTTTATGTTTTATCTGTCGTTCGATTAACATGGAATAGAACAAAGAATACTTTGGGCGTTGTACTGACATCATTCGTTCTGAAAACGCTTGAAGCCTGATCGATATGAGATTGATAAAAGCGATAGTCTTATCAGTACACAATGGGCATATTGCACGAAAGACTTAACGTGTATAACTTTACAAAAATACCTAATAACTATGTTGTAAACGTAAAGGAAACAGTATATTAACGATGCACAACATTATTTAAAACATTTTAAGGATTTTTTTATCGCATTAAGAGCTTTCTAAATTGTTTCTGGAGTTTAATTTTTCAAAAAATGTAATTTTATTTAGTGAATAGAAACGCAACTGGTTATATAATTAATAAATATTTCTATAATTTATTTTCGTTGTACATTTGAAATTAGAAATTTATATATATAATTCTGATAAAAAATGGGAATTATATAAGTTACGTAAAAAGCTAAAAATTAGTAAATAATTATGTTGGGAGGTTTTAAGTGGATACGCTTGGAAAACTTATAAAAATAGTCATATTGCAATTTATTACATTTATTTAATGTTGTTTTTAGAAAGAAACAACTATGTTAATTTATTATTGTAAGAGTAACATATAAAACTGTACGAAACAAAAAAACAACTAGACATAATAATTATTTTCTGAGGTGACGGTTCAAAAAATGGCACATTAAAATAATTAATATATTTTAATATTAAACAAATCTAAATAGTTTTAATTTTTAACAAATAAACTGTAACTTATATTAGTAAGAGGAAAAGCTTTTTTTATTGTATGTAACGAATAAACTTAGAAACCAGAAAGTATATTAAAGCTTCTTACTGAGAAAAATTGAATGTTTTCTCAGTGAGGAAGCTTATATCTTGAATAAAACCTACTCAAGGTGTAAAAAAATATTCATACAATAATGTCAATATCTCTTAAATTTCTTTATATTTGCCTAAAAGTTTCAAAAGCCAAGCTATTAAAATGAACAGCCGGATGGATTTATAAACAAAAGTGAAAATTTTTATACATCATGGTTTACTATAATTATAAAAACATGTGATGTTATGAAGCATCTTTATTGCTTGTTTGAATAATTGTATAATGTCTTTGACTTATGTTAGCATGTGAATCATTGTGCAATTCCACTCATAAACTAGGTTTTTTCTAAGGTACAACTTTTAAATTCTCTATATTGAGTTTCATTTCAGAAAGGCATTTTTTTTGGATCTGATTACATTTTTTCGTGTGCACAAAGTCATCATTGATATGTATTATTTCGATAGCTATAATAATAATAATAATAATAATATACCATTGTCAAAATAACATAAACTAACAAATAATGAAAATTTAAAAGCGTAAGAGGTAAAGAATTACGGAAAGAATTTCGTAGTCAGGGGGACCTACTAGAGCGTGCGCGCGTATTTCTATGTCGCTTTATACATCATCAATCATCGATCATCTTCCTACCATTCCTTACTATACCACTCCTACTCCTCTTCGCCTACCCCTTTTTCCTTTTTTTTTCCTAACCTCAAGGAAGGAGGGGGAGGACCACCGCCACCACAGTCGTACACTTGCTTTCCGGAGCTCCTACTTAAAGTAGTTCCCATAAAGTCACGCAACACGAATGACCAACGCTCCGCTTTAAAGTTATACGGTAAATATATAGTTATGTAACGCCAACTGCACCAAGGAAGACGCCTGCAGCTGTGCCGCCATAAAGGGAAGGGATTTCTCCTTCTTTTTCTCTTAACTCCAATCCGGCTTCATATCCATTTTGTCCGAGCCGGATTGCCCACATAGTACGTTGTTACGCTTCTGTTCCTTAAATAGGACCAAATATATCTCCGTGTCTCGTGCTAGTTAGCTCAATTAAAATCGACTGACATGATTTGAGTAACCACGCGCCCGTGCATCCACCAGTGCAGAGTGCAGAGAGAGTATATTAGATTACATGGCGTTCAGATCGTCTCATAAAATCTCTAGATAAAAAGCAAAACCATTTTTTTGCAAGCAGCACATTCAAATCTATAGAAATAATGTATGCCATTATACCTTGTAAATATTTGTATTTACAGTGCATAAATAATAATTTTCCCCAGGTTAATTGAGTTATTTATTTAGCTCTAGTATTAGTCAACCATGACCACATGGAATATGTTAATATGCTTAACTAAAACTTTAATCATTTCTCCTCTTTGATGAAACAGACTTAAAATTAATCCATGTAGTGTGTGTTAAAATCTCTTCTATGTTTTAAAAAACACTTTTAGCGAGAAAATACTCACATAGTGCCTCTGTGTGCATCAATATACTATAGCCAAATAAAACACAGAATTTGTAAATATTAGTATAGCAGCATTTCAAACACTAATAGCGTCAAAAGTTAAGCGTTCTCATTTATTGTTTACCGCCAACAGAGTTTCACTACAGTCCTTATCAGCATAGAAGAGTATTTATATTTGCAAAACTAAACAAAATGCTAGATACTATGTCATACGATATACGTACTTATCCTAACCTTTCTTAAAGTTAGGATATGTTCAATAACAGTTCTTTTGTAGAACACTTCTGTCAAGTCTGAACAATCACTTGATTTTTAACCTTTCAGCTCACATCGACGGCCGTGTATTACCCTCAACCACTTACCAGAACAACGGCCAACCGTACGTGATAACCCAGCAACGTCTGACGCAGATCAGGTCCAACTTCTTATACTGGTTCTACGACCAGGGCGGGAATGAAAACATAGGGGACTACCAAAGGGATATTCACACTTCCACGCCACAGATTCACAAGAACTTCAACTTCCAGTTGCCGTTCTTTGGCTTTCGTTTCAATTATACAAGGGTGGGTATGTTTTAACTATACTTCTATTGTTAAATGATGAACCAACTGAAGATCTAGTGTATTTTATGTTTGAATATGTATTGAGCAGATATTAGACAAATTTTCTGTGAATTGACATGGGTAAAAATTGTAAATCTGAATAAAAATATATAAATATATAACGTAATAATCTAAGATGATAACTTTTTGTTTTTTGTGCTATATACAATCATTATTATATTGTTTACTTTGTGTAAACATAAACAAGTTTCTGAACCCGCTTAACTCATTATTTCCACGTAAAAACATCAACGCAATGCAATATAACGTATGTTATTATCAGTACCGTTTTTGGCATTGTTATAAGTTTGAAGTAGCATGTAAGTTTTATTTTAAAACACCTAACATCACCTGGATATTTGTATAAACAACTTTTACTTTTGCAGCTCTCCATGAACGGTTATTTATACTTCAGCGATCCCCCAGACCACTACACTTATCCCCTGTCTTTCCCCGTCCGCGACTGGCCCAATGTCAACGATCCCTCCTTCATCGGAATCTTCTTCAGCAAATGCCGTATTGGCAGCCAGAGACCAGAAGACCCTGATCAGAGACGACCGGTGTGTACTTCAGGATGGATAGGGATCTGCAGGCAAGTTTATAATACTTAGAACTTTTAATTGCTTGATGAGATGATGCGTGTTAATCTTTTTACTGTTCTTAGTCTCTTGATTCAGAATAATGTTTAAAATGGTAGGAAGAATTTTTTCAATAAAAAAGTTAATCAGTATAACATCAGAAAAATTGTTTATCATAAATATCTCTAATTTATATTAGCTTACATAAGCGATCACTGTTTAAGAATTTTGACTGATTGAATGATTATGAATAAGCCTTGTTTAGACTTGTACCTTTTTAAATATTATACGGTTTTAAAATATTGTAACAAGCGCTACTTTATGAAAGTATTTAAATTATATTTTATTTACAATTTGCAAGCATGTTTGCTTAAAATGTACAAAACTTTATTCACTATTGTACGACGACAAGACCCACGACAATCTTCAAACTTCAACAGTATAATTTACTTAATATTTCTTTGTGGCTGAAATAAGCACTGAAGCCAGGATATTTAAAGGTGGATTACCTTTTAAATCTAGGGGGTTTGCGTGATAATTGTATAACTATATTGGTTGAAATAATATTGTTACAGACCCGCACAGACCAGCTGGGAGTGGAGATGAGGGAACGTTTGACTTGGGACATACGCGAAGGCGTTATAGGCTCCGAGACATTCTTCCCGAAACATGCCATCACTATCACATGGAAAAATATGTCATTCGCGGGAGGCATTGACAACTCTTTATATATGGTATGTGCTATTTAAATATTTAGTGTGACTATTGAAAGTTATTACCTATTTTAATGTCATTGTTTTACTTACATTATTAATTTATATTCGTACTTGAGCATAAACCTTTGGAGATCTAAACTTTTGTATTAGATTCATCAATCTGCATAAAAATAAACAACTGTAGGAAATTTACTAACTGTAGTTAAATAAAATTAAGAAAAAGTACGTCGGAACAAATATGTAGGCAGAAAGATATAATTTATTTTGTTCAATTCCGATATTTTTTATATTTACTTTTAAACCTTCCCTGAATTTACAAAAATAATTCAAGACCAAACTTAGCCAAATCGGTTCAGCCGTTCTCGAGTTTTAGCGAGACTAACGAACAGCAATTGATTTTTATATATATTATTATATATTATATATATGTATGGATGTATGGATGTATATATGTATGGATGTATGGATGTATGGATATATGTATGGATGTATGGATGTATGGATATAGGTAATTGCAATTTCAATTTATGAGATAAGACTCAAAAAATTAAATATATTGAGTTTATATCATAAGATTATAAATTCTTCCAGACAAACACATTCCAAATGATCCTGGCCACAGATGAAGTATTTACTTACGCGATCTTCAACTACCTCGAGATAAACTGGAGTTCCCACACTGAAGCTGGTGGTGATACCACCACTGGAGAAGGTGGTGTGCCAGCTTATGTGAGTTATTTAAAAAACAATATCTTTCCCTTTATTTTAATTGGACTGAACTACGGTTACTTAGATGAATAGCTATGAAGAAGATTTTATCGTTGTAATATTAAGAATTTTTTTTCTCAATCGCTATTTTGCCGACTTTGAATGTTATCTTTTCATTTTAAATTTTATATTAATCATCATCATCAACATTATAAAACTCTAATTATTATCACAAAATGTTATAATAATTTTCAACCTTAGTGTTTGCAGTTAGTAAATTTAAATTATTGATCAAAAAAAGTGTATCACATTTATCGATCAATAATTTCCATAATCTAAATTAAAAATAATGTAAAGAATCAAAAATCAAAGATATAATCTTGAAGATAGTTTCAATCAAAAATTTCTTCAAGATTATATCTTGAAGAAATTTATGAGATTATATCTGAAGAAATTTTTCATTCTTAATAATAAATGCTCTCTCAACTGTTTTGTCAGATAAATTTACCATTCCTACTTCGTCCAGTACATTTAAAAACATACTACGTTTAAAAATGGAGTACAACACGCTTTAACTCACGAAATAAATATCTTGTTGTAAGCGTTTGACATCTTCAGATTGGTTTTAATGCTGGTAATGGCACACAAAGCTATGAATACAAGCCATATTCTCAAGCGTCCGTTTTAAGAGATCTAACCGGAAGAGGCTGGGCCAACGGATTTCCCGGCAGGCACATATTTAGAATTGACGAGAAAATATTGATGGGCACTTGCAACAAAGATATTGGTAAGTGAACCAGTTCATATTCATAACTTAATTCTATGGTTTGAATCCTGCGGAAATAAAATTTGTATTGGCTTTGTTTCTTTAGCTCATTTGAGAAAGCATAGAGCGGTCAGCTGACGCAAGGTTGTTTACAATATCCTCGGGCACTTTTTATAGCACAGCATTGCAATTGCGCGTAGTTATAACTCATACCTGCGTTAAAATGATATGAAATATTTAAGCAACGATACAGTTTTTTATTTATTATGTATATCGGTAAACTGTCGCTAAGATGTCAATCGGAAAACGACACCCTTTCATATGATACGAATTTGATACTTGATAATCATGATGTAATTAAAAACATCTCAACTAATACATCTACAGATGGCGCCAATCTTCCACTGATGTTCGCCCCAGAGAGTGGCAACATGCTGGGTGGTACAATCGTCAATATAACTGGTCCATGCTTCAATCCTAACGACAGGATAACGTGCCGTTTTGACACAGAATCAGTGGTAGGTGCCGTGGTCGATGTGAACAGGGCGGTTTGCGTCCAACCACGCTTCTGGCATAACGGATATGCTAGATTCGAAATAGCTATTAACAACGAACCGTATAAATGGAAGGGGAAATTCTTCGTTGGTGAGTTCTGGCAATATTTAAGTGTTATATAACTAGAAGTTATTATCGATTGTATTAGAATTTTGAGAGACGTAGATGGGAGGACAACGGCAATATAAGCAGACTGTTCGAATACCTGCAAAGTAAGAAACTTTGCTATGTTTGAAAAAGATATAAAAAGACAAAAAGCTTTATAATAAATGATTAATAAAATGTTAAAATCAAATAGTAGTAATTTTCATGAAACAATTAAAAATACAGTAATCTCTTATGATTGGAGACATAGTCTTATGGATGAGTGAAAAATGTATATATACAACTTTATTCTTCTCTGTGAATTTGTTCTTCAAATTCATCTCAAAACAATTATGTAGGTATACTCAATAGACTGTTTAACTTGTTCATTTTATACTGATTAAATATTACAGAAACCCCAGCAACGGCGACCGAAAAGATATTCTTCCCCGACAATGCGATACACGAACGCAGCCCGCGCGAAATAAGAATCACATGGGATCGTTTCAATCTAACAACAAATCTGAACGTTCAACTTCAAATCAGTCTATGGGGTTACAAAGAGATCACGATTCGACCCCAGCTCGAATACATAGACATGATAGAGGTCGGTGTTGCCAACACTGGTGAATACGTAATAAATCCAGAAAATTTCCGGAACAGAGACAACATAATGCACAATGACATGCAGTTCGGTTTCATACAGATAAACCTGACAACCCCCGAGGTTTACAAAGGAGTTTCAATATCACCGTGAGTATTACTTAATCGGTATTTTGTTTGAATTGAATCTAAGTTTTTTATTACGAAAGTCCGTTCCGTTTTACATTATGTTCGCCTAGCCAATCAATTTAAATAGAAAAATGGCTTTCTAAATGCAATCGAATTAGTATTAAAAAAGTTAAGCAAATAAAAATATTTCAAACGACGCCTAAACACACTTTTTTAATTGATATCAAATAAATTACAAGCAATACAAATATTTAATTTCAATTATTAATTTGTTTGTCTAAACTAATTTTATAGAGTAGAAAGATTTGTATTTTTCTGTGTGTATGTTTATAATAAACTAACTCAAAAACTACTGCGCCGATTTAAAAAAATCTTAACAAAAATGGGCTCTCTTTTAAACCACTAAAATATAAAAATAACTCAGACATAGCTGTGGACAGAATGCTAGTGTTATATTAAATGTTAAAAAAATAGGAGGATTAACTTACTTACTTACTTAGCTTTTAGAAATTTTCTCTTTAAACAATGATCTAACTCGCTTCCTACAGGATCCTATGGAGTCGACCGATACCATTAGGTTGGTACTTCGACAAGCAATGGGAGAGACTCCACGGTCAACGTTGGCCGATGTCAATGTGCAACAACTGGCTACGAACTGATCGTTTCCTCAAGAACTTCGCGTCCCAAGTATGGATATGCCCGTGCACATTAGAACACGCTTTGTTAGACAAAGGTCGATTTATGCCCGAGTTGTCCTGCGATAAGGATACCAATCCCACTTGTAGATACCACTGGGGTGGCGTACACTGCGTGCGAAGTGGTGCACCTAGGTAAGTTTGAACGATTTTATATTGAAGGAGAAGAGACCACTTGACAGGGGGAAAATTTAAATAAATGTTCATGATATGTCCGTTACACTACTTCTGCCATTGAATCTTGGATGAATCGCGATTTCGCGAATGATATTTGCAATTATGATATTTAGCTGCATCCGTAGGCCAGTGATAATTGTATAGTTAGAAACCGGAGGCTGCGGGTTCAGTCCTAAGGGAATAAACAAACGATAATCGAATATCCGCTCAATTATTAGACTGTAATTTCTGGTGATACATGTGTCAAATGGGCATGATAAAATTTGGTTCTCAGCTTAATTCTCTCCTTTTTATATCCTTGAAGTTATGCTTCCAGACTCATGTCTATAGTAAGCTTCATCTAACACAGAGTTCTGAGAAGCTTCCGTCCTCACGAAACTAGGTGGCCCAATTTCTCCGCTCGTTACGGTTATCTATCATATTGGATAAGGGAATTGTATTTTTGTATTTTTGTATAAAAGTGCACTAAATATATCCTGCCGTGGTCATATTCGATTCGGAAAACCCAAATTATCATTGTAACTTCTTGCACTAAAGCTCAGATATTATCAGATGTCAGAGACAATTATTTCGTATTTATAATTTTTTTATTGTTATATATTGGAAACGATTAAACTTTTTAGTGCGGAAGGTTCAGGACAAGAGTGCTGCTATGACAAGAACGGTTTCCTTATGTTGTCTTACGATCAAATGTGGGGCTCAAGGCCTCAAAGATCCCATGACTTCGGATTTACGCCTTACAATGAGGCTAACAAGGTAACAAACGAAAAGTATACATTTATTGTCATATTATAACTTAAAAACAGCTCTTTAAAAGCTTTTTTGTTGATAAACTAATACTAAATATATAATCACTACATTGATATTTTAGTTAAAAAATTATTAACATTATTGGCTAAAAAGTATCGTTTCATGTTACTCTTCGATTTTGTTTTAATTAACAAAAACATGGAATTTAGACTAGCTCACACTCGATTCGCTAACTTCTATCCGTAAATTATGGTTACATAATCAATTTTTGTCCGGTTAGGTTCCATCGTTATCCCACTGGTTCCACGATATGATACCTTTCTACCAATGCTGTATGTGGCAAGAGGAGCAGGCTGTTGGTTGCGAAACATTCAGGTTAGTTAAATTACACTCTTTGAAATGACTTCTTATGTCGTCCCTACAAAACTCAATGCAGGGATAAAGTGCATTCGGACTTTGAATTACATGGACGGACATACATATAAAGCCTAATAACCATAAACATGCGCATTGATTATCTTAATTCTTAACCAATCGGGTTGTAAAAGTAAGAAAACACGCTCAAAATGTTATTATACAGCATGATTCGGATATGAAATCCCTTTTAATTCATGGCCCAGATTTTTTAATTTCATAAGTTGGAATTATACTATAGTTTATAAACTATAATAACTAAATTAGCAAAATTTCATGAAATTACTAGGTAGTAGGTCCCCAAACTGCCTCCGTAGCCTAGTGGTATGGACGTGTGCTTTAGAAACCGGAGGTCGTAGGTTCGAATCCTGCGGGGACACAACAAATTTTCATTGTTGTTTCCTAGTTGGTTAGGGCAATTTGGGCCGATCACCCAGTTGTCTGAAAAGTAAGATGATCCATGCGTCGGATGGGCATGTAAAGTCAGGTCCACCACCAACCCGCATTGGTCCAGCGTGGTGGGATACGTCCAAACCCCAATGGAAAGGGTGTATTAGGGAGGCCTATGTCCAGCGGTGGACTATCAAAGGCTGATGATGCATGATGCAGGTCCCTTTGTACAGGGGGCCGTCTAGAGAGACGTACCTCCACGGACCTTATTTTTACCGCTACCGGTGTTCTGCTGGGTACGCTTAACATCCAATGTCTCACGGTAGACAACTCGTAGTGCCTATGTCAATGGGCTTCGGTGACCACTAAAATGGACAGAATATATTGCGGCTATATATATAACGTTCTCTATTTGCTCCGAATTTTTCTGCATTATTTTTTTTCATTTATAAAGATATATTGATTGTAATAAAATAAAATTATTAACAGATTCGAGCGTCGTCCTTCGCAGGACTGCGTCGCCTATCAATCGCCAGGTGTTGCTGGAATTTTCGGCGATCCTCACATCATCACTTTCGACGACCTACAATATACCTTCAATGGCAAAGGTACACTTGCAACACCAACTGTCTGAAGTATTATTAAACGACAGTTTTTCCTCTTCAAACTGTAACTTGATTCATTAAAAGTAGAGAAATTTTGGAAAGTACATAAATACTTGCAGGTATATAAACTGAAATAAGGTTAGTAATTCATAGATAAATATAAAAGATGTGGTGTCGTGGGATACCAGGAAGGAACAAAGTTCCTTCGGCTAATTTAGAATCGACACAATTTGCAAAAAAAACTCGTGCTCAATTTTATGTAGGTTTTGCTTGATTTTTCTCTTAAATTTTGC
Source organism: Lamproptera curius (assembly GCA_029286875.1). Taxonomy (NCBI): domain Eukaryota; kingdom Metazoa; phylum Arthropoda; class Insecta; order Lepidoptera; family Papilionidae; genus Lamproptera; species Lamproptera curius. Next base: position 5,157,054 of record JAGSMT010000007.1, read on the forward strand.
TGATCAGTTTTTATTTAAGTACATGAAAGTATTTAGGAAATTCAGTATTTTGGGAAATTATAAATTATATAAAATTAAAAAAATCGTAATTCAAATTATCAACTAAAATAACAAAATATGTCTTCGTACGTATGAACTTCGATTAAAAAATTATGTCTTAAAAAACTTCTAAATAATAATTTTGTTTAATGATTATCTAATAATACATGAAGAATTTAGTTACATATTTATATTTCTTTTAACATTACTTTTATATTTAATTTTTAATTATTCAGGTGAATATGTCCTCGTGCGAGTAGACCACCCTCAGCTGAAATTGGACGTGCAGGGTCGTTTCGAGCAAGTGCCAAGGAATGTCTACGGTCCGGTCAACGCTACTCATTTGACTTCAGTAGTGGCGGCGTCCAACAACTCAGTCCCTATCGAGGTATTATTAATGAGGAGAATTTTATAATACTTTCGTCGGCGTCTTGAACAATATTAGATACAAAATGAGCTATAAGTTTACCAAACAATATTCAATGTCGCTTTATGCCTATATATTATTAAAGTTCACGGTCACATCACTGTATAGAATAAAACAAAGTCGCTTCCCCTATGCCTATATCCCTATATATGCTTAAATCTTTAAAACTACGAAACGGATTTTGATGAGTTTTTTGTATTAGATAGAATTATTGAAGAGGAAGGTTTATATGTATAATTCATAATTCAGCGAAATATTTCTTTGCAATATTTTTACAAATATCAGTATGGCACCCGTGCGTAGTGTCTATATGGAGCAATTAATAATATTTTGTAAGTTGCAATAGAAGTTTTGATGGTTCTATACTTTTTTTTTAATTTATGGGAGATAAACAAGCAATTATATAATAATAATAAGAGACGTATTTTCACCATAACCAGATTTAAATCTGCTAGGAACTTATATTATCTACTTTGTGGTTAGGATGAAAAAATCTAAGGTCAGGTCAAACATCGGAACATGTAAAATTTAGTACTCATATATACGCCACATAGCTAGTGTAATAACGGGTAAAATAAAATTCAAATATCTTTATTCAATATAGAAGTCTATACTTATTGATTGTCAAACACTGCAGTAGCAGTAGTGTGATAACACTGCTGTGTTCCGGTTTGAATGTCTATGGGCGTCGGTGACCACTTTCCATCAGGTGGCCCCGATTGCTTGTCCGCCTGCGTATGCAATGAAAAAAAAACACGCTACGACCGTAAAAAAATACAGTACGGGTAAACAAAATACAGTATCATATAGAAAGAATTTCTGACGTTTTACTTTGCTTAATGAAATTAATTGAATAAAAATTGAATGGTAACTACAATGTCTTGTTTTTTAAGGTTCGCCTTCGACCGGAACACGCACAATGGAGATACAGACTTGACGTGTTCGCTGACAACAAACGCATCTACTTCGATCGTCCTTCCTTAAGAGTTCAATATTTCCCTGGTAAGATAATTATATTTTAATTAAGTTTTTTAACTACACAGCCAACAATTTGAAACGAAAATTTTTCTTTATTAAACGTTAAAAATACTTAATTGTTAAAAATGGTTCATTGGCGACGGTTTTCTTGTTTTTTTAATGCACGAAAATATATATATCTTGCGCCCCCCTGATAGTTTGCATATATATTGCGCTAATCTTAGCTAATTTATCCGCATTAAATCATCTTGCTTTATATCGCATATATATGGAAAAACTACTAATTATAGTTAAATTATCTTTAACCTTGCATCAATCTCAATTTCTCACTATGACATTGAATCCTAATGACAATTTCATGGAAATAATCTCTTTACTGACTGGTTTTTGCAGGTGTGACCGTATATCAGCCGATGTACATCCTTAATCAGTCTGAAATCGTAATCATGTTCCCATCCGGTGCTGGTATTGAGGTTGTGGAGAACAAAGGTTTTATGACCACTCGAGTTTATCTACCCTGGAATTACATGGTTAGTGTAAAGTTATTACTATTATAAATGGAAAATAAAAAATATTTAAGAAAAACTTAAAAGCATTTGTCTAAGGACTTATTAAGGGATAAGTAGTCATCAAATTATTTATAAGTTATTATATTATGTTTCTTTAAACATTTATTATTTACTGTGAGGTTATATTTTGGTATAGTATTATATTTATATTTATATATGTATTATATTAATATTTATGTATTTATATGTATATTGGCATTGTGTATTCATGTAAATATATACATTTCCTTTTGTTTCTCTTTCCATACAGACAATATGCTTGTTATTGTCGTGCACTTCTAACTATTATCTCTTGCCACCTAAGGTTGACTGGTGAAAATGCTTATGGCATTAAGTCCGCCTTTTAACTTATATGTGCATTAAGTTTAAATAAATAAATAAATAAAAAAAATCCCGGAAACTCAGAGCAAGTACATTTCAGATGTATATATTGCAAAATCTATGTAATCTACCTGCCTCCGTAGCCTCTAAAGCCTGCCTCCGTAAGGGCGTGTGCTTTATAAACCGGAAGTCGTGGGTTCGAATCCTGCGGGGACTTAACTACTTTTCATTGTTGTTCCCTAGTTGGTTAGGGCAATGCGGGCTGATCACCCGATTGTCTGTGAAATAAGATGAACCTTGCGTCAGATGGGCATGTAAAAAGTCAGTCCTGTGCCTTATCTCTCTCCGGTCGCTTCGGTCATCCGTCCCATCGGGCTTTGAGATAATAAAGTATTAGGTAGTGCACCTGTGTTTATGCGTACACTTGTGCACTAAAATATCTCCTGCGTAGTTGGCTGATCTCTAATATAGATCGGCCGCCGTGGTTGGAACGGACTAGGAGGGCATTATTATTATTATTGTTAAAGCATGTACGATTACAAAAAAGTGTCATAATGATAATTGGCCGAGAACTTAACTTTTTATCATTCAATATCTTTGAAATAGGCGCATATAACTATAATAATTGTTAATCTATAATATTTATTGTCACAGAATCAAACGAAGGGATTATTCGGGAACTGGTCATTGGATCTAAACGACGACTTCATGCGACCCGATGGCACTTTGGTCACAGTCGACTTAAATAATTTCCAATCAGCTCACAGAGATTTCGCAAAGCACTGTAAGTTACCACTTTTCACATTTAAATATAAACACTTCAACATATTCCTATTTAAATTACGACAGGAAAATCAATTTGAATCAACCCGAAACAGCAACATGGACAATTATGAAATATTTACATATTGGACCCTGATGGAAGAAAATAAAAACCCTTAAACAGATTTAGTTAAATGTTACGAAAATTAGACTTTTAAACTGAAGCAGACATAGGTGGTTAGGGCAATTTGGGCCGATCACCCAATTGTCTGAAAAGTAAGATGATCCATGCGTCGGATGGGCATGTAAAAGTCGGTCCACCCACCAACCGCATTGGACCAGCGTGGTGGGATACGGTCCAAAGTCCCCTAATGGATGGAGTGTATTAGGGAGGCCATGTCCAGCAGTGGACTATCACAGGCTGAGATGATGATGAGACATAGACAACGTGAATCAGCCTGTTCAACCATTTCCTTGAATCTCCTCATTTCTTTTTATATTTTTATTACATTATCGTTCGGCTTTTTCAGTTCCTAGCTTGTGGTTCAAACCTAGGTCCAAGCCTAATAACATATGAATTTATTTAAAATGAAACAAGTCACGAAACTTAAAAATAAAGCGGTTCTATAGATTGACTCCGCCTAGACATGAACCAATAAGCGGCTAGCGTTTTAATGCCAAAAGTTGACTTAAAAAAGTCATACGTTTTTAAACTTAAGTACGGAAACTACGGTCTACTATGCCATACCAAATATTACTTAAAATTAATGTTAACATTGCTAGTGTCGAAGTGTAATGGCTGCAGACGTTTTCTCCTTATATTGATAAATAATTAACCCTTCCAATTAGTTTAGGTTTACCTTTAATACTATCAGAGTTTATTTATATAACTTCTAGGTCTCATTTAGCTTAGAACAATTGAACTAATTTTATTGTGCTTCCTCTCAGGGCAACTAACAGATCGTGAACAGAGAGATATAGGTGTTGCGATGTTTGTCAGAGAATATGGAAGGACCGCGGCGTACTACAACGACAACCAGTTTGTCCCCAACTTCATAAGAGAACCAGCTGACTTCCTACCGGCTAATAGGTCTCACGACGTGGCAAGAGCTATAGATCTATGCCAGGATTCGTATCAGTGTAGATACGATTATGGTATGACGCTTAATAGGGATATGGCTGAATTCACGAAGAACTACTTGGCGTCTTTGGTAAGTGCTTTCAAGTATTCAAATACTTTATGTATTTTATATCAAGTTTTGTTCTTGGCATTGGAGGAAATTGGAATAATTTTGTTAGTGTTTTTGGTTCTATATTTGAAATAGTATTTTAGGAATCTCTAATTAGAACTGTCTCCGTAGCTTAGCGGTAAGGGAGTGTGCTTTAGAAACCGGAGGTCGTGGGTTCAAATCCTGCGGGGACACAACAAATTTTTATTGTTGTTTCCTAGTTGGCTAGAGCAATTTAGGCCTATCACCCAATTGTCTGAAAAGTAAGATGATCCATGCGTCGGAAGGGCATGTAAATAGTCGGTCCATCCGCTATCCGGCATTGGACCAGCGTGGTGGGATATGGTCCAAAATCCTCCTTCCAAAAAGTCCAATATTCCACAATACAAAGTGATAATTCAAGTTAAAATCTGTAAAAATTTAGAACTTTTAAACACTTATTTGACTTAGTGATTCAATTTTAAAAATTCACCCGATGCCTAATCGTAAAAGGTAACTTTACTTTATAATAAATTAGTTATCATGGAGCTTAAGTTTTACCTAACATTGACATCTTGAGATATCAACGATTAAAAACACATCTTGCAACACCTAATGTCTAAGTGATGCATAACTTAAACCTGACACGAAGGTTTAAATTTATTCAATGATGACTCACTACTTGAATTATACAAAGTAATACTTAGTGAATGAATGATTGTATTGTAATAATTTTAAAACCATCATACATGTCATACCGGTTTAGTTTTACCGGTGGTAGTTCCCCTGTTTACAGGAGACCGTCTGGGTGGGTACCACCGCGGTGCCTATTTCTGCCGCGAAGCAGTAGTGTGAAAACACTGCTGTGTTCCGGTATGAAGGGCACCGTAGCCAGCGTATTTACTGGGTAAACGAGACTTAACACCCTATGTCTCACGGTAGGCAGCGCGTTGGCGATACCACTGGTATTGCTAATGTCTATGGGCGTCGGTGACCACTTCCTATCAGGTGGCCCGACTGCTCATCTGCCTGCGTATGCCATAAAAAAAAACATTTACTAATACATAATAAATAATAGTAATACGACGGTACTTATGTTTATTTTATTTATATTTTATTATCACGTTTTATGTGTTAACTTAATAAATTAAATAATTATAAGACGCCAATATTATAATACCGCTGTTTGATGTTAGATGTTTATTTATTGCTAACATAATAATGAGGAATAAAGAACATAGAATTAATATTATTAGAATTATATTAGTTTCTTGTTAATAATTACCTTTAGTAATAATAAACGACAACAGTGAAAAGCAGGTCCGCTTAATCTGTAATGTAATATTATGCTATTGCTATTTTTATTACATTGTGAAGTATTTGATATCAAAGCGAGGATTTAATACCGTCAGAGCTTGTTATCCATTAGACTTGCCGTGTGTCCATTGTTCATATAATTGCAATGCATCAACCAAGGTCCTTTGACGCCATGACACAAGATGGTAAAAACGCAGTTGCATCTAGAGTGTCGCGTTTGTCACAATAAAAGCCTGTCAACGGAGTTTAAAGTAATTTTTTGTGTGTTTTATACAATATTATACAAAAGATTTAACCATTTTAGCCTTTTGTATCTTTATTACCTTTTTACTCGAAAGTCACAATTCGGATTTATATTAAACAGAAAGTCGCGAAGAGATATAAAAACGGTAAATTTAATCGAAGATCATACATATAATTTTGTTGATTAAGGTTAAATTATAAGCTATATTATATTAGATGATTTTTAGCTAGCTAATTTTTATAAGAATATATATAAAGTAATAAAATAATTAACTGACTTATTGTTTGTTAAAGACTAACATAAAGGAGCAAAATGCGCGACGTGTTATAAGTTGTGGGATATTGGAAACTCCGCGTTTCGGAAGAAAGAGTAATTTCTTCTTCACACCGGGAACTAGAGTAAGTAACGAAAGGAAATTATTTAAACTGTAAATCGTATGAATTTATTTAAAAGACTTCGACCAAGTTACTTATATTCTTTAATTCAATTAGCAATAATATTACAAAATATTTGTTCTTCTTTGTTTAATTTTTTTATATCTACGTCATGTCGTCTTTAATCGATTAAAGAAACATTTATAACAGATTAAGAGACGCGAGCCATTTTGTTTCAACAATTTATAATCGTTTAAGAACATACCCATTAACCATCTTACTTCTTAAGGCCACATTGTAAAGATTTCACTATTTGTAGGTCAATTTTGAATGCAACCAAGACTTCATTCTAATTGGTGATAAGAGACGAGTTTGCGAAGACAACGGCCGATGGAACCTACCCGATTACGGTTATACCGAGTGCCTCCGTGAGTTTATCAATACTATGCAAAATAATATCATTAACATCATATCATTACGGTATAACACACCTATATCACGAGGTCTACATATAGCTTAGTGAAACAACCTTCGTGATAGTAATAACATATACTCTAATATATATATTTATTAATATTTGTGACCTTTAACAACAATATATTGCGCATAATTAAACATAACAATAATTTAACTTAATCAAACGATAATACCCGTTATAAAGTACAACAATAGTTAATAAATCCAAGTTTATTTATTACGTAAACGATGTTTTACCCTTAAAATTTATTCAATTATTGCTTTCATATCGCTTGTGCGACTTTTATATGTCATTTCATTTAACCTAACACATCTATTGATTGTAACATCAGAATACATTTATCCAACACGAACTATCAAAATTATTAAAACCATTTTGAATAATACCAAATATTTCGCATCCAGGTAACCAAGAGTACTCGCAACGCGCGCTATTCTTGACCTGGGGAATCATCATTGCGGTTATTCTACCATTAGGGCTCCTAATTTGCCTCCTCTGGTTCTGGTGTTGCCACAAGCCGAAGTCCGAGGGCAAGGAGGGGTTCCGCTTCGAGAACTTTCCACGATCCAAATCCGCGTCCCGTCTCAACTTGAGATCGAACTCGATGGGGAACATAACAGACACTATGAAATCGTCCCTACGCAGTCAGGGCTCGGACGAAAAGCCTAAATTACCGGACACGCCTACTGACGAGAGCCCTATAAAGGCTAATATATCTAGATCCGCTCCACCGCCACCGATGGACGGTGAAAGCTCAGGCTTAGGTTATACGGACTCTAATAAAAGTGACTCAGGGAAATCCGACAAATCCTCCTTGAAAAAGCGACGCGCGTACGACAAAACTTACCGCACCAACGAACCGTTACCGAACGCCCCTGAAGTAGAGTTCCCAGAGAAACCCTGGGATCTTTCCGAGGAAGATCTCCTTTCTATAACTTCTCCATCCGATTCTGAGTCTAATCGCGAGTCGACACTTACCCGCCCAGCTAAAGATATAGAGTATTTGAGTAAGCCCCGACAAACCGGTCGTCACGCTCTACCTAGTGATTCTGGTTACTCCACCAAAGATTCAGAAGACCCGTACGCCCCTAAATTCGAAAGCCAATACAGCCCAACCTCCTCGCACTATTCGCCAACCTATTCTGAGATTTACTCTCCCCCTATCAGTCCCACTTCGGATATAAGTCCCAGGAACACTTATAATAATCCCGGTTTACCGGAAGCCCCTAAGAGTGCGCCTCCGACTGAAATCAAAACTTTTACAATGCCCCCGCAAAGAGGCAAGTCCGTTGAAACTCTTATAGATCCTCCGATAGCCGAGGCGCCTATATTCAGTAGCCGATCAACAATGGTGTAGTTGGTCAAGTTCAACAAAAAAAAGTGCTATAAATGATTTCAAAACAATAGAAGTTCCGCATAATTTATTAAAGTATTTTCCGAGGTTGCGCAATTTTTTATGCTAATGCAATAGTATAAAAAATTTATATATATATATATAATAAATAAATTATGATGTTATAAACGGAACAGAGAAAGTAAGAACTAATTCTACGCCGTCCAACGACCATAATTAAAATAATTTTAGGCGGTATAAGTTTATCAAGGTATTTAATTGGTTATTGTTTTTTAGTAGTTACTTATGTTTTGTTAGTAGATAACTTGCATAGAATTTTTATGACTTCCCACTGAAACTTTTACTAACAATATAAGCACTGCCTCTTCTCTTGACAACAAACTAGAACTTATTTTTCTTTTCTTTTTTACGTAAACCTTAGTTACCAGTATTTAAGTACTTAGATGACGATACTTTAGTGTCTGTGACATCTCCCATCGATGTTTTTTTGTTACTATAAATGTATTATTTTTTACATTAAGTTATTAATGAATAAACGTATAAAAACATTACAAAGATCACAAAGTGGAGGAAATTTCTGTTCCGACGAATGGTAGAGCAACTTGACGATGATTTTAATTTGTTCACAAGCGTAAGAAAGCAAGAAGTAACGTTTTTTCGGCCATATTTCGGTGGAATAGAAATTTTCTCTATCGTGATGGGTTTCATTTGTTATTATCTAGTTCGAGGTTATTCCTTGCTTTCTTATCGCTCTATTCACACAATGAAATTAGGGTCACAAACAAACAGGTGAGTCTATCGTCACTCCTGTCATTGTTTATTTAAGATAAATTTACTATGTCTATTTTTCGTTGTAACTTCTTTGATATATAACTACTACTATTAATAATTTATATTTACTTATCAACTAAGGAATTTGATAAAAATTGTTACATTGATCTACCACAAGACAACATTTAAAGATAGCTCACGGATAGACAACCTTTGAAATAACCTTAGGTTGTAACTTAGAAATAAAATGAAACGCATCTCTTTGTAAAAAAACTTAAGGGGTGTTTATGGTATGGTACCTAGCCATATATTTTATGCATCATTCTTTTTAACATTGCTACTTTCTGCGATAAAAACTTTTATCCGTGCCGATATTAAGGTATTTGGATAAACAAAATCTATGTAGTTATAAAAGGCCTAAAATACAATTGTATTTTAATTTACAGGCAACAAGAATATTCGTCAAGGACTTTAGGAGCAACATGGGGCATCATAAGTGCAGTCATGGTGCCAATCGTTATATTACTTATCTGCGTCGGTTGGAGAATTCTCAAGAGAAGGAAAGAAGAAGAGATGGATGAGAATGACTTCCGGAACGTAAAGTAAGATTTATTTATTATCCATTCTTTATCTCTGTCTCTGTCACGGGTCGACAGTCAATGTTCTATTAGAAAACCCCTCTCCTATATCTCATACTACTACGACATATATATGTAGAATATGTAGAACATTATCTAATTTTTAAATTACTTTTAAGGAATTAGATTAATTTATAAAGTAAAATGGAATGGAGAAATACAAAATTATTTAGATACTAAGAATGATAATTAGGCATGATTTAAAATGTATTTATAATAAATTTCAACGTTACTACAATTTTTGCGCTTTTATAAGCTTTTAAGCTGTTAAGCCCAAGATGAAGAGTCCAGATGAGAATATGAGCATAAGATTAATAAATTACCTTATTTAATGTAACGATACTGGCATCGTAACAGACCGTACAAAAATACTTTTAATTGTTCTAGGACTAGATCGATCGACCCGGACGAGTCCTTCAAGCTGAACTCTGATGATGAGAGTATTCCATACAAAAAGGACAATACAGAAGACAGCCCGGAACCAACAGACCCTGTCAAAGTTGTCGAAAACGAAGGCGAACAGCCAAACTTTTACGGTGAACCATACCAGCAGCAACCGCAACAAAATCAGAATCGCCAATGGGCCGGGGAAACTGAAATTAATTAAAATTCTACGTTTACTTTAATTTTATATAAATTATAAGATGTTTTTTTCGGTTATTAGCCGGGATTTTAATATTAAAATATAGTTAGGCTTAATGTAGTAGTTGTGTCTGGTTTTTCGCTCCGAATATCGTTGCTTTTAAGATTTATTTTTGCATTATATAGCAATATAATTAATATATTTTCCATATAATCCCACCTTTTAAGGCTTTGAAAAAAGACATTTAACACTCCTATATTTATTACTAAAATTATATAAAAATACGATAATTAATAGATTACACATTTACTATTGCAAGACAATGCATGACAATTTTTAAAAAATATTTTAAAGTTAGAGATTTTTTTAACAGAGTAATAATAAGTCAATTTTTCGTTGCCAAAAAACCGTTCTATTAATTTAATATAAAATTATAACTTTAAACATTCAATTTATTTTTTAGTAATCAATTTAATAAAACTTACTTTTTTTATTACTATTTGTGCTGTTATTTCATATCCTTTATTAATAATTTTACAATATCCTTGATATGAACTGTGATAATAGCTCTAAAGTTAAAGAAACAGTTATTTAACCTATTAGCTTGGAAACGACATTTAAAAGATAACAGTACCTATCCTTAAAGTATTTTTATGTTAATGTGTCGCTCAAATAGCACCTAATTCATTATCTTACGTGCGCACTATGCGCAAGATAATTTTATTTTACATTTTAAACAAGTTTTTTAAATTTATCTTTAGTAAAAAAACTTGAAGACGGACCTCGGGACCAACTTTTTACAAGCCCCTGAGTAGCGCCATCGTACTTGTTTAGCAAATTGGGTGATGCTTAGTTGTTACGAACACCATTCCAAGTCATCATACTAAACTCGCTAAAACTACAAATAAATACTCTATAACATACAATGATTGTACAAAAAAGTACTGACGCTTAATTAAAATAAACATTCTATGCGCTCTTAAAAGTTAATTATCATAGTTACTTTGGTGAAGACCCTGATAGTCCTCGCCAAGACGTTCAAAAATCTCTGTTGAATTTCTCAACTAGTGTGTTGAAGCTGAACATGGAGGAGAAACAAATCATGTAAAAGTTTTTATGTGTACCTGGATCAAACAATTCAGTTAGGCAGATCAAACTTCAAAAAAGAGGACTCTCATCGAATCCAGCTCGGTTAGACAGATATCTTTATGTCAAATATACCGTAATATCTTAAGAGCAAGGTCCTTGATAAGTGTGTGTTGTCAGTGATGATGTACGGAAGAAAAACGGGGACGCAAAAGGTGTCATAAAAAGGCTAGAGGTCGATGCAACGACCAATCTCGAGGATTTCTTACGTGACCTAATCAGAAAGAAGGATCCCCGTTAGATAACCAACATTACCGACATAGGTCTTTAGGTGCTAAATTCATCTTTATGGAAATCCGTGGGGGAGCCCTATGTTCTGCTGCAGACGTTTTCGGCTTGTATGGTGCGCACTTTTTTATGAGGTATGTCAAAGGTTTGGGTTTTATAAGATAAGGTATGATTTTCAATATTTTTTCCGTATATACATATACTTGGGCATTTCTTAAATATTTATTTAATAAAAAAATTTATGCCTATGATTATGTCACATCCACATGACATTGACATATTTGACGTATTTGTTTTGAAGGCAAACATTTAACTTTTCAAGTAAAAATGTATTTTTCATTCGTTAAATTTTAAAGACTTACCTTTTGTAAAAGTTACGATTCAAAATACTCTATGATTTGCTATTAAAGAAAAGCGGTAGCTATGATTTAGGTGAGTTTTATGTGTAAATCTTACAAAGGAAGTCTTGATTGTTTTTTAATAAATATGTCCCTGTTTCTTGAAAGATTCGGTTTATTTTATCTATAATTCAATAATTCTACTCTTAATATTTTTTTAAATTGTAATGTATACAATTTTTGTTTATTTTTGGCAAATTAAAATGCCGGTGCAAGGGGGTAATTGAATGTAATTTTTATAAGCTCTTTTATTCGATTAATAATCCGATTTCTCCCGCGAACAACTATAAGATTACTTTCACAAATATATGAGAATAAACTACAAAACTTGGCTATTTTCAACTTAATATATTTTCACAGATTTCATTATAACAAAGTAGGAAAATTACAACAACACTCTTATGATTCCTCGAATAACATTTCTGAAACAATGAAAATTTAAGAATGAATTGGAGATTCAAAAATGTGGTGTCCTTTCTATTTTTTCGACCCTGGTTAGGGGTGCCTCTCGGAATATGGGTTGCTGTTTCTGTTGCGTACTACTGGTGGCTGATATCCCGTATAAATGTTCTTGAAACACAGAGTGAAGTGTTCAAATCTCAGTTGAAACTATCACAGAATACAATCAGACAAATATCAGTTGTATCCGATACCACCTATCGTGTTCCTGTGGTAAGTAAAATTATTTATTAAGTAAGTATGTATAGAAAAATAAGTCATTGGGATGCATAGGTCATAAATACTAGTAACAAACTTTTATAAATATATAATGTATACACTTCTACAATAAATTTCCAGTAAATATTCAGAATATTATTGTTATTAATTAAAAACAATTGTTAAGGAATGTTTAAATGTTATAGGTTAATTTAATGTAAGTGAACATCCAAATGATAGAACAACCTGGTAAATAATTTTTTTTAAAGAAAAAACAAAACTGTATTATACAACCAGCCTTATGTTGTTGAGATATTTTTTCTCATTGGATGATGTATTTTTTATATTTTTCGTAATTCTGATCGCTTATCATAGTTTACTTACCCCTATGTATTTATACTTAAAATAGTTATTTTGCAAATTAAAATGGCCTTTAAGTAGGTGCATTCCAGATACACCACTTGACAAATTCTTAAGTACTAACATTTTTCGAATTAATTGGCAAACAAGTTTTTTTTTATCTATACAAATAAATAAAATTCGAGTGAGTTTTTAATATAAAAATTACCATTTTTTAAATGATAACATGGTGATATAATCAATACATATGACAAAACAACATTTATTTTTTATTTTGTTCTGACTTATCTCATAATTACCTAGGTCAATTTTGACGGGACTTTCACTGGAAGATAGCTAAAATAACTAGTAGTAATGTAGGCTACTTTTTTCTGTCAAATAAAAAAGATTTTTTTATATACGAGCAAGTAGAGGAATTTACATGCTATAGCTAGTTGTAGATGTAAAGCAATAACCTTTAAACGATGTAACTATAAATAAACTATAATCATGGCTAAGATGTAATCTTAAAATATATAAACTAATGTTATTTTTAATTTTTCAGATACCTGACACAGTAGGGACTATCTGTGAAACTATTCACATAGCCTTAGTGTGCATGGGAAAATGCACTCGTATTATAATGCCAATGCTCAAGTCTTTGCTTCAGCACCGTCAGAATCCAATACACTTCCACTTTATTGTTGACTCCGCTGCTGAGCAGACCACATCTAAGTTGTTTGACACCTGGGACTTGCCTGATGGTAAGGTTTTGTTGGACTTATGTTAATTTGCCATCTAACTTAGTAGGAAAAGTTACCAAATGATCTTTAAAACTGAGAAGCTTGAGAATATATACATGCTGCCAAAGATTGCATGTTCACTTCAATTGTGTTTTATCTATATATACAGATGTTTAATCATTTGATTTATTAGGAGGTATTAGGTTAATAAATAAAAATCAAAAGTGAATACAAAAAGGTTTTTGATTGATTTGTTTTATGCATAAGTAGAAAGACTTTGTCACTGTAGGATTTTAATGTTATGAAAGAAATACACAAGATTTGTGGGACAGTAGTATGTTAAATGAATTCATATTTAACTTATATTACTTTAAACTTTTGTTAGAATACTTTAGTTGTATAACTATCTGACTAAGGTATATGACTCAGCTAATTAAGATCCGGATTATATGTTAACATCAAGATTTAAATATCAAACTTCATTTGTGTAAATATCTGTCCTTTTTACTTGCTTACGGTTAGAGCGGTTGGGCCAAAGAGTCACTGACGCCAATGGAAATTGGCAATATGAGGGTTGTCATCAACATGCTGCCTACTGTTTTTTTATCTATATAACATAAATTTAATTAGAGTGTCTGTTTGTAACATCAAAACAATCATTTTTAAATGATAACACTGTAATATATATATATATATATAATACAATACATATGACAAAACAACCTTTTTCTTAAATTTTGTCTGTCTGATTGACCTGGCTTATCTAATTTAGCTGGGTCAATTTTGACGGGACTTTCACTGTAAGATAACTAAAAGCATTATTTTAATATAAAGTTTCTCCAACTTGGCTTTTTTTTTCCCACAAATAAACTAATAGATATTTTTTTTTATCATGTGGAAGAAGTCACACACCTCAACTAGTTGTATATTTAAACAAATGACCTTTAAAATAATTATGGCCAGATTATACATTGTTTAGAGTTAAACTAAACAAAGTATAATCTGGCCATGATAACTGACTGGGAGGCATAGGATGTAAAGTCTCTGTTATCCCTGTAAATATGCTGGCTATGGTGCCCTTCACATTAGGATATAGGTGTTTTCACAATACTGTTTTGTGTCAGAGTTGGGCACCGCAGAGCCACCACCACCTCTTACCATATCATTATTATCATCACCGCCCTTTAATAGGCCACTGCTGGATATAGGCCTTTTTCTATGAACTACAACAAGACGTAAATATGTATACATATAATGTATATTTATTGCATCCTGCTTCATCAATTAGGTTTTGAGACAGAGACCAATTATTGTGGTACTACTCAATTTTGATTTCTTAACATTTCTTTTTTGGCAAATATTAAGCACACCCCCTAATCAAATGCCTTATTTTGTAGTCAAGTACACATGCTATGATGCCCAGAGCCGCCTGCCTCAAGTCCGATGGATACCGAACAGTCATTATTCCGGAGTCTATGCTCTGGTCAAGTTGTTATTTCCTGATATACTTCCTGATACCCTGGACCAGGTTATTGTGCTGGATTCGGATCTGACCTTCCTCTGTGATGTGGCAGAACTGTGGTATATGTTCAGGAATATGAGTGATGACCAGGTGAGCATAAATATATTAAAATATACCCGAGCCAAATATGCAAAATTAATTAAAAAAAAACTAATGACATTGAACGACAAACATATGGCTTTCAAATTAATCAAACATCGTCGGATTGACGTTATGAGCAAAAAATCAGCATGTTTGATCCATTATAATGCGGTTATTAGAGTTTTACATTAGGCATTTTAGTTAAATCAGGGTTTTGCTTTGATGCTTGAGTCCTGCTGCTATCTTTTCTTACTAAATGGACTATACCACAACTAAATAGTTGATTGGTATGAGATAAACAAAATATAATGTTCCTGCTATACATCAGCCATGCAAAATATTACTAATACCAGGGCAAATGGTCCTCTTCTCTAATGTAGTTGAGAAGAGCAACTACATTAGAACTTCTTCCAGTTTATGAATGAAATTTTTGTTTATGTCTGGTGATGCTTAGATATATGGCCTAGCAATCCATACTCGAAATCATAATTCAATAGAGGATTATGTGTAAAGGGAAAGGTAAAAATTATGAAATGAATTGTCATTTGAATTTGTAAATAACATGAATTGGAAGCAACTACCTCTTACATCAAGCATTAGCCCTTGCCTCTGAAATGAAGAGACAGTTCAACAGCTGTTTGCACTTCACATAATATCTTATCTTTTGAAATACCTGTTGTTTATCCAGCTCATAGGTCTAGTAGAGAACGAGAGTAACTGGTACTTTGACACAGCCAAACGTTGGCCGGCCTTAGGCAGAGGTTACAACACTGGTGTGATGCTCCTGGACCTTGCAAAGATCAGGGCCAAAGACTGGACATCATTATGGAGGAGTACAGTCAACAAGAACATTGAGCGGCTTAAACAGACCACTCTGGCTGACCAGGATGTGATAAATGCAATTATTAGAGATAACCCGATGTTTGTATTTAATATAAGCTGCCATTATAATGTACAGATGTCTACTAAGACGTTGGCTAAGGGTTGTTATGGTGAAGATAGAGATAATGTTAAGGTAAATTG
Source organism: Lamproptera curius (assembly GCA_029286875.1). Taxonomy (NCBI): domain Eukaryota; kingdom Metazoa; phylum Arthropoda; class Insecta; order Lepidoptera; family Papilionidae; genus Lamproptera; species Lamproptera curius. The sequence continues at coordinate 5,173,254 of JAGSMT010000007.1, forward strand.
GTTCTTATATGGCTATATATAAGGTTACGTTTTGTTTGTTTAATCAATGTCTTAATTTATGTCTGGAGTCAAACCTTAATATGTCTGAAAGCTCTTACTGAAGTGACTTTGTATTATGGAGTATAAAACTATTAGGAAAATTTAGAGTTAAGCTTCGGTGAATAATAGTATATTTTAATTTAATATTTTCTGTTGCTTCCACGAAAACTACACACGTTAAATAATACTTTTATGGATTCTATCGGATACCCGTCAAACCAATAAGCAATTCAACGCGATAAAACCCATAAAATGGATTTCTATATGTCTAATTTCAAATTCTTAATTAATTACACCTGAGCTAGTGTAAACGAGATAAGTTTCGATGACGTCATAGCGTCGTTTTCTTACGTTTCTTTGACAGCAAGAAGTTACTAGAGCTTTGTTGTTTATATTTTAATTGTAATTATGAACGATTTTCTTTCTTCGTCATCATCATCATCAGCCAGTGTCAGTCCACTGCTGGACATAGGCCTCACCTAATACAGCCACCGCTTCCGATCTTCGGCTATTCTCGTCCAGCCCACACCGGCTACTTTGCTAATGTCGTCACTCCATCTTGCCGCAGGGCGTCCTACACTACGTTTGCCTTTCTTCTTATGTACATACATATATATGTATGCAGATTATACACTGGAATTCGCCAACAAAGTACAACATAAAAATAAGAGATTCGGACTATTTCAAGAATATTCATCTGTCTTACGTAAATTTTGATGGAAATTTGCTAAGGGAAAAGTTACATAGGTGTTCCCAACCCGATGCGGTCACCTATAAGGTGAGTTAAGTTAACACTTTTATAACAAATCCGTTATATTAAAATAATAATCTGTAATTATGAACAATTTAATTAAAATGATTGAATAATGAACAACGACCCACAGACCAAAATATTATGTTCAATAAGATCGGCTTTTAAATCCCTGATTAAAACAGGATTTGAACAGAGCGACTGTCATCGAACCTTTACAATCTAGAGAATAATTTTATAACAATTATCGGATAGATAATTTTCAGTTAATATTAGTTATACTGACTATAAAGACTTCGTAAGATGATCGTGTCCGACCAGGACCGACATTTTCATGCCATCCGAAACTTTAATCAAGTTATTTGTCAGGCAATTTGATGATCGGTCCATGTTGCCCTAACCAACATTAAAACAACTATAGTAAAAAAAACCCGCAGGATTCGAATCTACGGCCGCCGATTATTGAAGCAAATGCCAATAAGCCTCGCGGGATTTGTAAATTTACTTGTTAATTTGATTATTTTCAGATAAACCAATCGGACATTTGCGTAAGTTTTAGAACGGCGCAACGCGTCAAGCTGCGAACGCACTTGTACTACATGGAGTATAGCTACAACGACGTGGACAATTTCGACGTCACCCTGGTCCTACAGTTGTCTATGGATCGGCTCCAGTTTTTGGAGAGATTGGTCAAATATTGGGAGGGTAGGTCGAAAGTTTTCTCTAGGTCGCATCGTGGCTTTTTTTCTATTTAAGCTCATGATTTTACAAACTATACGATCAAAATAACAGAGACAGTACATCTTTTCTCCTTTTTGTAAAACTATCTCGGTATGTTTGTATCGCTAGGAATACGAAAAAAATACTTTTTATTCTTTTTGGTAATGGCTCCACCAAGTTCACTTCACTCTCTATTTTGCCCTCCTCTAAACCACATTGGCAAAGTGAATTGTCTATGTGTATGCGCAGTTTAGCGAAAACACCGAGCAAAAGTTTCCTAAGCGAAGGCGAATTATAATAGAAGTTAATAATGTGGAAAATTGTTTGTGTTTGAAGAACTAGGGCCTAGTAGGTATACTCGGTCGGATACTAGCATAAAATTTGCCTCTAACACCCTTGGTCTTCTGCCACGAGTTATCCCAAGATTCCATCAGGTGTGATTTGGCCAAACCGGACCGATCACGAGCAGGAACGTAGAAGTGACATGGTTCACCAATCACAGTAGCCTGTTCAGCATAGAAGTCGGCGTCTCCATTTCCTTGGATCTCAGTATGGAAAATTATCGGCGAATACTTTATTGGGCTTATTTGTTGACATAAGTGTTAATGTCAAACCTATTAAAGTTAAAGTCAAAATAATTACAAAGGCCGTGGTCATGGGGTAGACACGGCCGCTGGAAAGTGTTCGAAACGTCGGGAATTTAAAATGTAAAATAAACGCGATAAAATCCGTAAAGTAATTTTATTTAATGGTCCATTGCTCTTTAAAAGGCCTATGTCCAGCAGTGGACTGCCAAAGGCTGTTTATGATGATAATGATATAATCTAGTTTGTAAATTATTTTTAGGTCCGCTAAGTGCTGCCATCTACCTGTCGGACTGCGAAGTGACCAAATTCGAGAGCTTCATACGCGACTGGTCTGGAACTTTAAGCAGTAGACGCAATATTGGCTATCATCTGGTATTCAAACATGACGCGGTAATATATTATATTGATATTAGTATCAAAATTCATGATTTTATCATCTACTAGCGACCCGCCCCAGCTTCGCACGGGACCTATGCCGATAGAAAATGTACCTACAATATTAAGCATGTGTTATACATATAAACTTCTTTCTCTTCAATCACTCTATCTATTAAAAAACCGCATCGGAATCTGTTGAGTAGCTTGAAAGATTTAAGCATACAAAAGCACATATAAGGATATAGTGCAGACAAAGCGATTTTGTTTTATATTATGTCATATATATATATATATATATATAAGAAAATATTTTACGAATACAAATAAAAGTTCCGCTGTAATAGTTTCTTTTTTAAATTTTGTATATATGACAGTGCAGTTTCGCTACTTTCAATAATAATATTTGGACGATAGTTTTCTGCCATAATTTTATATGTTAATATAGTAGCGTACAAACTTATTTTCCAACAATTTATAAATTATTTAATAACATGTTTTTTCAGGTACACTATCCGGTGAACTATTTACGTAATGTTGCCCTGGAGAACGTGAACACGCCTTACGTCTTTCTCATGGACGTTGATTTCGTGCCAATGGTTGGATTGTACGACCACTTGAGATATGCGATCAAGCTTGTCAATCCGTACGCGCAGAAAAAGGTATTTTTTTATATCATCATCATAATCATCATCGGCCCGTGATAGTCCACTGGTGGACATAATCCTTGCTTCATACACCCCTATCCGTTAGGGGTATTTTTAGTCAGTATCACGTACCACGCTGGTCCAATGCGGGTTGGTGGGTGGACCGACTTTTTACAAGACCATCCGCATGGATCAACTTATTTTTCGGACAATTGGGTGATCAGCCCAAATTAATCCTCATCAGGATCCATCTAGGAAAAAACAATGAATATTTGTTGAGTCCCCGCAGGATTTGAGCCCACGACCTCCGGTTTCTAAAGCACACGTCGATCCCACTAGGCTACGGAGGCAGTTTATTATATAAAATTATTCATTACTAGTTGTCCGTGCCGTCTTTGCAAGTACGCGTTTGTTTGTACAATTTCGGCTGAATAATGATATTTCAAAAGTTTCAAGTTACTTTATGGTTATTTTTTTTTTACACCGTAAGTTGATTTTAGTAAATATTTCTGTCGTTCAAATATCTTTTCTAATTTACAGTATGTTATTAATATTTTTTGTGTATGTTTGTGTGTCTTATATAAACTACTGGGTGCATTATTAAATATCACTTCATTACTATAAAGCTATATTCTCTTAATCAAATAATAACATAGGTTGAACAGCCTTATGTCCTATGGATTATTATTATGGGGATCTGCAGCCGGTTTAAACACAATATTTATACTACAAAAACAGGCTGTTAGGGCAATCTACAATCTGGGTTCACGGGAATCTTTACGTAATGTTTTTAATAAAACTAAAATTTTATCTTTACCCTCGCTATACATATTTGAAAATATTATGTACGCGCGTCAAAATATTCATATGTTTGCTAAAAAAGATATTAGGCCGCGCAGAAATTGAATTGAGCCCCTAGAGCTACCCAGATTTAGACTGACCCGAACCAAAAAATCTTTCATGTATATATAAGTATAAGAATGTTAATAAATTAAACGCCTGCCAAACGCAATCGAATGATTCGAGCTTTCGTAAAGTTGTCAAAACAACGCTTATAGGAAAAGCCTACTATTCTGTTAAAGATTATATTGAGGACCAAGATGTGTGAAATAGTTTATATTCTGCGCTTCAAATCCTGGTAACTTAAAAAATGTATTGGTCAAATTTTGTAAATACTAATATTTAAAAAAAGGCCGCAGATTTTCTTGCCGGTACTCAGTAGAGCCTAAATTGAATAAATGATTTTGACTTTGACTTTGAACAGCTTAATATATTATACTTTTTGCCTCCGGGAAATCCACTCCAAAAATCTAAAAATAACACCAGTGGCAGTGCGGGTTCGTACTGATATTAATAATAATAATAATATATACCTTTATTTTCTCTTTAAAAATACTTTACATATTAAAAAGAAAGGCCTGTGTTACTCAATGATAATAAAATAAATTAAATTTGATTAAGCCGTTTCTTACTTCAAACGTATATTACGTATATATTTTTAATCTTATCTTTCAACTTCCTTCTTAGCCTAGTGGTAAGGTAAGGGCGTGTGCTTTAGAAACCGGGGGTCGTGGGTTCAAATCCTGCGAACGAAATTTTCATTGTTTCTTCCTAGTTGGATAGGGCAATTTGGGTAGATCACCCAATTGTATGAAAAGTAAGACGATCCATACGTCGGATGGGCATGCAAAAACTCGGTCCACCCACCATTGGCGTGGTGGGATACGGTCGAAAAACTCCCTAGAGGAGAAGGCGTGCACTAGGGGTGACCTATGTCCAGCAGTGGACTAACACAGACTGATGATGAAAACTCTTTTCAAATTTACAGTAATATTACTAATATATTATTTTGTGTATGTTTGTAATGATTAAACTAAAAACAACTGTGCCAATATAAAATGGACAGTCTCGTAGTCGTACTGTTAGTATAAAGTATAGCCTATTACTAAGTGATTACGTACGTTTTTATTCTAGTGGGAGAATTTTTGGACTCGGCTTAGAAATTTCTAAATTTTGAACGTAATATACAAATCTTGTCCCCTTACAATATTAGTTAAAATATAGTTAAGAAAAAAGTATAACTACTTCACTAGTGTGTGTTAAATATTTCTCTCTCCTTCCAACGTCACAGTGCCTCGTGGTAGCGGCCTTCGAGACGCAGCGCTACAGGGCTTCGCCCCCGCGCAGCAAGGCGGCCTTGAAGGCGCGCCTCTCGGGCGACGTGGCGCCCTTCCGCGCCCGCGAGTGGCCCCGGGGACACCGCGCCACCAACTACACCAGGTGGCTGGCGGCCAACGCGCCCTACGAGGTTGGACGCGACTGTACTTGACGCTTCGCAAAATGTTGCACGAATGTACTGACGGCCAACGCGCCCTACGAGGTTGGACGCGACTGTACTTTGACGCTTCGCAAAATGTTGCACGAATGTACTGACGGCCAACGCGCCCTACGAGGTTGGACGCGACTGTACTATGACGCTTCGCAAAATGTTGCACGAATGTACTGACGGCCAACGTGCCTTGCGAGGTTGGACGCGACTGTACTATGACGCTTCGCAAAATGTTGCACGAATGTACTGACGGCCAACGCACCTTACGAGGTTGGATGCGACTGTACTTTGAGGCTTCGCAAAATGTTGCACGACTGTACACTATTTTAGGAAAGGCATGTTTGCTTAAGAAATAACATCTCGGATGTGATAATACTGTGTTACTGTGCACGAATGTACTGACGGCACACGCTCCTTACGATGTTGGACGCGACTGTACTTTGACGCATTGCAAATTGTTGCACGAGTGTACATTATTTTGGGAATGGCATTTTTGATATGACTACATTGTTTGCTTAAGAAAAAAAATGTGTGCGTGTACTAGCGTACACTCGTAAGAAGTGAAGTGAAACTTCTTTATGACGTTATTTTTCAAAAATAATTTACTAAATGCAACATTACAGAAATTGGTTAAATAAAGTTAAATTAGATAAAGTTTAATAAAAGGCTTTTATTATCATAGACATAAATACAAATTCTACAATTATTTCATTTTAGCTTATTACTACAAAGATTATTATTGAATTTTATTAATTGTAATAGAATTATTACTATCATTGATGTCGTTGTTATATATTTGTGTTATTAATGGCTCAATATTTTTATATTAATAAAGCAATGCTCTATAGTGATGTGATAAATATATAATGGCGCGTAACGGAAAAATGTTACACATAATTTTATTTTCAACCACGATAAATAAGTTTCACTTCAATTATTCGTATTTTTTAACAATGCTAACATTTGTAGAAATCAGTTTTCGTTTACTGTAATTTGATAACGCATGAAGTTAATGCATTAATTATGAAAATTAAGTATATCGCTATTATAATTTCGTATTTCTAATTTTGAAAATACTGCCATCTAGTTACAAAATGTAACAACAATATGAACCATACACTTAAGTATTTAAAACGTTACTACAATTTATGTAAATTTAACGCCATCTATGTAGATGGCGTTAAATCTTAATTTTATAAAAAATATGTGCATAGCGAAAAAAGATGACGCGTAACGAAAAAATGTTACACTAAATTTTTTTCCAACCGATAAGAAGTTTCACTTCAATAACATGTCGGATGTGACTGTACTGTGTTACTGTCAATTGCACAAATATACCGACACGACACGCATCTTACAAGGTTGAGCGCAACTGTACTTTGATGCTTTGGAAATTGTTGCACGAGTGTACCCTTGAATGTGTTTGACTTTCAACGAGGTGGCTACGACTGTACTTTGTAAAATTTTAGAAATGGCACTTTTGATACGTCAACATTGTTTGCTAAAAAATTAGATTTTGAATGTGACTGTACTCTGTTACTTCAGATGCACGAATGTACTGACGGCACACGCTGCTTACGAGGTTAGCGCGACTGTACTCTGTTGCTTTGAAAATTATTGCACCAGTATACCCTTATCCTTTAGAAGTAGGTATTCGATTTGATTGTACTTTGTTGCTTTGAAACTTGCACGAATGTACCGACGGCCAACGGTCCTTACGAGTTAGGCCGTGACTGTACATTATACTTTACATATTTTTGTAGGAGTGTACCGATTGAATGTTTATATTTGTTGACTGTTAAACATTGGAATAGAAGGTCAGCCATAATTGTACTTTGTTAAAGTTTAAGAATAGCAAGGCTTAGGAATTTCTTATAGCTGCACAAAAGTACCAATGGTCAAATCCTTTTACGAGCTTGGACGTGACTGTACTCTGTTCCTTTAAACCTTGTAGTTCGATTGTAATAACTGAAAACGCTCCTTACGAGATTGGACGCGACTGTACTTTGTTACTTTAGAATTCGATGCTCGAATGCACCAACTGCAATGCCCTTCACAAAGTTGGACGCGACTGTACTCAGATATTTTTAAAAGTGTTGCACGGCTAAAAGGTCTTCTTATGAGGCCATAAAATCTAAGAAAATGTATTTGTTGACTGTTAAACTTTGGAAATAGAAGGTTGGAGGCGAATTTCTGGACCGTACCCACCACGCCGGTCGAATGTGGTGGACCGACTTTTACATGCCCATCTGACGCATGCGTCATTAATTGGGTGATCGGCCCAAATTGTCCTAACCAACCAGAAAACAATGAATATCAAAGTTGTTCTTCCACAGGATTTGAACCCGACCTCCGGTTTATTAAGCAAGGGCCAATACTGCTACACCACGGAGGCGGTTAAACGTACATGTACTATGATTATACGCGACGTTCTATTTACAGACTTTGGACTACTAAGATGATAAATTAACTAAAAACATGTTTTGTAGTAATTCCTTAATAATTAATGGTTTTAACTATAACGAATTCAGCATTTTAAAATAGAATATGTACTAATAAAATGTGTCGTGTACTAGCGTACACTCGTAAGAAGTGAAGTGAAACTTCTTTATGACGTTATTTTCAAAAAATAATTTACTATATGCAACTTTACAGAAATTGGTTAAATAAAGTTAAATTAGATAAAGTTTAATAAAAGGCTTTTATTATCATAGACATAAATACAAATTCTACAATTATTTCATTTTAGCTTATTACTACAAAGATTATTCATTATTAAATAAAATTACTTTACGGATTTTATCCGTTTATTTTACATTTTAAATTCCCGACGTTTCGAACACTTTCCAGCGGCCGTGGTCACAGGGTAGACTGAGATGTCATGCGTCTTCTTGCCAGTGCTGAAGCGGAAAATTAAGATCTGGAAACCCCGCTTAATTACAAAGATTATTATTGAATTTCATTAATTGTAATAGAATTATTACTATCATTGATGTCGTTATTATATATTTGTGTTATTAATGGCTTATTAATAACAATATCGACAACGCTCTATAGTGACGTGATAAATATAAGATGGCGCGTAACGGAAAAATGTGACGCGTAACGAAAAATGTTACACTAAATTTTTTCCAACCCCCAATAAAGAAATTTCACTTCAACAATAATTTTGCTTACTTACTTGCATTGTCCTGTCCATTTCTGGCAGGCTTCCTATAACATTTTTTTATGTCATTTACTATTAGTATATAATACAATTTGTGTGTGTTTTTCTTTCAGGTCGATTGGCAATCGGACTACGAGCCATACTTGGTCGTGCATCGATCGGTTCCTAAATACGACACGCGGTTTTCGGGCTTCGGCTGGAATAAAGTATGTTGGCTCTTTATTCTCTCCTGTTAAAAGTAATCTCGTATATCAAAGTTCATTCTTAACGTGTATAATCATTACAAATTATTTCTGGTAGCATTTTCTTGTACCTTTATAGCTCTTTCTTATATAACCATAAGATTTGCGTTGTGTGCAAACACCGACATTTGCTGTGTACAGTTATTGCGATTCGTCACTGAGTTGTTTTTTTTTTATCTATAAAGTTATTCTTCCAGACACTTGTCTATAGTAAACTTTATATTACACAGAGTTCGTGGGAAGCTACCGTTCCCACGAACGAGGTGACCGATACTTTTTGCTAAAAGTGTAGGCCACACGTACACTAGGCGATTGTTATGTCTCCTAAGAATCATCGACGATCGGTTTGCGAACCGTAACGCCAACAACCATTTTAACGATTACCTCGGGATGTGTTATAACAACAACGTTATAACACATCCCGGAGTGACGGTTGTTGATCAAAGTTGTGGTGTCTTCACCGCATATTCATACTCGAGCGTAATTTTACATTTAGGTTAACGGGAACGCACATCTCTTCACTTGCTTTAACGAAAATCATTATATTTCGTTAATATTGAAGTGAAACTTCTTTATCGGGGGTGGAACAAAATTTAGTGTAACATTTTTCCGTTACGCGCCTTCTTTTATTTATCACGTCACTATAGAGAGTAGTCGATATTGTTATTAATAAGCCATTAATAACACAAATATATAATAACGACATCAATGATAGTAATAATTCTATTACAATTAATTAAATTCAATAATAATCTTTGTAGTAATAAGCTAAAATGAAATAGTTGTAGAATTTGTATTTATGTCTATGATAATAAAATCCTTTTATTATCTAATTTAACTTTATTTAACCAATTTCTGTAAAGTTGCATTTAGTAAATTATTTTTTGAAAAATAACGTCATAAAGTAGTTTCACTTCATTCTTACGAGTGTACGCTAGTATACGCACACATTTTTATTTTTTTATATTATAACCAATTACTGATAGAATAGGCATTAACGAAGTCTAATATCAAAGACAAATCGCTTGAAGCCAACGAATCCTTGTTATCGAACCGCCCCTATTCTAAATCCCCACGCGATGTTTGATCATTAAGAGCAAATTGTATTAGACGCCATAACTCTTTATTCACAAATTCTACCTTCAAATCAGCTTAACTATTGGACAAAATGTGTTTTATTATTCTCAGGTCTCGCATAGTGTTGAACTCCGTGCACAAGGGTACAGAGCGGTGGTGTTACCTGGTGCTTTCGTCGTTCATACACCACACGCGCCTTCACATGACATAACCGCTTTCAGAGCGGACCCACGGTACAGGATGTAAGTAATTTTCCTAAAGCAATCACTAAAAATCAGTTTTTTCACGGTTTGGTTTAAATATCACAGCGTCACGTAACGAAAATGCATTACGCCATCTCTGAGTGTAGTATTAAACTTTCTAGCTGTATCTGTATGTGTCTGAGCTGATTTCAATTACTTGCTCTTAATGTAGGAGGTTTTATGTTGTTTTTATTGAACGTAATGACTCGATGATAAATGATTTTACCTTATGAGAAGTGACAAGCCCTGTTTATAAAAAACGCAGCGTAACACGCTATAAGCATCCTTGCAACTATCGGACAGTCAGAGATATTACTGTGATGTATATAACACTAACTACAATACCCTTTCGATTACATAAACAGTAGTGTTCTCACACTTTTTCTTTGCATAATAATATAATCTGCAGCGGTATTTTCTTAACTAACCCCCTTCATAATAGTGACCTATAAAATTAGAACAAATCAGAGCGGTTATATCATATTTAAATCCTTGTTGTTGATGAGTTGTCATCACGCTGTCAGTCGCTGACATAAGATCAACCAATCACAACACCGTATTTACGCCATTTTATTTGATCGATATATTTTTACCAACGCTCTTGTTTAGTGCAACATTTTATTGTTTATTGTATTGTAACTTGTATTTTTGTGTCTGCAACACAATATCTCACCGCCTCTGTGGCGTAACGGTATTGGCTCTTGCTTTGGTTGGTGAGTTCGAATCTTGCGGGGACTCAACTAATTTTCTAAGTTGTTACCTAGCTTGGTTAGGACAATTTGGGCCGATCACCCAATTGTGTGAAAAATAAGATGATCCATGCGTCGGATGGGCATGTAAGAAGTCGGTCCACCCACCAACCCGCATTGGATCAGCGTGGTGGAATACGGTTCAAAACCCCTAATGGGGAAGGCGTGCATTAGGGGAGGCCTATGTCCAGCAGTGGACTAACACGGGCTGACGATGGTGATGATGATGAACACAAAATAAGTCATAAGCATTTTATTTTAGATGCCTCGCACTCTTGAAGCAGGAGTTCATCGAAGACTTGAAGAGGAAATACAACGTGACTTTGGACGAACCTTCAAAGTTAGACTCGATATATTTAGGACAGGCTAAAAGCATGATGCTCAAACAGAAGGAAAATGGTCAGCTTTAATAAAAACATAAACTAAGAAATATTACTAAGATTATGATGAAATATAATTAATTCTTTTGTTTACGCAAATGTATAGGACATTTATATATATATATATAGAACTTTTTACGAAACGTAAAAATGTAAAATTCCCGTTAAAATACCTTTTGTTCAATAATGATAAAATATACCGTATTTCTTGGATTAAAAGATACGCATGCTATGGGTAACGATACTTTCCATTTTTAAAGCTATTATGAAGATTACAAATAATTTTATTTAAATGAAAATATACAGCAACTGTCATTCTTAACTCATTCCACACCAATCGAATCCACCGAGAAGTTCAAACACTTCTAGAAGGTTAGTAATAAAAATGTTTTTTCGTTTTTCTTGCAGTCTTACAGATTATCATTAGGTCGACTTCTAATTTCCAATTTCACAGAGCGAATGGAATCTGACCTATACACTCCAAACGGTACATTGCATTTGATGAAGGATTACATTTTAATACGTAAAAAGACACCGATTTCCTATGACTACCGGGACAGACATTTGACATGCCGATCTCAATATATAAATATATCATCTTTGTCTATGTCACATCAATCCTCATCTTAATCCATCCCTCTGATAACTGCCCCCGTAGCCTAGTGGTATGGGCGTGTGCCTTAGAAACTGGAATTCTTGAGTTCGAATCCTGCGGGGACTTAACAAATTTTCATAGTCCTAGTTGGTTAGGGCAATTTGGGCTGATTACCCAATTGTCTAAGAAGCAATTTTAAAACATTGGACCAGCGTGTTGTGATACGGTCCAAAACCCATAATGCAACAGTTGTATTAGAGAGGCCTATGTCCAGCAGTGGACTATCACAGGCTGATGATGATGATGATCAATCCTCATTGTTAATATTCGTCATTATTAATATCAGCTTTTGGTAGCATTTGATACGTTAAAACTTTCATTAGCTTAAAACATGTATTGGACAATAGTGTCATGTTCTTTTGTCGTAAAGGACTTCGAGTTTCTGGCAGTTCGATATATAGAAAAGCATTTGTTTTCTTTATGTACAATATATATATTAGGCTTTTTTGCGTATTTATATCTCTTATAAGTCTAACATAAGCTCAATAGTACAAGTTGTCTTTTAGTCCAAAATATACGGTGCGTGTAATTTGTAACAACAATGATACAAAAAAGTTACAGTTTTAATGCATAGTTATTATGCCGATGAATCAATTGAAGTTGCTTAACGGATTTGAATGGAGTTACTTATAGGTCCGTTCACTTTATCGCCTAAAAACTGATCGACAATAAATTAACAATTTAAATATCAATCGATACTAAGAAATATAATTAACAAAATACAAAAAAAAAATGAGAAAGTTATTCAACAATTCACGTAACTTATTAAGTCATTTTGCAGAAATTATTTTACAGTAGCCGTTTGTGTAACGTTTTTTAAACTTTGCGTCAGGATAAAGTACGACCGCGGTTTTTGTTTGACATTTATATCTGCAATTAGGCTAAAGTATAGTTTGAGTACAGATGTACACATCATTTAAAACATTTTCGTCATTTCATATAAATAAGGTCACCGATACTTATAAGTCACTATGTTAAATACATTTATATATTTGCCTCATTGCAAAGTATGAATCTCCAGTTTTACATTGCAAATGTAATTTTAAGAAACGAAACAACGATATCTGTATAAGTCGATTAAAATATAAACATAAATGAAGGCATAATATTTATACGCAATGAATATAAGATTATTACTGTAGGTTCCGTACAGTGATATAAAAAGAGATTTTTTACTTTTAAAACTTGTCGCATAATCTTTTAGTTGCGTGAATGTGTTTATATTCGGTTCATTTAAATAAATGTCTACAAGAATGTGTAAGAGTCACTTTGAACTATAATACATGTATACTCTAGAGCTGTCTTTAAGTAAACAACAGTACTAATTCAAGGTTTTTTTTTATTTTATGAATTTAGTTTTCAATTAAAATTCATTTCATACTTTTCTATAAACACATTTATACACATTCATAAAAGAGATTAAACATTTACATAACATTTTAGTAATAACTACATAACGAGATACTTGTTGTGTTTTTATTAGTGGATTCTCATCATGCAATCAATTTCTACGACTACAATCTACTAGAAATCACCTAATGCAGGGCTGTCCAAACTACATGGGACCCAGGGCCAACAAAAATGACTCAATACATTGGCGGGCCGCAAAATAATTATAAAAATAAAATACAAGTATAATAAGTATCATTATTTTATTATCTACTTTATCATTAATTTGTCTTTTACAATTATGTCAACATCAACCTCAATAAACTAATATTGTATTAACCTCAATATATTAAAATTGTAACTAGACGTAGTGCATGTATCTCTGTCAATGAAGACCTGTATTTAGATTTTATAAATTTCATTCTTGTACCGTGTTTTGGACAGCCCTGCCCTAATGGATAGGGGTGGCTTATGTCCCGCAGTGGACTATCAAAGGCTGACGATGATGATGATGAGATGATGAATCTACTACTAAAATCCATAGTACTCACTATGGATTTTATTATTTATATTTACTATAATGTATGATAATATTGAAAGTTATAATCAACTATGTTTTAAATTATTTTTATCTGTATTCTAGAACAAAATGTATTATTATTATGTATCCTTATATTGTATCTTAGTTTAGCTACATTCGTATTTTTAAGAAATATATTTGTCATTTACCAATGAATTGTATTAAAACAATTGATTTCTTTTCAACTTTTAAGTTGAAGTAAATGGAAATTAATAATAACTGTTCATAAAAAACATTCTATTTTTACTTGATTATCATAATAGTAACCAAAAATTTGTAGATACACAATGAACAATCTAATAGAAAACTCATACAAAACGTAAGTAAATTTCGCCATAAAAATAAACTTATATAATAGTTTCAAGTTTTAATAAAATAGTATTATTAAAACCATTTCGTATAATTGATACATATATTTTCACATTATTAGTCAATACCCTAAGAAAGCATGCCACTTTTTTAATAAATATGTGTTTATTTAAAATATGTTAAAATCAATAGGTGACTAAGACATTTACATCATTTTCTTGCATATTTTTGTTATGAAAACTCTTTTAGTCAGTGTTGAATCTTCTGAAAAATTGTTTTAGATTACTATTATTATTTTAAGTGAATATTTTAATATGATAATTTTTATCTGTATGTAGGCCTAAAATATATGCTTTTTCAATTTACTATATGAACTGTTATTTTTGTGTATAAAAGTTATGAATTAATCGCTTATTTTTAAATAACCGTCATTTATCACTTAATTTTTGTTATTATTTAAATTAAGAAAAAAACATTCAATATTTATTTTAATTAATTTTAGTCAAATGAAATTGTTTTATAATTTACTTACTTCAATGTTTAAGATTGCGCTTTCCTAAAAGCAGCTATATCTTGATTCCTAACAAGCCAAAGTTAAAACGTTTATTCATAAATGGAAGTATATTTTATTTACAATCCTAATTTAATTATATTTATAAAGAATATAACATTCATAGTATTATTTTAAAGCATTTTATGGTTATATACGATTTATTTTTCATTATTAACAATGTATTAATGGCAATTATAAGGGTTGTGTAAATGGCGTTATAATAAAGTAAACAAAATTGATTGTATTTGTGTTTTAATTCACCTTACTAATAGCAAGCTTTTTAACTATAATTAATAATAGTACTTTAATGAAAGCTTCATTTTGCTACATAATTAAAGAAAACCTCGTAAATGGCAATAAATAACGATGTTATGTTTTGTAATACTTTTAATTTAATCACAGTATGTATGACATAAATAAATAACTGCAGCAAACTATAAAATTTATTTCAGAAGAACATTGACGGTTTTCTAATCATCAATGGTACTGATAAAACTACCTCCGTAGCCTTGTGGCAAGGGCGTGTGCTTTAGAAACCGGAGGTCGTGGGTTCGAATCCTGCGGGGAACACAACAAATTTTCATTGTTGTTTCCTAGTTGGTTATGGCAATTCGGTCCGATCACCCAATTGTCTGAAAAGTAAGAGGATCCATGCGTTGGATGGGCATGTAAAAAGTCGTTCCACCCACCAAGCCGCATTGGACCAGCGTGGTGTGGGGTACGGTCTAAAAACCCCCTAAATTCTGCCGTTATCAAACGTTTTGTTATCTTGATATATATATAATTATTTCTTTTGTTCACGCGAATACTACACATAGAATTAAAGAACTTTTTACCGATTTTATCGCGTTTATTCTACATATTTCAATGCTTTAAAATTGATGTGTATATTATGTTATGTACTAAATAAAACATTTTTCTTTCTTTCTTTCTAAATGGAGAAGGCGTGCATTAGGGGATGCTTTGTCCAGCAGTGGACTAACACAGGCCGATGATGATGATACTGATAACTAAAAGACCTGTAGATCTTTATTCTGTGCACATGAGTCCTGGATTTGCCATGACGTTACCACGATGCTTATATCTGCTATAAAGTAGTGTTCTCAAAACATTGTAGTTTTCCGGTGCAGAGGGGTATTATAACATTACTACAGTACACATTTTAATGCCATTTATAGGTTAGTTAGAGACTTAACATCCGAGGTTTGACGATAAATAACATATTAAAATTGCGAAGTTTAACATTCACCAATGCATTTAGTGTGAAGGGTTTATCTCTTAATGTATGTGTACAGATAAATACCCTATAAAACATCAGTATTGAACTGAGGTTATCAGCTTTTAGTTTATTGCCCACAGTCATAATCGTTTTTAATTTTTAAATTGACTTTATTACAATAAAACATTGTACATAAAGTAAGCTTAGAATAATCGAGAAACGTTTTAAAAGAAAGATTGCCTCAGATCAATTCTCTGATGAGGAAATAATGTCTATCAGTAGGCCTCCTTCGCCATATTAGAGTCATTGGTCAACAAATTGTTGCTTTTAGGGTTTTCCTTTGAGATAAGAAGCCAAAGTAGGACTACGATCTGGAAATCCAATTCCTGTATATCCTTTTTAAGTGTCTCTACCGCTTTCTTTGCTGCTACTACTGGAGAAGTATCATTCATTGATGATCCCTTCTGCTCTGTCCTCTGCTTGACCTTCTCTAACTTTGCCGTTAACTCGTTCAACCTTTCCTGACGCTCTGTTACACCGACACTCGCATCTTTATACTCGTTGTTAACTTTATTCAGTTCATTTAATAGCATTCCGTACTCTTTGACCAGCGGTTCGAATTGTTCGTTCAAAATGTTCTCTCTAGCGGCGACTTTATCCATACTAGAGGTGATGCTGCTGTGCATTTTGTTTAGCTGCGATCCTGTTGCCTTCAACTTACCGCAGAGTTCGTTTTTGTACGTCGCCATTTGCGACAATCTCGCTCGCCAATCCCTGCCGTCCGCTGATATCTTCAATCTCAATGCCGGCGCCACTCTTTCGATCTCTAACTTCCACTCATCCCAATCGTGCATTATACTAATCGGTTTTGTCGGTTCCTTCTCATTTCTCTTCTCGTCGCTAGATTCATCGGAATACAAATCTTGGTCCTCTTCAACTTTATCTAGAAATATCTCTGTCTCGTCTTCAACTTGGTCGATGTCATCTCGGATTTCTTCTGAATCGTTTATGTCTACTATCGGTTTCTGCCATTCAAAGTTTTCCTTCTTTAATGCCTCATCTGCTAACACGTTTAATATGTAGCACACTTGTTCACCACATCCCTGTTTGAGTTTGTGCGATGAGAAGTCAACGGATATCTCTTTTTCCCTTAACACGTCTAGTATGCTGGCTATCAGGGCATTTGGGTCGTCTTCCTCATTGGGTTGCTCCAACTCCTGGCCTGACTTCCTGATCAGCCAGGCGGCTGTTGAGGCAAACGCGAAGAACTGCTCTACGGGATTGGTAGATGTGAGAAAGTAATAACGGCTCATTGGCTTCATTTTGATGACAGGTCGCAGCTCCGTGTCGATTTTGAGCAGCCGCAGTTTGTCCATTAAGTTCAAATCCATAGTAATGAGCTGAATTAGAGAGAGTGATAAATATTTAAGAACAAAAAGTATTCAAAAATGTTAGTGTTTAATTGAAAAAATAAATACTACATGATATTTAAATAATTACGTTAATCTCATAACAAGAATTGACATAAGCACTGGTTGTGTTTATGTCAATTCATGTTATGAGTTATTATACTACTATATTTTATTTATTAATGTCTGATAAATTAATATTCGCATGCAGTTTAAATTAGGTAGGTAATTGGGAATAATATGCAATCATTATTATGTTAGAATCACAAGCAGAATCAACATCATAATTAAAAATATCTACAGAGTGAAATTTACATATTTTTTTTTAAATATATAATATGCATAAACCAACCTTATACAGGATATATGATTATATGAATTATATTCGATCCTTGGCTTAAATTAAAACCACTTTAATGCGATTCGATTGTAATCAAATATCTTCGGTACAATGTATTAAAACATTGTTTGTGTGTACGTTGCCATGACAACGTTATGTTATGTTCCATTATTTATCTGTCAAATCGTTCACAGATTGTACATAAAGGGAGACCATTAAATAAAATAACGAGGAAAAAAATTAACTACCAATGTTTTACAAGTCGTTAAAAAGCGCTAAGAAATAAAATAGATCTGTTAACAAGATTTACTTTAAATATCCCAGTTAGGGCATTGAAGGTCGTTTTAGCAATTACAGAATATGGTATAACAGGAATGTGGGAAGTGCGTTTGGCGCGTTTCGCCTTATCGTCATCTTAATTGAATCGTTAAAATTAAATGGATGTGACATTATTTTAATGGATTGCAATTGTCTATTGCATTACAGATACGTTAAAAAATATTGTGCACATTAAAAAAACAACTGTTAATGCTTTCAAGTATTTTAATTAATGTGACTATAAACTTTGTGTTGAGATTATTTAATATAGATAATGTACAGTCTGAACTATATGAACACAAATTATATTATTAAAGAGTGATGGTTCCAAAATGTATTAAGTATACCTATTTGTTAAATATCCTATTCTCCTAAGTCCTAGGCTCATAATTGTAACATTACTCTTTATTTTATAGATTCTGACGTCATTTGACGAACATACTGAATAATTTCAGTTATCTAGTAATTTTTAAAACTTTATAGTTGGTATAAGGTCGATTTCTATTCTAAAAAAATAATTAAATACAAAAACAAACGAGCGTAAATCGACCGGCTTTTGACTTCCCAACCCAAACGGATTAGCAGCATTCCATAGATGAATAAGATGTCTTTGGCAAACATGGCCGACTTTTTGACATAAAGCATTTTAAATTTCGATTTTGCGCTAACCGACTGTTAGACCAGCCCAGACCTAGTAGGATCCTAGGATAGCATAGGACCTAATAGGATATCCTAGACTGGTAGGAATTAATCCGAATATAGTCTAATGTGAAACTCTTCTAACGCCAAAACGTACAGCTCCTCATATTTGTCTTAACTTAGCCTGTGTTGACATTTATGGGATGAAACCAATCGGTGTATTGTAAGTCTTTGTTGCAAACTGTACTTTGTATAGGCCGTAAGGTATAACATAGAATTTTTTATTTATAAATTAAACTATCGCAAAACAGAGCTATGTCGAAAGGTCAGTAACTGTTAGCTTAAGTTAGTACCTATTAGCCCAATCGACTCCAACTACGGCAGCTTAACTATATAAGATATTAGCTATATACGCACGGGCTCATGTCTTCACTGTCATAAGCCAATGGGACGGATTAACGACACGAAATCGGGCGCAGGAAGAAAAGTGAAGCATTATCTCCACTATTTGCCTGGAGATGATGCGGCAAAGTTTCAGCCAAATTTGGCCGAAACCGAAACCGAAAGTTCGGTCGGACACTAATTTTTAGTAACAAAATCTCAGTTTTTTTTATAGCGTACGTAGGCAGACGAGCAATCGGGGCCACCTGATGGAAAGTGGTCACCGACCCCCATAGACATTGGCAATACTGGTATCACCAACGCGCTGTCTACCGTGAGACATTGGAGTGACCCAGTAAATACGCTGGCTACGGTGCCCTTCAAACCGGAACACAGTAGTGTTTTCACATTAGTGCTTTGCGGTAGACGGTCTCCTGTAAACAGGGGACCTACCACCGGTGAAGGGGACCTTCCACCGGTACAGCGGACCTACCACTGGTATTCATGTACAACAGAAAGGTACTGCTACAACAGTTAAGTTACCGTATTAAAAGGAAAGAATTTAATAACATAATGTAGAATATTTCAGTAAAAAAATTAAGCAACGAGACTATAACGAGATATTAAATAAATAAATACATATCGATCGAAAAGAACGTTTCGTAAATTAACCAACATTCTTTATCTTATTCGATTTTGATGTATCCGACTTCTATGAACTTTAGCCAACTTCGACCGTGTAACGTGAACACGAGCTTTAAATCTTCAGTTGGCAGCTGATTATCAAGGTCAAGGGAAGTCGTTAAACAGTTTGGCACAACCAGCTAATGTTTTAGTGGCCGGGGCGCCGACCGCTTTGCCCCAAATAAAAGTAATGCACGAAAACAATAGCTATGACAATAGACGGAGCGCGCGAAAATATCGACGCCATCTTGGTTTTTTTGGCAGTGAAACGTCATTGTTTGGAAATGTTACAAGATGTTACGAGAACGTGACGCGCTTTAAATGGGGCAATGGGAATATATTGCTTTTTTAATGTGTTGTAATAGCTAAGCAATGACGGAGTACGTAAGAACAAAATTCTTTTGTTATAAAATTAGGTCAATTTTATTTTATATTAATTGAATACTTTTGTATAAGATTTATCAATCTACTTATAAAAAAAACCTGATAGATGGTTATCAATTGTAGTAAATATACTATAGTTTAGTGAAATTAAGTTTATTTTACAACTCTTGAGAACAAATATGGAGGTAGAAAGATGTGATTTATTTTGTTTACGTCCGATAGTTTATGGACTTCCACAAATAATTCAATACGAAAATTAGCCAAATCGGTTAAACCGTTCTCGAATTTTAGCGAGACTAACGAACAGCAATTGATTTATGTATATATATATAGATTAAAAGTCGATGGGATTGCTTTTAAGATTTGTATTCTTTACCCCGCTATCAAAAGCGGACCATATCTGACCACCAATCGTCGTTAGTTTTTTTAATTCTAACTTATAAGAAACAAAACATACATTGTGAGCTTTATGAATTAAACACATTTTTAACAAAAGCATCCCTCGAGACATGCCAACAGGTAAGTATAAAGTTTAGTATTTATATGGTACCAATAGAACCTAGACTGAACCTAATTTAAAAAGGAAGCGGAAATCAAAGGGTGGCGAGACTTACAGAGCTTCTTTATTGAAAAAAATTTAAAACTATATAATTGATCACTATGCCTATGTATTTACAAACCCTACTGATGCTTGTGTGAAGAATAAATATTTATAGAAACCATTTAGACCAGAACATGACGAAATTGCTATGAAGCTTTTTTATTCCTTCTGTGTCATTAAATAAAGTTATTCGAATATGAATCTTATTTCGCTTTAATTAAATGACTAGGATGCTTTGCTACGAGTCCTTACTGGCAGTGTGTCATAAGCCGAGACGGTGACCGCAAGCATTGATTTATCAATTGGTAACTTTCCGAAAATTCGGATAAAATCAAAGCCGTGAAAATATTTCTGACGCGTTATTCAGCTGCACGCGTTCAGTGTTATCATGCCTATGGGCATGAATCATACTTTGTCGTTGAAATCATTGTTCTGTCCTTGATATCGCTTATAATGATAGAATTGGAGTGTCTGGTCGTACTTACAATAACGTAGTCGGTCGTACTTAAAACAACCGTTTAAAATTCTGAAGCCTAGTGGTATGGTCGTGTGCTGCGGGGACACAACAAATTTTCATTGTTGTTTTTTTGCTGGTTAGGGCAATTTGGGCTGATCACCCAATCTTCTGAAAAGATAAGATGATCCATGCGTTTGATGGTGGAAGTCGGTTCGCCCGCACTGGATCAGCGTGGTGGGATACGGTCCCAAACCCGCCAATAAATAGGGGTGTATTAGGGGCGGCCTATGTCCAGCAGTGGACTATCAAAGGCTGATGATGATGATCTGTCTGTTTGCTCCGGCTAATGTATTGAATGATTGGTCCGATTTTTACGAGACTTTTACTGAAAGATAGTTGGTGATACTGGGAGTAACTTTATTAGGGAAAAATCACGGGCTCATCACTTTTGTGATAGTCACAAACTTTTATCAACAGAGCAAACGTGCAGCAAGTGTACGGCAAGGGAAAAGCGAGCGGGGTCATATATAGGAACCGGTGGTAGTAGGGGAAAAGGGCTTGTCAAGTTTGAGAACCGTCTTGGTAGCAAAGACATACGGAAAATTCCAGAACTCATATAATGATGAGACAGTATTTGACTGACACAGGCTGATGGTGGATGAGCTTTTTGATGGAACGGGAACAACTAGAGAATTACTCCCCTTGTTACCTATCTGTCTTAAAACTTACTTACTTTAAACTAACGATCTATCTTAAAAGAAAAGTGTTTACATAACTCAGTTCCGGTTAGAAGGGCACCGAAACTACACCCGAGACAAACAGGAGATAGAAATGCTAGCAGTAAAATACCAGTAGAGTCGAAAACTACGTCTTATTGTTGATGGACTATGATTACAGCAATAATATTCTTTTATACACACGACCTTCACATCTTTTCTTCATCAACACACTAAAGCTGAATGTTTTATAGAATTTTGTCGTAAAAGCTTACACATTGCCTCAATAAAATTTAGCAAACAAAGCTAACTTTTACATACTACTTTCCATTTATAAATACATACTAGCGGGCTGACAAACGTTATCCCAGACTATATTTAAAACGTTTAGAATATTAAACAAAGTAAGAAATGAAAGTTCAAGTTGATTCATCAGTCTACTTGCAGTATAGATCACCTAGATACCGACTTCAGCGCCATCTGCTAGGCTTATTTATGAATAAAAACTAGTGTCCGACCGAACTTTCGGTTTCGGCCGAGTTTCGGCCAAAAATCAAGTTTCGGCCGCAGTTTCGGTTTCGGCCAAAAAACCGAAACCGAAACTGGTTTCAGAAGTGTTTTCAATTTCAAAATAGTAGCGAAAGTTAAATGTATCATTGCTACAATCGAGCTCAGATCAGTCGATTTTAGTTCAGACAAACATTCCAAGTTTGACAAAAGAAATTGAGGAGGGAACAAATAGGAGTGAGATCAAAATATATATTAAAATTCAAATTAAAATATCTTTATTCAATATTGAACTTTAAACTTGCTTATTGATTGTCAAACACACTACCACCGGTTCGGAAAAAGACGTCTCAGACCAGAGAAGAAACGGCGAAAGAAACTCAGCGGGCTATTTTTTATGTCATCTTTTAAAAATAACAAACAATTTGATAATTCGGCACTACATTTTATGCAATTTTGATACAAGACCTGGAGCGAGCATTCCATTACCAGGCTGTGTTATCATTTAAAAATTCATTAATATCGTAATAACCTTTAACACATAAACGTTCCTTGACTACCTTTTAAAATTTATTAATAGTTAAATTCTGAACGTTTACTTGGATTTTGTTGTAAAAACGTATACATTGTCCCTTAAAAGACTTACTTATTCTTCACAGTTTAGTTGCTGGAAGAATTAAATTATGTTATACTCCTTGGTAACCAAAAAATAAATACAAATAATACTGGAAAGTGTAGCTCAGATATTTGTTGTGTTAATAAAAAATCTTCTAGTCTCTTTACTTTTTTTCTGAATGTAGTCATTTGTTTGCTATGTGTGGCGAAATGTTCTCGAAAAAAGAGAAAACCAAAACCCAAGTGCGAACTTGTCATTAAAAACCACTGTTATAAAAAGTTAACAACGCAAGAGATTTATTGCGGCTCAAAGGCAACGTGAGAAGAGACTGCTCTGTCTTAATCAATTGTCGCAAAGTGGGCTTCTTAATTTCGAGTAGGGAGAAAGTACACGGAAGACGAAAATGGTTGCAGACGTCCATCGAAGCCAGTAATCAACAAAACACAATAAGAATATGCTGCCATATTCGAAAAAAACTGTTTTAGCGATTGAAGAATTACCATCTGATACCTAATCCAAGAAACGAGGATACTCAACGCATATTAACAAAAATTTTGAATATGAGAAAAGTCTCCGCAAGATGGGTGCAGAGAATCAGAAACAAAATCGACTTCGAAGATATTGTTGGACAAGTTTTAAGAAGATTCTAAAAACTTTAAATCTAGTTTTGTGGCAGTGGACGAAACATGGGTGTATCCCATGTGGCCGTGGTATATGGCCTGGCCGGGGTATGGCCTCAATATTTTGGGACTCAGAAGTGATATTGTTGTTTGATTACCCGGAGCATGGAACCATCATTAAAGATTATGCAGCTTTAATACCGAGGTTGAGAAATGCCTTGACAATCTAACATAAATCTTGACATTATACCGGCACATAGGTTGGCATTAGCGATGGCCACCGTTCAGCATGCTAGCGTACAATTGGTTGAGCATCCCCCTCTTCACCAGATCTGGCGCCTAGCTATTTTTCATCTTCTCTTCAAATTGATACAATACTTAAAAGGAAACATGTGTTAAAACTATATATAACAAGTAAACTACCTCCGTAGCCTAGTGGTATGGGCGTGTGCTTTAGAAACAGGAGGTCGTGGGTTCGAATCCTGCAGGACACAACAAATTTTCATTGTTGTTTCCTAGTTAGGTTAGGAGCAATTTGGGCCGATCACCCAATTGTCTGAAAAGTAAGATGATCCATGCGTCGGATACGCATGTAAAAATCAGTCCACCCGCCAACCCGCATTGGACCAGTGAGGTGGATACGGTCCAAACCCTAACGGATGAGGTGTATTAGGAGGCCTATGCCCAGCAGTGGACTAACAAAGGCTGATGATGTGATAACAAGTAAACGATGCCGTGGTGACCTTTTGCAGGACCAAGACAATCCTTTTTAAAGGATTGAAGCATTGGAAACTTGGAACGCTGGACTTGGTGTGTGGTGGACTCGGAGATTATGTAGAAACATAAATAATTAAGCTATCATAGTCATTATATTCTATCTCATTTTACTTTTGATCCCCTCGGAACTACAAATACAAACCAAAGTATTAATTAGTAAGATTTCAAAATACCTATACTTAGTCTTTAATGAAACAGTCACAATTATTAATTTATTTATTAATAACTCATATTGACTATAATAAATTTATTTGAAAGAAGTTAATATATTTTTAATATTTTGTTACATAAAAATATTATTAGCAACTTTAATAAACGATTACCACACGTTTAATATACTGTCTCCATTCCATGACTATAATAAATCAAAATAGGCATAAAGGTCCATATTTTAGTATTTTAAGAATTTTTTGACTTGATCACGTAAGTTTCGGTTTCGGTTTCGGTTTCGGCCGAAACTGAACCCTGACCAGCTTTCGGTTTCGGTTTCGGTTTCAGCCGGAAAAACAGTTTCAGTCGGACTCTAATAAAAACTATCTTTTCTTCTTGAATACAATGTCAACACAAGTACCTACATACGCGTACGAAGAATTATATATAAAAAGACATGAATTTAATGTTTTGAAGTTCAGTTTTAATCTCAAAGCGGGCATCTTTAATAGAAAGGTGTGAGCTATAACATCTATTGTCATGAATCACTACCCGGTAGAAGCTTAGTCATCGCTTACTATTCATGTTGCACGCTGTTAAGTGTACACAATCTACGTTAGAACATGATAAGCGACACTTGGTTTTGTAACTGTTTTTTTTTTCATTTACAATGTTGTCAAGTGGAATGCTCTAACGTGAAATGTTACGTCTCTTTCACCCAGTAATTATGCCAGCTATGACCCAGGTATATTACAGACATTTGCATCCGTATTTGTAAATGCGAATTCATCATGATCATCATCATCAACCTGCTAGACATAGGTCTCCCCTTTGGTATTGAACCGTATCCACCACGCTGGTCCAATGCGGGTTGGTGGGTGGACCGACTTTTTGCATGCCCATCCGACGCATGGATCGTCTTGCTTTTTAGACATTTAATTGATCGGTCCAAATTGCCCTAACCAACTAGGCTGGCGGAACGAGACATAAATGGATTTGTGGCATCGGCTGATGCTTTTTTCATGAGAGTGAAGATTCAGTGCGAGTAATTCGCATTTTACTGCTTTTAACTGCCTCCGTAGCCTAGTGGTAAGGACGTGTACTTTAGAAACCGAAGTCGTGGTTTGAATCCTGCCGGACTCAACAAATTTTCATTGTTGCTTCCTAGTTGATTACAGCAATTTGGGCCGATCACCCAATTCTCTGAAAAATAAGAACCATGCGGTTTGGCATGTAAAAAGTCGGTACACCCACCAGTGTGATGTGATACGGTCCAAAAAACCCCTAATGGAGGAGGTTTCTCTTCGGGTATTCATTTCATCTATATGCCGTCCATGAACCGTTTTATGGACATATTTTTAAGAATATTTAAATTTTTTTAAATGCAATAACTTTTATGTAAACTAAAACTATATTATCTTAAATAAGATTTAAATGTGCCAGATTATAACCTTTAAAAAAAATTACAATAAAATGCTTATACAATGAAGTGTTATGTCGATAAAATTATATGCGAATGTGCTCTTAAATGTCATTATTTACTTAGCACGTATTTTTATTATTGTATATAATTTACTAGCAACCCCGCATCCCCCCTTGTGGGTGGATTTTCTTAAAATCCGTTCTCAGCTGACCTCTACTCGGCGAAAGGAATATTCCTACCAAATTTCAAGTCGCTACGCCTTATGGTTCCAGAGATATCGCTATGAGTCAATATATAGGTGGAAATCTCTTTTATATATAAAGATAGATTAAGCCATGTACTGTACTAAGACTTCAACTATAGACGCCTTGTTAAATTCTAAAAATATAGCTACAGTCAGTATATGTGATTTTATTGCGGTTAGTTAAAAAATTCGGGAAGACGGAGCGTCGGTCCACCCCCGACCAGGTGGGATGCCGATCTCCGTGCAGTAGCCGCTTCAAGTTGGCAGCGAGTAGCAAGGGATCGGCGGATGTCGTTCATTGAAAAAGGCCTATGTCCAGAAGTGGACGGATAAAGGCTGATAATGATAATGATGAAACAGTAACAAATTGTACTATATCGTGTTGTCAACAAATAAAACTTAATTACTTTCAAGTGTTTACTCAAGTTTTTAAACTAAAAAGCTTTAAGATTTGTTATCAAAGATATTTCAAAAGAACATAACCGTAACCCATTTAATATTACCTACAACGTGGACAGTGTTTAACTGAAAAGTAACAATTACTGCATAACCTTTTAAGGCAGTATTTATGTTGACAAAGAAATAAGCCTTCGCATTTAACGCTTTAAAGATCACTAGAACAAAGCAACAAAAGGTCTCATAATGATTGAAATGTGTTCATTTTGTTACGCGATTAACGAATGTTGAATAGAAACATAATATAAAAGATGATAAAGATTGTTGTAAAAGGCAACAAGTGACATCTATACTACAGATAAATTCGTTTGAGGATTTGTACGACTCGAATCATAGAAAGGAAAGAAAAAAAACAACAATTTTAGTTATTTAACAAGATATTTAGTTTAACTTAATCATAGGAGAAACTGGTATAAACAAGCTTAGTGTCAATCAATAATGGCGCCCGAAGCCAACGCGCTCTTATTGGTTAACCGCGGCCATGTTTAGTCCGCACGCATTCATCGTCATCATCAGCCTGTGTTAGTCCACTGCTGGACGTAGGCCTCCCCTATCCATGGGGGGTTTTGGATCGTACCCCACCACGCTGGTTCAATGTGGGTTGGTAGGTGGACCGACTTTATAAATGCCCATCTGACGCATGGATCATCTTACTTTTCAGACAATTAAATGATGATAGAAGGTTCAAGTAATGCATTTGGTATTGCAAAATGTGTTTTTAATTGTTGATGATGTCATATATATCAAGATGTCAATGTAAACTAAAACTTATGCTCTAGGATCACTAATTTATCATTAATATAAAGTAACCTTACCTTATACGATTAGGCATCGGGTGGGTTTCTAAAATTGAATCACAAAGCCAAATAAATCTTTAAAAATTCTAAATTTTTCCAGATTTTAACTTAATTTATCGCTTTGCAATGTGGAATTAAGACATAAATGTCTCTAGCTATAAAAGTTTATCTGAGATGTGGTTTTGATACAAAAAAATTATATTTGTAAATTAGTAATTCTTCAAATTATATAATTCATCATCAGCCTGTGTTAGTCCACTGCTAGACCTCCCTTCATTATGCCTTCGCAATTAGGGGGATTTTGGACCGTATACCACGCTGGTGCAATGCCGGATGGCGGGTGGACCGACTATTTACGTGCCCTTCCGACGCATGGATCAATTTCCTTTTTAGATAATTGGGTGTTCGGCCCAAATTGCCCTAACCAACTAGGAAACATCAATGAAAAGTTGTTGAGTCCCCGCAGGATTCGAACCCACGACCGCCGGTTTCTAAAACACACGCCTATTCCTAAGGATCAGTAAGGACAGAAGCCTCTACATCTTTGTCTTTTTTGTGAATGTTTTTCATTCTAGAGTTTTACTCAGAAAATTGGACATCTATTAATCATTCAAAATTTTATATCATTTGTGTAAAGTGACTGAGTGTAGAGTTTATATATGTATATCTCTCTCTGTATATCTCATACAGTAGAGGAGAAGTGAGTGTAAAAATGCAGTCAGATAATAAACCTTATGTCTTAAAGCTCACTTACGTTTACTTTTAGTAAGAGCCGAGTAAATTAGTAGAAGTATGAAAATTTTTGATATATACATTGCAATTGCGTCATTTGGTGTCCCTGTTTTATAGAATTTTAAGCAGTAAATCACCATCAGATAATCTCGAACATTCAAATGCCACAACTAAAAAAATAATTATTTCTTTAAAAAAAAATCGCATGTGACCGAAATGCGAATATATAATTGAGTTGAGCGCAAGTTGGTATATTTCCTGTAACAATTGTATCGCACGAGAAAAATTTAACCGTTTTTTTTTAATAGTTGTTTTATATTTATCACGTATAAAATTACAATCCGTTCCCGCTCTTTATTGTGTTGAAGTGGTTACATTTTGTCCGTTTCTCTTTTGTCCAGTAAATGTCATTCTGCACTCGAATCTGTCGCTGGCCTTATACGGCGTGACTAAATGCGTGGCAGATGACAAAATGCAACTCGCTAAATATTTCTTATTATATAAAATGTTAACCGACTCTGGGCCTAATGGTATTGGCCCTTGCTTCATAAACCGGAGGTCGTGGGTTCGGATCCAGCGGGGGAACAGCTTTGTGTTATCGTTGGTTCCTGGTTGGTTAGGACAATCTGGGGCGATCACCCAATTGTCTGAAAAGTAAGATGATGCATGCGTCCGATGGGCTTATAAAAAGTCGGTCCACCCATCGGCCCGCATTAGACCAGCGTGTTGTGATGCGGTCACATAGGCTGATTTTTTAACAGCAATTAACAATTACGTAAAAGATTGCGACTTAGTTTATGTGTTATTTATTGAAATTATATTTTTACAATACAACTAGAAAGTTGAATAATCAGATTTTGCTGCAAGTAGGTAGGTTTATTGTAAAGCGTAACATTGAGTATTAAAAATATCTTGTTTCACAATATTTAGGCCATGATTTTATTTGTTGTTCAAAAGCTTTAGGAAACACATTGATTTCGTACTTAAAAAAAGGGTAAAAACAAAGTATAAAAGTCGGAGCGGTTTATGTTGGGTGCCATTGTAGCTTTATAAAAAATCTTTTTGTTATTTGATCGATAAATTATGATTATGAATCATGGTTATGTATATTCATCGACTTTAGTGAAAATAGTACCATAATTAATAGCAATAATTAATTGTGATGTTGAGTTTGCCTATTTATTTTCGTTACCTTTAACCTTTAATGTGTTATGTTATTGTACTATAGGAATATGCATATATTGTCCTGGACATGATAAAGTGAAATAGTGTATGAACGGTAAAGGTAAAGATACTTATCTTTTCGTTAGTATAAATTTAATTTAAAAGCTATTTAGATTTCTATTGACTAAATGTAAAACCGTTGGCTTATAATTAAAACCTAGTTTGGTTTATAGCGTAAAATGAACAAAAACGAACACACACATTAAGAATACAGATCCTATTCATTATACACCATTTTCCTGTCAGAAAACGTAATAAACATCCAACAGGATAGAATAATTAAAACAAGCCCCATTCATTCGCGTCAGCAATGCAATGTCAGTAACAAGATGGCGATGGGAAATGGCGGACACATGGCGTACGAGCCGTACAACGCTGACCGTTCGGGATTGCGAGCCAAAACAAACGGCGTAAAAAAAACATTATAAAGCTCTAATAAAGAGCGGCTTTATCTCGTGTTACTGCGACGATAAAATTAGAATCGACAGGCAACGCCTGCGCAGCGCCAGTCGCGTACGAGCGCTCGCGACGTAAACACCCGCGGCGGGCACGTGTCACATCGCGAGGTCCGATTATTTAAATAAATAAATAAATTATTGTATTTAAAACATTCGTTCAGTGCTTTATGCGTGTTTGTTGCGTCGTGAATGTGTTGTGATACGGAGAGTGAGTCGTTCGCCGTTGTTGTTTGTGATGTGGATGAAATTTTAAAAGGTAAGCTCCGATCGGCGAATGTGGCATGATGATTTGAAAGTGTCTCTTACTTATATGTTGTGCCGGCGGTGTCACCCGGTTAGACTGCGACCGTTATGCGTACATTATACCTGTATGTACATAGAATCTGAACTTGTGTACGCTTAGAAATCGCACTCAATGGAAAACCGTTGCCGAGACACGTTTATTGTATCTGTCGTCTCCATTGGTATATATTATAATTGTTAACTGATTTAATTTGTGTTATATGACGAACATTCTTATTTTATTAAGCGTCAGTTAGTATCTTATTCTGTTGTATTTTACCAAAAATATATAACTTATTTGCTTATTTATATGTAGGGACAATTTTCGTCTAAAGTATCTAAAAGCGTCCGATATCGTTTATATTAATAGTTAAGATTTATTACACTACGTTCACAAAATAACTTAAAGAAATAGGATAGAGCTCAATTTGCAAGGAAATAGATGATCTACATAAATGATGATGACAAACACCAAATTCCAATTAGTATAAAGGTTTTCCTATTAATTTATTGTACATTTATTTATTCATTTAGGTATTTACAATCAATCAGCTGCAAGTTGATAGTTTTCCAATTGAAAAGTGGTTAAAGCTAAAAATAATATAAGCCATTTCTTTCGTTTGTCTATATGTTGTCTGGATTCGAACACCTATACTAGTCTTAAGGTTGCAAGCACGAGGTAAAGATTAATTGTCATTAGCACCTTTACATCTTTATATAAATCGTCTTTTACTTGTACATTCTTAGTTTAACGGTATTCTTAGTTTTATAGGATGTGAAGTACAAATATTTAAAAACCTTAATATCACGTATTAGCCATTACAAAGTTATACTTGAATTACACTTTCTATAGATGGATATTATTCAGAATCTGTTAACCTGTAGCCCTCGAATTTGGTGTATGCCGTAGCCAAATGGGATATGGAATTGAGATAAACAAAGTATAATGCTTAAGTCTAAAACTTAATAGGTTACTCTTATTGTGTAAACAAAGATTAAGGATTAAATATGACCAAGCAAGTTCACTTTTGTAAAGTGAAGTTTGCTTATATAAATTGCATATCTTACTTGCCGAGGTAAAGTCTGTCTTGGACTTCCTTTCATTGCTCTCTAGATTTTTCATTTTGATTTACTTTAATAACGGTTTTCACGCAGAGCTAATTCTCAAGACAATTGGTTAACCTTATGGTTGGACTATACTAAAGATTAGAGTATATAGGTATGTTACCAATTTGATTACGATTCTTAATTAATACCAAAGAACCTGCAGCGGTCGCTTGAAAACGGTGTAAAAGTCACTAAACCATAACCAATCGGCCTTTAGTTTATAAATAAAATCTGTCAGCACCGGCCGTTAACAATAATATTTTCGATTCGTTTAAAAAAGTTTTTTTCGTATCCGCGGCGGCATTAAAAAGTTTTGGTGGAACGCCAATTTTTCCCGTTATCACCGACGCGCATTGCACGGCGTATAATTCAACACGATTACCGATGACTTTGACGGAATGGCAGATAACGTTGTACGTAGTGGAATAGATTAAATATACATGTGCACCTAACGACCAATTTGGACGCGCGATTAATTAAAATCGCTCGACGACTCTCCTGCGAGACGCGTTCGCGATGATAGTGAGCCATCCGCCATTTTGAATTCGAATTTAAAGATACGTTCGTGAATTGTGTCAGCTCATGTAACGTTTTGTTTTTTTTTTGCATTTTAATTGAGCGTGTAATGATAAAGATGGTTAAATTTTTGCGTTATTTTGTTTCTTTATTACAGTACGTTTTGAATATTATCGTTTTTTTTTTATTTACTTGGAAACTTTTATCGAAGCGGCCTTAATGCGGATGACATAACATTCTAGACAACCTGTGGATAGTTTTATAAATATGTTGTAAATACATTGAAAAAATATATTTGCAGGTATATAAACTACTCAATATATTTACTGTTGAGGGTCGTAATTAAGCAGTGCATTTGAACTTCAAACTGCTTTAAACTTAAATGAAGAAACAATGCCAGTATTTTTAACTACTTTTATTGAGTAATTAAATTTTAAGTAAAGTTCACTGTCAAAATCGTCGATTAATTCGTTAACCTCGTTTTCTATGAGTCCCTGTTATTTAAAAGTATACAATGATAAATATGAAATCTACCTTGAAAATTACCTTCAAAGGAATCATTTAGTAACAAAGCTTTGATATGTATTATGAGGCTTTCAATAACCAAGCGACCACCACAAACCTTAAGTTATACTCTTTTCATCGAGAAATACTTCTTTAAACATATCAACAATTTTCGTTAATTGTATTCTGTACGTTCTGTTTGAACAAACATGAGATATCGCCGAAAGTCGCTTATGGTGTAATTATCAGTACTCTTCCCCGTTTTAAGATAGGTATGGGTTCGAATCCCACCTTGGCAAAAACTGTGTTTAGTACAAAATGTCTCTAACATCTTGGGTATTTTTAATGGCTTCTATTTATGTACAAAAGACGAGCGATTTTTTATTTGTCAGTCATATTGTACAGAATTTGCTTAGTCTGGATCTAGACGTTGTTGACAAACTATAGACGGATAGCATATCGATAGAAAACAAACATATCAGTGCATTAATACAAACAATATACGTAATGTTCCACATTATATTCGGTCATTGTTTGGTTCAATGTTTTCGTGGATCTCTGTATCTCTAGTAAAGAAAATACGGAATTAATCTAAATAATGAAAAAACAACATATTAGGTAGTAGTGAAAGAAGTTAATACATGTAGTGATGAAATTTGGAAGTCGTTGAATCATTCATCATCAGCTTGTGTTAGTCCACTGCTGGACATAGGCCTCTCCGGCTGCCTCCATTTGGAGGTTTCTGGACCGCATCCCACCACTCTTGTCTAATGCGGGTTGATGGGTAAACCGAATTTTACGTGCCCATCCGACGCATGGATCACCTTACTTTTCAGAAAATTAGGTGATCGGCCCAAATTGCCCTAAGTAACTAGGAAACAACAATGAAAATGTGTTGAGTCGCAGGATTCGCACAATCCTTAAACACAGCTTACCACTAGGTACGGTAGATAAATGCTGATGGGTTTTTATATTCCAACCTATTTATGTACCAGAATATAGGAAATATCATAAGGCCTATTTAAGTACTAAGATTTTATACACAATTTATAAAAAAAAATCCAATTTGTGATTAAATTGTTTTGAAATCACTACTTGTGCAACCGGTATAATTGAGTGTTAATTATATCTGTAAACCAGCACTTAAAAATCTGGTAGTTTTAAAGATACTTTTATAGATTTTTTTATAGTCTAGCACTCAATTATAGTTCGATTATAATAATTATTTTAAATACGGTTCCACCTCCGTGCCCTACTTGTATAGGCGTCAGCTCTTACGAAGGTCGTGCGTTTGAATCTCGATTTAATGGAGTCGTTTATGCGTTAGTACGACAGCACAATATGTACCTTTTGATATTCCGTTTAATAATTAAAATCGGCCATATTAAACCCAGTTTTACATGACAACATACGATAAAACGAGCTTAACCTCTCCAGACGGTTTTCGTATGAAAGAGGGAATCTTTTGCAGTTAATTCTGATTCTTTGCGAAGTAGAAGTTATTTATTCAAAGTTTACTAATATGCAGTACAGAGGCTTAATCATCAGCCTGTGTTAGTCCACTGCCGGACATAGGCCTCCCCTAATGCACGCCACCGCTTCCGATCTTAGGCTTAATGCCATATGCATATTCTACAAGTAAACCCTAAAATGGTGCAAGAGATAAGTTGAGAGGTGCAACAAACAAGAGAAAATAAAAAAGTATATACAAAAAAATTAAATTGGTATAAATACACAGTTATAGACATTAACGTGTTCTCGATACAGTCAAAGTACTTAAATAGAATTAAATAAAACACAAACGATTTAAATTAACATCAACATTATCGCGGTACTGTTTCGCAACGGCCACATACTCGACTTTGATTGCGAAATAAAAGTGATCGGGTGCATTCACGACTAACGTGCAAGGTATGCAAAACATTATCGAACAAACCGTACAGTTGATTGCTTCGTTCTGTTATCGTAAACCCGTGTACAATATCCACTACGTTATTCTGACACGGTTTTACTGGAAAGAATATAATAAATATTGTTTAAACGATTACCATTTAAAGGAGATACACAGTTCTGACCTCCGTTGAGGGTGACGTTTTTGTATAATATTTATTAACTGATGTATGTATAAAGTTTTAAGTCGTATTAGAGATGTGGTAATAAACGAGTCTTGGATAAATAGTTTCTTATATATAGATATACATACATATATAGGAATTTCAACCTTAGACGTTTGTTAAGAATACCCCATGGTGTCGTCGTAGTAAAGCATTTATGACTTTGTTATCGTTGGGTAAGTAGTGTAAGAAGTGAAGTAAAATAAGTGACAGTTTCACAATTATTTTTCACGTCTGTATTCTGGTTGAAGACCTCCTTTTATCTCTAAATATCCCATGTCTTAAGACGGTGGGAACACGTGTCCACTTGACGCTGCATGCCTTATACCTGAGGAGTATCCCTCACAACACCATCATCATCATTATCATCATGAACAGCTTTTATCCGTCCACTGCTGGGCATAGGCTTTTTTCAATGAACGCCGAGACAGCCGATCCCTTGCTACGGCATCCCACCTGGTCGGGAAATCGTAAAATAGACAAAGACACAATACCATACAATAAAAATAAAATAGAGTTAGTATTGTTCACAATATCTGAACTGAAGTAAAGACGAAAATTATGTCAATTAGGTTACCCTACTACCGAAAAAGTACCAAGAAGTACCAATCACTCACCAACCTGCATTGGACCAGCTTGGTGGGATACGGTCCTAAACCCCCTAATGGAGAAGGCTTGCGGTAGGTGAGGCCTATGTCCAGCAGTAGACTAGCACAGGCTGATGATGATGTACGTTACCCATAGCACAATGGTGGCGTCTTACGTCTAGCATTCTTGTTTATGTCGTCACCAAGTGGTCACTCGGTGTCTATCGACTAAAAAAAGGCATAGGTACGACGCCCCTTGGTTACGGTAAGTTTAGATCTATTCCATTTGTTATGGTTTAGTCACGTATTTATTACATTATAGACCTTAACTTGTTTGGTATAGGTGTAAATATCATCAAGGAAGACCTTGCTCCCAGGTGCCGACGACGAACCGAACGATAAAATTGAATGCATCTCAGTCCACTAATAGTGTCTGACTCACGTGCATTGTATTCGTAACTCATCCGTATTTATTTTCGTACGGTAATACCATTAATTTTCAACGGTTCCGTAAAGCGACTCCGTCACGTACTTTTCCTTATTAATCACTAACTTACCTTCAGTTATCGAAGCTAAGATAATGCGATTACTGGTATTGTGACACAATGTTTAGTGCTCCATTATTAATCTGTACACTTACTGTCAAATTGTTTTGCGTAATTCTATGAAGGGAAAAGATATGGAGTGAAGTTTCGAACGGGTGTTGGCGGCGCCACTGCCGAAAGACGGTTAAGTTTAAATCAAGACTTCTTAGTTTGTACACATGGATGGACTATACTGTACATGTTATGTGCATATACAGTCCATGTAGTCAGTACATAAAGATGATATATAATCAAGTCTTATAATAAATTTTCTTATCTCCAAAAAACTGAGTTATAGAGTTTGCTAACAGTTGAAGTCAATCAAAATTGGTAGAGGTAGAGCTACAGTGAGAAGAGATATATTGCATAGTCAAATATGTGAATTCTATTTAATAGTTGTAGTTGAGATTGTCTATTATTATTCTAGGTATACTGTCGTAACAGACACGAAGGTATTAATAAGAATAAATAAGAAATGAAACCGTAATTCTGTCCTAATAAAGCAAAGCTCTCCGCGAAGTATAATGTAACGAAACGATTTTTTTTAAATAGAGCAAAAATAGCTGCGGTACACAGAAAATTACGTACAAAGAAATTGGTTAAGATTTCTTAAATTCAAAAGGTAAAAACGTTTCGATGCAATTTATGCAATAAATTTAATTCATTATGACTCAGATTTCTTTAACACAAGCTATAACTTTCATTGATTCCAATCTTAGAATCCGGATTAACGCCGCACGGCAACACCTCACAATCCATTCTGAACAAGGTCGCACATAAATTATCTGTGCGGCGCTACAAATTTGAACCACAGATTATTAATACTCGAATTAATTTAAATCGCTGTCGTAGAATGTTGCCAAATCGAAAAATAAGAAACCAAAGTAACATCGACTGATTACAATATTTTCGACGTGTAAATCAGCTATGTGTAATAAAGAGCTTTTATGATGCCGTTTAATTCAGTTATTAACTGCCTCCATTGCCTTGTAGTATAAGATATAGCACATCGGATGTGGCATGTTCGAACCCGCGAGCGAGCAACCTTCTGCTAGACACTGTTTATAATTCGTATTGACTTGTGCTATGTGAGTCCCTGTTATTAAAAAAAGTCTATCATTACTAGCAACACTAGAAGAAGCGGTTCTATTGAAGAATTAACAATGAGCAATCAATCGACCAAATATAATTTCATTAATAAGACGTCACGACGCTGCAATTGGTCATATTATCATAAACAAACATTGTAATTTGTAAGTTAATCATCCCTGGGGAAATCATAAAAGTACCTATAATTTTGTTTTTCTCACAAAAGTAATCTTATTTTTTACTTTATAGATTTGTTTAACGATTATTTTAGATTTGAAATCGTTTAGTGTATACTTTACTAATAACTGTAGTTTTGTTTTACATGTGTAGTAGTCAAGGCAATGTAATCGTATTTCCTTACAATATTCACTATAAATCCGATATTTCTACAAGAAATTTACACCAATTTCATATTTAACATTGATTACGTGTTCACAGTAAACTGTTTTTAAGTTAACTAACACATTCGTGATACAAACACGTGTCACACCATATTATGTTATCAAATTTCCAAATCTTAACGCCACAAATAAGGTGATGCTTCAATACATACATTCGACACGGAAATAAAATTCGATTAAAAAACAAGAGCATTAAAATCATAATCGTACGCGATAAGAAATCGTTCTTCCGCTTTTAAATATCATTTACGAAAAAAGCACTCCGGACTTCGGACACGTAAATGCCTTTTAAAGACCTAATAAAACGGATAAAACCTAGTATGAGCACTAAACCTGTTCTTTGGTACCTTGAAAATGGAACGGACTGACAACATCGTGTATGAACGGCTTTTTCTTTATAGTTATGTTTAGAATAGAGATGTAGTTTATTTTTATACAGCCTTCGGTGGGTACAAGCTGCTTTATAGATCGATCGTAGGTTCGAATCTTGTGGGGAATGAGGTTGTTCCTTTTTTAATGTTTCTTATCGACCCCAGCTAATTTATAAAACAAGCAAAGGAGGTCTTATGTTGATGATTCTCAGCTGACACCTTATCATGACGCAACACGTCTTAAATACTAATTTAAATACAAGCTGTGGCAATCTGTATTAACTGAACTGCCTCCGTAGCCTAGTGCCTAGGCTCGTATCCTGCAGGGACCCTTATGTGTTCCTAGTTGGTTAGGGCAATTTTGATCGATCACCCAATTGTCTGAAATTTAAGATGATGTGTCGGATGGGCATTTAAAAAGTCCGTCCACCTACCAACCCGCATTGGACCAGCGCGGTGGGATACGCTCCAAAAACCCCTTAACATGGAGAAGGCGTCCATTAGGGAGGCCTATGTCCAGCTGTGGAGTAATACAAGGCTGGGGATGAATCTGTACTAAAGTAAAACTGGACCCCGAATACATGTAAATAAAGTATACTGCTCAAATCGTGAGGCTTGTACTCGCCGGTGTTGTTGTTAAATATCGTCATAGACAAAATATTTTTTCAACTAAATAAATTTTGGCTTCTAGACTCTTGTCTATGGTAAGCTTCATCTAACACAGAGTTCGCGAGAAGCCACCGATCCTGCGAACTCAATTTGTTCACTTTAGGCTCTGCTCAACACTTTTGAACACCAAAAATCTATCACTGGTACAAAAACCTTAACCAATCCTAAAAAGAACCGGCAAGGTACTCTGCGGTCTTTCTTTAAAATATTTGCATAAAACTTTTTTTTTATTTAAAAAAAATAATACAATATCAATTCAATTACATAGTAATAAAGTCACTAGGTGATCTGCTGGAGCAGAATACAAACTGCTTCTACACATCTTGTTGTTGAGTTAATTATCGTGTGGTGATTAAAATGATTAGGTGATAACTAATGACATGGCTTTACTTTTCATCCATACCCATACAAACTGAAATTTAAAATAAAATCATACGGGCTGACGTATAGTTTGAGGAAACAAGAATTAGACATCCTTGAAGCATACTATGTACAATAAAGACAATTCACAAAAACCGCCCAATTTAAGCGCAAAACAACTAAAACCATGTTTAATTAGTAATGAAGTTTATTAGGCAATGAGGACACATATCCATTTGTATGTATGTTCACGTAGCATTTCTCTATCTGCCACAAATCCGCCAATTTTAATACAATATTGAAACATCTGCGAATACAATTTGGAACTGCTTGTTAATAATGATGCTTCAATTTTGGAACTAATAGTTTGGGAAGTATTTTGTTAAATATCCTTTCAATCCTTCAAATGGATAATACAATAGAGAGAAAACTCCGAACAAGATTAAAACATGAAATCATCCATTTGGTTGAAAATAAAGTATGAAAATTGCGAAGTTTCAGCATATGAATAAATATTACGAGTACTAAATTTGTTTGGCTTCAATTATTTTAAAAGATTTATGAAAGTTTGTTTGTATGTTTATTTATTAACTAGTTGACCCAAATAGCAAATTACGTAACGTCTTATAATAGCTTATTTATAAAAGAACTTTTTAATTTAATCAATTTCTAAACGACGGGACAAACATTAAAAGCAATTTACAAGATATAATTAGGTTTCAGTTTGATTTCTAAATGATACATCCAGATTATATATTTAAGACCAAAACTAGCCAAATTGGTTCAGCAGTTATCGAATTTTAGCGAGACTAACGAACAGCATCTGTTTTTTATACATATATATATATATAATAGAATATATAGATAATGCTAAACTTTCTCATTGGATTTTGTTGTATTATGAATAATCGTAATAAAAAAAATGTAATAGACATAATAACGCATGGCCTACAATTAAATATTGTAATCAAACATAAATGCATAAATATATTCAAAATATGCCAAAAATGTAGAAAATAAGAAATAGTCATATAGCGAATCATGTTAAACTTGCAATTATTTGTTTAATTTTTTACACGTTATAATACTTGGTGGTTATGTAAACTGTGTTTGACATTTCGAAGATTTGTGTAACTCTTCGCATAAAGTTTATTAATAGTTGAATAAAACATGGTAGTAAATATTTTATCTTTTTGAGTGCTGGTTTTAAATACTTTTTGTACCTATTCTTAATTTGTTCATTAGTTATTTGCGTACCTGTATGAAGATCATGCGCAGTAATTCCGTACATGGTGATGTGTGGGTTTTTATGTAATACAGGCAATTTTATCGATCAATTTGTATTGTTTAGGATAATAAAGTGGTGATTTCCGCATTATATTTGCAAGTCTCTGTCATGTATTCTTTTTAAGCCTCACGCCAGTATTTAGTGTTTTATAAAGTAAAAAATTATACTGAGTTTATAAACAGTACAGCATATGGACCTCTGTTAAATGCCTTTATAGTCTGGTGGTAAGAGCTCACACTTTAGAAACCGGAGGTCGTGGCTTCAAGTCGTATAGAAAATTAATTTCAATTGATGGTTCCTTGTTTGGCAGAGCAATGCCGGCTGATTACCAGGTTGCCTAAAAAATAAGATGTTCAGATGGCTTTCACCTGACCTTTGTCTGGTCTCAGCGATTATCAGCCCCATCAGTGTATGAAAGTGAACGAAGAGTAATCCAGTGTTTTCCCAAACGCTTCTGCAATATAAAATCTCCTTCGTACATGGCATATCTCGTTATTTATATAGATCGAACGCCGTGGTCGGTATACACTCGTAGATCATTATTATTAACCCTTGTATACATGGCTTATTAAAATATAGAACCATTTTAAATACAAGTATATTAAGCAACTGACAACGCATAAAACACGTTGTTAAATCTGTCGGTTTACCTTATAGGCTATAAATATTATGTTAAAAAAAAAGTAAGGAGGAAGCGAAATTCATAAATCTTTCACAGAACTTCATTGCATAGATCATCATCATCATCATCAGCCTGTGATAGTCCACTGCTGGACATAGGCCTCCCCTAATACAGGTATACTCCCTTAATACCTCAATTTCTATTGAGGGGTTTGGGACCTTGTCTCACCACGCTGGTCCAATGCGGGTTGGTGGGTGGAACGACTTTTTACATGCCTGTCCGACGCATGGATCATCTTACTTTTCAGACAATTGGGGGATCGGCCCAAATTGCCCTAACAAACTAAGAAAAAACAATGAAAATTTGTTGAGTCCCCCCAGGATTCGAGCCCTCGACCTCGGTTTCTAAAGCACACGCCTTTACCACTAGGCTACGGAGACATAGATCATAAAGATTTAATCTTCAATACCAACGAACAAAATGATAATCAAAAACGTCAACTAATTTTCTTATGACAAATTATTTGACACATTAATCATTATTATCAAACGATTTATCATTAGCAAATTTGAAACTTGAACTGATATTTGCATCAAGTTATATTCATAAACTTGTTTAATCTAAAAGTGAATCATGCACGCGCAGAACCTGATTGTGAATCATATTCGCATAGAGTCTTTAATTTTTCGTTGCCCACATTATATTACACGACCAAATATATATGTAAATTTCAAGAAGTGTTACGACAAACATTCTATATATGCATAAAAAGTGGCTTATATAGCTACTAACAAATGAATCAATATTATTTCTAAAACAAATCAAAGATTTAATGACAAAAATTAAAACTAAATTATTATGACAGCTCCTGTATCAAATCAGACAAAAACAAACAACGCCTAAATAGAGCAGGCGTGCATTAGGGGAGTCCTGTGTCCAGCGGTGGATTAACACAGGCTGATGATGAAGATTAAAACATTCAAAGAAAGAATTACCATTAATTAACGTATTGCAGTAAAGAATAAAACAATTGCATTGACAACAACACGACTTTAACATTTTAAAAACCAGGAACCCAAAAAGATAAAAAATAACAGAACAAAAAGTAACGAAAGGCAGCAAAGAGTATAAATACTCATTAACGCTGGCCGGCAACGGTACCACATTGTCCGAGATAAAGGAAACAAAACGCGTGTCTCTTTTTTTAAAAAAAAAAAAAACAAAAAAAAAAGAACTAGCGTCTTGGCGCATTTAATTTACGCCCGCGCCCCGACACCACGTATCGACGTTTGTTACAACACGGCAATAACTAATGATACATAATCATGTGTTAGTCCACTGCTGGACATAGGCCTTCCCTAATGCACTTCTTCTCCATTAGGGGGTTTTCGGACCGTATCTCACCACGCTGTTCCATACGGGATGGTGGGTGGACTGACTTTTTACATACCCATCCAAAGCATGGATCATCTTACTTTTCAGACAAATGAGTGGCCATTGCCCTAGCCAACTAGGAAACAACAACGAAAATTTGTTGAGTCCTCGCAGGATTCGAACCCACGATCATCGCTTTCCTAATCATGTACTACGGAGGCAACTACTAATATTCAGCAGAAAAATTCAGTTTTT
Organism: Lamproptera curius; assembly: GCA_029286875.1. Classification (NCBI taxonomy): domain Eukaryota; kingdom Metazoa; phylum Arthropoda; class Insecta; order Lepidoptera; family Papilionidae; genus Lamproptera; species Lamproptera curius. The sequence goes on from JAGSMT010000007.1 coordinate 5,215,319, forward strand.
CAACAAGTGATGTTTTTAAACCATCCGTAAAGATTAAACATCGCAAGCCTAGTGCGCAATAATACTATAAAGAAATAACATGAACTTTAAATAGGTACTAAAACGGCTGTACTCTCGTGAAAAGAGTTTCGGACCTATCAGAGGTCCTCTATAAGGACTTTTCAGACAATTGAGTGTTCGGCCCAAATTGTCCCAACCAGAAAACAACGATAACACAAAGTTGTTTCACCGCAAGATTCGAATCCACTACCCCCAGCTTGTAAAGCAAGAGCCGATACCAACTACATACAATTAAATACACCCGGGTACTATATCTATTGTCATTTAAGCGTGAAAATGTGCGCCATGTCACATCGGTAACACGCAAGTTCGCCCGGCGTTTTTATCTCGCGGCACCATATAACTGGTTCCGAAAGCGGGGTCGTCGAACCCGACGGCGGTCGAGACCGACCCGCCGAGCCAATTCGGACGGTCTTGCCTTTTGGAAATTCGACAAGTCATATGATAGCATATATTGCTTTAATACATATTTTGTAAATAACATAAACTTTAAGGTAAAATGATTTTAATATGTATCTGGGCCCGGTTTTACTTATTAATTGAGTTTCTGTTTCCATAAAATCTGTGTTTACCTTTAATTTAATTGCATATATATAGTGTTTTGTTAATGCTCCTATATGTTTCTAGTTGGTGAACCGTTTATAAAATCCTTTTAGGTCCCTTTTACATGGGACCGTCTGGTAGTAAACTGCAAAGGTTCTATTTTACGTAAAGCAGTAGTGTAAAACACTTGCGTTCCGTTGAAGGGCACCGTAGCCGGTAATTACTGCGGTAACGAGGACAACATCCTATGTCTCACGGTAGGCACGTTGTGATACCAGTATTGCCAATGTCTCGGTGTCGTGACCACTTTCCATCAGGTGGGCCGATTGCTCTGCCTGCGTTTGTAAAAAAAAAAAAAATAGTGTTCGCGAATATTCTATTTAAGGGCAAGGTTATAAAATTGCGTTTCAAATGAGGCACACATTACTTATCTGTATTCGTAGTAGATTAGCGTTCTGGTTTCGAGTGCGGTAACTAGTACTTTGACAGTCATCAGGGCTGTATATACCCGTTCGATGGAAATTATTCGTAACTTTACGTTATTACGGTTTTTATATTACTCTGTAATATAATAAAACTTGGACGATGTGACAAGAAAAAACTCAAACAGGCAGTGTTTACAGTCGTCAAACTAGCAGATGACGAGTCACCATCCCATGTTTAGCGAGAAATTCAGTCATGTCCGTCAATATGTCTATTAACCATTGACGACATTGGAACCACAAAGACTTAGTCAATAATCAAAATAGTAATGAGTAAGCTCATTTCTTTGCGATATTTAGTTTCTTCTTTTTAGTGTTTTAATTTAGGTCTCCTAGAGACAGCTTTTCATACCCAGTATTACCTAAATGAATATTTTTAAGCATGAAAAGATCAGATGTCGGTCAATTTGAAGGTTCGTAAGCCCGCGTCATATTTAAAAAAGATTTCACTTCTGTGAAAATATTTTTAGCACACCTGAAGTATATTATTTTACTTTTCGGGCGTTTCACCCGTAAAACTTAGGGGAAGTGAATACACTTGGGTATAATATAACGATAAGATAAAGTTGCCGAGCAGGATTCGAACTTACTACTTATTCGTTTGTGAAGCAAGCCTAAGTTACGGAGGAGTTTATTTGTGTAGTGGTTAGTTAAAGTCATGTGATCAATAAACACTATTTTTAATGGAAATGGCCACCGTAGCCTAGTGGTAAGGGCGTGTGCTTTAGAAACCGGAGGTCGTGGGTTCGAGTCCTGCGGGGAATCAACAAATATTCATCAATGTATGAAAAGTAAGATGCTCCATGCGTCGGATGGGCATGTAAAAAGTCGGTCCACCCACCAACCCGCATTGCACGAGCATGTTGGGATACGGTACAAAAACCCCCTAATGGAGGAGGCGTGCATTAAGGGAGGCCAGCAGTGGACTATCACAGGCTGATGATGTGACGCAGTAAGGATGTAATGTCGCATATTTATTTATTTTTTCATCCGATGAATAATAATCTATATCCTCTATAATCACAATTGAAATTAGCAGCATTAATAGTTATAACTGTATGCCAATGTATATAGGTTGTTTGACTTTCAATATGTTCGTATAACGAATTTAAACTGAATTGAATACTTAAGACACTAATATATTCATTGTGTGATAATGGTTTTAGTTCAAGGTAATCTTTTTAATTCTTGGAATTGTAAATTTATTTTAATTTTCATTACATTTATTTGTGCTTTTAGCGTAATTGGTTACGGTTAATTGTGTTTTTTTTATAACAATATTGCATTTTGTTTTTTTTATTTTTACTTCTTGTTAACTTATTTAATGTTGTCTTTTGAGAATCAGAAGATAATTTATTTTTAAGTAATACTTGGTTAAATTCGTTATTGACCCACGTGGTGTTCGCCTGTAATTGTCTGTCAAATATAGTGTTATCATGTTTATGTACTGATTGTTCCTATTTTTATCATATTAGACGTGCAAGATGATTTAATTGAACGTACGTTGGTAAAGCTATTAAATAAATTAAAAAATACAATAAAACGTATCTGAAAAATAAAATTAGGTTTTTAATACATTTATGCTAATTAAATTTAATTCCCTGCCTATTGTCTTAATTAATTAAAAAAATTACCAACTTTTCATAAGAAGAAGGACTCCATTAGGAGTGTTTGATTTGTATTTAATTCTTAAATTACAAAAAGGTTAAAAACTTCCGTAATTAATATTTAAATAACTCGCAAATCCATATTCATTTAGCAATTATTTTCTATATATTTTAGTAACATTTGCTGTAATATAAATTCCTATTGAAATGTCACCAATAGTTGATTCCGCATTTGATGAATCCTTATCTATTAATGTTTTTAGTGCCTATTACATAATATTGTCTGAATAAATCACATTTCACCTTGACCAGTAAGCTCGCTAATTTATGGTTCATATGTTCACTATATTACATATAACCTATACATAATACACAAATATTATATATATGTTGGATATACACTTATAAATATACTTCTGAAATCTCTTATACTTTTGAAGAAACTGACATTTTTATAGACCCCCTAAGATGGTCTTCAAAACCGGGACTCATTTTATACAAAATCTTTCTGTTTCTGTAGCCTTGTGGTACAAGCTTGTGCATCAGAAACCAAGGATCGTTGGTTCGAAACCTGTCTACTTTGTGTTGTTGTTTCCAAATACGTTAAAGCTTTGCGGGCTGATGGCCGATCAGAAAGTGTTTTAGCGGTTATGTAACGTAAAATACTTTTTTTTCAGTTTTAATTTGGTGTATTCATAGGCAAAGTTATCAATTTTTTCTTTATAAATTGAGTAATATTTAATTTGCGACGATAAATTATCCACAGGAAGCTGTCATCTTGATTACAGGTGCTTGTGTAAATTATGAGAAGTGACAAATTGTTTGTGATGATTACATCAATTTGCTATCTCACTTCTGGCACATTATACGATCCAGGCCCCAGCCAAAATGTAATTAAGTTATAAGACGAGAATTTTATTTAACGTTACTTACTTGTAGATAAAATCTGTAAAACATTTGGAGGGAAGTGGAGTAATTTTTTTATTTTCCGTATATATAGACTGCCTCCGTAGCCTAGTGGTATGGGCGTGTGCTTTAGAAACCGGAGGTCGTGGGTTCGAATCCTGCGGGGACGCAACAAATTTTCATTGTTGTTTCCTAGTTGGTTGGGGCAATTTGGGCCGATCACCCAATTGTCTGAAAAGTAAGATGATCCATGCGTCGGATGGGCATGTAAAAAGTCGGTCCACCCACCAACCCGCATTGGACCAGCGTGGTGGGATACGGTCCAAACCCCCTAATGGATAGGGGTGTATTAGGGGAGGCCTATGTCCAGCAGTGGACTAACAAAGGCTGATGATGTGATGTGTGATGTGATATATAGACTGCGTGCTATTGATGATATTTTTGGGTTTTTTGTTTTTTATATGGATTAATTTATCAGCATGATTTGTTATTTTTTTTACTGCCATCGCAGGCAGACGAGCATTCGAGCCATGTGAAGAAAAGTGGTCACCGACGCCCATGGTCATCGGCAATAACAGGGGTATAACCAATGCGCCTACGTGAGACGTAGGATGTAACATCGCGTATATCCAGTAAATACGCAGGCTACGGTGCCTTTCGAACCGGTACGCAGTAGTGTTTTACACACTACTGCTTTGCGGCAGAATGCTGATCTCTAAAACCTACATGGTTTTAAAAACTGTGTTCGATGATAATCATATTTATACAAGCACGAAAGCAAAGTAAAATGGTTTTAGAAGATACCGTTTTTGAATTCACCGATCACGATATCTCTGAAGCTATGAGCAATATATATATATATATATATATTTTTTTTTAAATTTATTTATTAAGTAAACAATTTACATAAGATAATGGTAATAACACTTCTTTTAAACCAACAAGGTTTATACATAAAGTGCAGAGCGAGTAAACATCCATTTGCTGTGCTCATGTGTGCATACAATAATCATATACTAAATTATTAATTATAATAATAACACTGTAGTATGTGATAATTATTACATTATTGATATACACTATATACACGTATTATGTTGAGAGTTGGGCAAATGCAAGCCATAATGGAGTCATGTTTTCGAAATAGTTTTGTTTATAAATAAAAGAAAATCGGACTTTGGCTACAAGGTAATATGTTTTATGTGTATTTATCAATATTTTCTAGAAAAAAGTTTTTTAATTTATATTTAATATTTTTCTTTGTTATGCTACTAGTTAAATCCGGGGGTAGACCGTTAATTAGCCGGGGAAGAAGGTATCGGCTTGTCCGTTTTCCATACGTGTTTTTACTTGCGGACATAACCGGTTCTTAGTGACTGCTCGAGTTTGTACAGGATGATTGATTTGGTTTTTAAATGTTCATAGAAGAAGTTCTCTTTTAAAAAGTAATGGATGAATTTTGTTTGGACTGGTAAAGTATTGCAATATTTAAATTTATATATATATATATATATATATATATATATATATATATATATTGCTAACAGCTTATTGCTCAACCTTTCACGTATATATATATATACGTGAAAGGTTGGGGCTATAAGTTAATTGGACATAGTATATCAATAATATACCACTGACATCATATAACGACGACGGCCATCGATTATAATTGAAACTGGAAAACTACGAGTACATACATTTATATTTTTTAATAGACCGTGTTTTGTTTACATGACAATATAGTCTTTATATGTGACTCATAACTAGCTAAGCGGAAGATCGAGAGTGATATCCGCTTAACAAATGGTTAAATTAAATTATTGAAAAACAGACGGATGTTGATAAATATGTATTTTATTATATATTTCACTAAATCGTGCTCGTGGCTTTTATTTTAGTACTGTGAACAAACATTACGAATTATTATTTGATATAAACATTCACTACCCAATTGTCTGAAAAGTTAGATGATCCATGCGTCGGATGGGCATGTACAGGTCGGTCCACCTAAATATTGGACCAGCGTGGTGGGATGACGGTCTAACCCCTCCCTAATGGGGAAGGGTTGGATTAGGAGACCTATGTCGGCTCCCTAACATTCCGCGACGCAGGTTCTCTCAGGACACGGCTGTTTCGGAGGTACCTGTGCCGCGTGGCCGGTAGAAAAGCCGACAGAGAGTCCACCACTGTGGCGTATGCCGAAGAGACGGCCCCACACGCTGGAAGAGTGCCCAGCCTGGGTCGAGCAACGCCGAGAGCTGCGTAGTGTCGTGGGCACGACCTTTCGCTTCCTGCTGTAGTACGCAGGATGCTGAAGAGCGAAAGGTCGTGGGCGCCGTCCTTGCTTTTGCGGGACGGGATGGCCGGAAGGAGGCCGCGGAAAGGGACAGGGTGGCCGTGAGCGCCCTGGCTATCCGCAGAAGAAGGCCAGGGCGCCGAAGAGTGGCGTACGCGCGCAACCTTCCCCTGACACTAAGCCCTGGACGGCCGGCAGAGGGTGCCGCCGCCCAGAAAGGGCTCAGAGGAGCGCCGTGCTGTTTGTTCCGGCACGGCGCCTAAAGCGACGTTCCGGGTGTCCCACACACCGGTGAGAAGAGCCCGAAAGAGGCGAGGGCCACGTCGCGCCGGGGTCGCCGAAGACTGTCATCAGCGCCGCGGCCCGGCTATGCGACAGGTGAAAGGAACAACCGTTGGTTTTTAGTGGGTATACCGGCCGCCCCATCTTGGTCCGGGGCCCCATATCCTCGCTGCCCCTCACTTTGGCGGCGGGAATCCGTAAGCTGGATTTTCCAACGGCAAAAAAAAAAAAGGTGAGACCTATGTACAGCAGTAGGCTGATGATGATGATGATGACCATGAACACAAACACTATAGTCATTAAATTTAATTAAACCTAATCAAACAATAATAAAATACTGTAGCATATTACCAGAAAACCCTACAGTTTATTTTACGAAACATCTTTATGTTATACATACGCGGATGGAGTTTCAAGCATAGTACGTACATATAATAACATTAATGCAGAAGTTATATTAAAACCATCATTAGACTAATAAAATCTAGATTTTAAACTATATATGCCCTGGCTATTTGATCTCTTAGGAATTAGGGGCAGCGCGTCTAGACGTATCAACTGCGAGGTATGCCAAATGCCCGCCGTAAGTTATTAGCGACATCTATAACGGGGTGACATGTTTATGCGCGGGAAACGGTCACAGATAAATTATGCGAATATAATGTTTATATTATCTGTGCAATAAAGATAGTTCCGTCAGATTTCTTTTATAATGATTATTTGTTTATGTCTGATTATTCTGCTCTGAATCAACGGACTTGATACATATTGAGTATGTATGATCGTACGAAAATGATAAAGCTGTAAAGAGTTTCGAGGGCAGGCGAAATGCGAAAAAATAGCAAAGCCGATGTCTTGGGTCCCTTGGCGGTCACCCATCCTTTTCACCTCTACCCTTGCTGGCTCTTTTCTTGCCCCATATTATCGTACATACAAGCCAATAATCATGTGTCGTTTTAATGTAGTTTTAATTATTTCGAATGAATATTCCGATTTCAATTTGAGTTTACTAATTTTATATTAATTAGATTATATTAATATAATGTTTAAAAAGATATTTCTTAGATGGAAGCTGCAGTCAAGCTATTCAACTGAACATTAAAGAGTCAAATAATACCTATCAATGACTGATTTAACAATTAATGTATATATTTTATTAATTTTTACATAAATAGGTGAATAACAAATTAGTTTACGCGTTAAGCAAAATTCTATCTGCAAGAGACTTATATTTATTTGGGCTTATTTTTATATTACTCTTGACTTTAAAAGTTTATTATATCATCAATAAGTTGTTTTGTTTCAAAATTTTGTTAAGAGTTTGTTTGTTGAGAAAAGGAAATAAAGAGTTGCGCTAGCTTTTTCATACGCCGGTTCTTATCAGGTATCGACAATTAATTAGAAAGGAATGATATGGTACTCCGCAACCAAGTGGTGAGGGCGTGTGCTTTAGAGACCGTAGGACGTCGTATCTAATCCTGCGGGGACTCAACAAACTTTCATTGTTGTTTCCTAGTTGGTTAGGGCAATTTGGGCTGATCACCCAATTGTCTGAAAATTGAGATAATCCATGCCGAGGCCTAGGTCCAGCAGTGGACTCACAGGCTGATGATGATGTTTCCGACTAGATTAAAGGTAAAAAAAACTCATATGGAATACATTTCCAATGAATTGTATGACGAAACGCAACACCGTTAACAACATGAAAAATGCAGATATCTATCAACTATATTACAAAGACATATTCGTTGCTATAAATCCTGGTATTTTACGGCAAAACATTGTTGTCGACTCTAAGGCAACCTATCATTTATTATTTAATTACAAATAAATAACTATCAGCCAATCTTAGTGTATTAATTTAGTAACAGCTTTTTTAATTGATCGCAGCCTAAATAGGAAGTCTACTTCAGATATGATCTCGACTTTAGCCTTAATTGAAAACGTGTAAGCCTGTTTTAGTTTTAAGAGATAATAAAATAACTTATTAATGAATATTATTGCAAATCAATAGTTATGACTAGTTTTTTTTCAATCACAATTTACAATTTACGCAACGACTTTGAGAATTACGTGAAATATTACCCAACTTAGATAATTCACAAGTGATGTACATAGTTAGAAACTTCAAATAACCATTTTTGTAATGATTTAATTAAAACTAGAATTTTTTGACATATGGACCTTTTCATGTATTTTTGTCTCCTGTCTAAACAATTTTGTTGTAAATTAAACATACTATGAAATGTACAATTTTAACTAAATTGAATATCTGAGTTCGTTTAATAATTTCAACGAACGTTTATGCTTACGAGTTTTGTTATATATTATTTAAAAAAAAAAAACATAATAAATATAACAAGTTAAAAGTCGGATAAGTATCTGCAGAAAAGCTTTTTGACTGGCTACAAAGTAGCTCTACACTTAAAAGGAAAAACAACGAAATGTAAGACTATGATCTTTCTTCTTTCTTTTTTAACGAGACACGTAATGGACGTTTCGTGTTTAATATTGTTGTTGATTCCTTAGATCTCCATTAGAACTGATACAGACAGAGAGCTTTCGCTAAGTGTAAACAAGTTCGTATGAATCGGTCTGGTTACCGATTGGACCGGTCAATACCGGCCGATATCACACGCCCACACTGCGTCCGAAAGAATTTCACCTTGACACGAGAAAGCTGCCATCATGCCACCATATGCTGGTAACTGTCCGGGACAAATCCTGAAACGTACATAGTACGCTTAATACTGCTTTTAGTTTTAAATGGATTGATTTATCCGTATTGGATTCCCATCAATTTGGTAGTTGGCCAAATGTCCGCATTTGTTTATTGCCACCGTACCAATTACGAAATGATGTGTCATCTTATTATTTATATCGTATTTAGTTCTATATTCATCATCGACCTGGGTTAGTCCACTGCCGGTCATAGGCCTCCCCTAATGCACACCTTCTCCAGTTTTAAGGGGTTATTGGACCGTATTCCATCACGCTGGTTCAATGCGGGTTGGTTGTGTGGACCGAGTTTTTCGTGCCCATCCGACGCATGGATCATCTTACTTTTGAGATAATTGGATGATCGGCTCAAATTGCTGTAGCCAACTAGGAAACAATACTGAAAATTTGTCAAACCCCGCGGAATTCGAATCCACGACCTTCAGTTTCTAATGCACACGCCGTTACCACTAGGTTACGGAGGCATTTGGCTCTATATTACATATGTATATCTTAGATACTGGTGAACCCAATACATACAATGCTCTGTATCGTATTTTTAGTTTTAAAAACTTATATTCTTTTTAACTAAATACTATATAAAAAATGTAGTAACGTACGCTTGTACTGAATCGGTACAATAATTGATACAAAAAAACAATATAATAAAAAAATAATGATAATGACGTGTAAAGAAATATTGTTCTTATTAGCGGAAAATCAGTAATTTACATTTGACGGCTATCAGAGAATCAAACACACAAATTATAAGTATCTCATACACATTGTAACTTTAACATATATTGATTGACTTTTACACGACTTCACCGTATTAAAATTACTTTAAGAATTCTGTGTCCATTTATTTTATATTGTATTTACAACACTTTGTATATAAATTCAACGATCACTTAAATTATTATAAATTATACAATATCCCGGAATGAAAGTGCGCATTGTCAACTTATCTTTAACTTACAAGGGAAATGCAAAAGCGTGCATACTGATGTGACGCGGCTTCTAAGAAAATATAGTTTTACCCGGATGTCGTATTAGGGACTGAAATATTCATACGATGTTTGTGAATATTAGAGTTCTTAAAACGTCCCTTATTAATGTCTGGCGATAATTAAATATCTATATTTTTTCACTTTTGATTGACGTTATGAAGGTAACTAGATTTTTTTTTATATTGATGATTACGGGTTTGGTTTGCAGTATTATTAAAAATTATTTATCAATCATAATTCAATCAGCTAAAAACAAGATATCCCATATTCTCCTTTATCTTGATCATGCATAGAAAATTTTACCAAATGTGGAAAGTGAAAACCAACTTTACGAGTACCTATCGGAAATTTATTTAATACTGTAGGGGGGAAAAATTTTAACACTCTGATGCGCTTTCCACAAATAACTTGAATTTGTTTCAAAATTAAATTTATTACTCTATCACATATTAAGTATTTATAAAGTATATCGATTGATTACTTCAATTCGTTAACATTTAAAAAAATGTATTGGTCAATTTTTTTAAAATACTAATATTTAAAAAAAAAGGCCGCAGAGTTTCTTGTCGGTTCTTCTCTGGACAGGTCTGAGTTTGTGAACCGGTGGTAGATGGATAATTTTTGACATTCATAAGTGCTCAGTAGAGCCTAAATTGAATAAATGAATTTGACTTTGACTTTGACTTCGAAAAGCCAAATCTATAAAACTAATACTACTAAAGCTTAAAGTTATAATTAGGAATACTTTTTAAAAATATTTTGCGCAAATCCAAGGCAAAGGATTTGTTTGGAATAATATATTTTATATAGTTTTTTAGGAAGCAGTCTTGTTGATACTATCTTACAAAAATCATATAACTTGCCGTAATACGGCAAACGAAATTATGCAATGGAATTTTCGTATAATACATATCGTTGGTATTGCTATGATACCTTCTGTATTTTCGACTCTTATTTCAGTTGAAAATCTAGAATATTCTAAACGAGGGCACGTTAGCCGAAGTGCGAATAAATTTTGCTCTTTGCACTTACCTATGACAAATTTATTGTGCGTATTCCACCATAGATAATCGCGCCAAGACACACGTCACACCACTTTCTACGCGTTCTTGTAGTAAAGAGATGTACTTTTAAACTGTGAACCGTAAATTTATGCACTAAACCTGAAAAACAAAATGCCTTCAAATAATAAATAGCTCTTAAACTAATAAAACTATGTATAGACAATGCACTTAAATAAAAAATTTAACAAAAATAAACCGACTTCAAATCGGTTTGCGTGATACTAAGCTATTTATTGTCCATTTGTTGAGGACATAGTTAATGTAAATTTCAGACTTATCCAATTTCTTCATGGATTCCACTGTTAGAATTGGACCAAATTGCTATGGGACAAAACGGGAAGCACCGGTTTTTACATAAAAAAAATCCAAATCGGTTCACCCAGGCGAAAGTTCTGAGGTAACATAAACATAAAAAAATACAGAATTGAGAACATTTCATAAAAAGACGTTTTCGCCGGTTTTGACCTGAGTCAGAGACGTTCCTTTTCAAACCAGTACCGCTTTGGACAATCAATAAGCAAGTGTCATACTTCTAATTTGAATAAAGAGATATGTATTACAACAAGATTCAAATAAGATTTGATATCTCTTTTTTCTTCGGTATAAGATAAATTTTATCATATTGTTTAAATTCTAAAAGTCTACAGCGAGTTCTCGATTATTTTAAAACAAATCTTTTTAAAGTTTTCACTCGCCCTTGTCCCGTCTAATGTGTTCAGTTTCAATTCTGAATATTTGAAGAAACACGAAATGCCGGAACTGTTTTGCAGATTCTTTAAACAAATGATACGGCAAACTTGTCTCAATTGTAAAACTGAAAAGACAATATATCACGCGAAATACAAAACGTATTTACGCAAAAAGTTTTTTTAAAAGACTGATTCTTAGACTTTTTAATTGATATATACCCAAAGATAAACAGTGGTTGATGAACACTAGTTGGTAGATGGTAGAAGCTCGACAGAGCCTCGATTGTTGGATTTGAAAACTTTATCTCAATCCCAAATCATATTGTGTTGTCAACCGCCTCTACGGTCTATATTATAAACCGGAGGTCTTGGGTTCGAATCACGCGGGGAAAGAACTTTATGTCATCGTTGCTTTCAGGTTGGTTAGGACAATATTGGGCCAATTACTCAATTGTCTGATAGTATGATGATTCATGTGTCAAATGGGCATGTAAAAAGTCGGTCCACTCACCAACCCGCATTGGACCACAGTACTGGACCACAGCATGGATACGGTCCAAAATACCCCCTAATGGAGAAAGCGTGCATTAGGTGAGGACTATGTCCAGCTGTGGACTAACATATGCTGATGTTGGTTGTGTTGTAGTATAATAATAAGCGAGAACCGATCGCTCAAGACTCAGTACACATGTATAATATAACGGAATTGTTTATAAAGAGCTATTTGAGACATAGCTTTTTATAAACACGATCTCTACACCAGTTTTATAACACCGGTTTTCAAATGACAACCAGTTTCTTTGGCAACAGTCACACGTCAATATAATTGCTGTCCAACTAAAAGAAACAAAACCCGTTTAGAACAATAGACCTTGTCGTATCATTATAAATCAATACATAAATTGACAGGTTAGCATTTATCATCTGTCATGTTAATTTTTTCGTTTTGTTTTGTATCAGCGACATCGTTATCTACGCGAAAAAGTTTACATTGGATTAATATTAAAAACAGGACGATACTAGGCCTAGTATCGTCCTATTTTTAATATTAATCCAAAATCTAGATCACCCAATGGTCTGAAAAGTAAGTTGATCATACGTCGGATGGGCGCGTAAAAAGTCGGTCCACCCACCAACCCACATTGGAACAACGTGGCGGGATACGTTCCAAAAGCCCCTAATGCCTAGGGGTGAATTAGGGGAAGCCTGTGGAAGCCCATGTCCAACAGTGGACTATCACAGGCTGATGATGTACTAGACCCAAATTAGGCATGGATATTCTGTCTTAAGCTTTTTGCTTATGTATTAAGTTATATGTATAGTTATGTATAAGCAACAGATTGTCATAATATTTATTGTGTAGTCATTATTGGGTAGTCAGCCAATGTTTGAGTTCTCGATGAAGATGAAGGTATAACGTTGCTTCTTTGCTGTGGGTAACATTGATACGTCAATCCATATTTTATTTGGCTATAATGCTTATCAGGTAGGATAGCGTGAGTCAGGAAGTATGAAAGGTAGCTTTCTTAACTGAAAAAAGCCAAGCTAATTCAACTGTAACGAAAATAAAACGCGTGAGCGAGTCTTTATAATTTTTTAAACATTTATTTTACTTGATAGACAATGTAATTTTACGGGATCTAGGTTAATTTCTTTTCTTTAAAATGATGCCCGACGTTTTCCCCCTCCCCCCGGGATCCATGGTCACGGGCCAGGCGGTCCAAAAACCGAGGGAATTTCTGAAACTTGTATACATTTTCATCTAAAACTATATATTATCTAGGTACTAACTACAATTATATCTTAAATAATTTTATCGTAATGTGCTTAGTCTTCTTCTTCGTCTTTTTATTTGGAGTGTCTCCACCAAGATACTCTTGGTGATTCTGCCAATGTCAAGGTTGAAACAGGTAGAATGTAATTGAAATTGTTCAGATAAAATTTGCTGTAGGTCGGTGCAGAGACATTTAATTGATTGAGTTATCTTATGCTCAGTCATTATTAGCTTTTATTTAATTTTGACATCTGTCACTTTATTGTTTTTTTAAAAACGTCACCCCGTAAAAGGGCAAAGAAAGCGCGCGCGCTGCCAAGTCGAACGGGTCGTGCACACGTCTCGTGAGACAATAGACAAAAAGCACATTCGCAACGTTCGTGCGTTGCTGAATCGTGACTCGTTGGTATCGCGTTCGCAATATGTCCCGCTCGTTCGTAAATAGATGACCCGAATACGGCCGCGGTGGCTCTTATTATAAACGCTGGAGCGGCCCGCTTGTCTAGAATGTCGCGGCGGCCTTGACGGTAAGCTAGCAATCTGATGGCGGGAAACGATTAGGTTTTTATATGATTTGAATGCTAAATAGCGAGAGAGAACATGTGAAAATCCATTGTTATGAGGTTGTTATTACTTTTTTTAAAATTTTTGTCGTGAATTTTTATTTATTGCGTCATTTATTTATTTATTTTTATATTCTTGCACAAATAGTACGCCTTTGTACTCAATGCCTTTGGCATTTTCTCCCCGTCGAGCTTGGGGTGGTGCAGAGATTAAAGGTGGGAGGTGCATAAATTGATTGTATATAGAAAGGTAACTAAATTGTAGCACATATACTATAACACAAATTTAAATATAATACAATGAGTAAATACAGAAATAAAATGAAAATACTATCTACTTACACACTAATATACATAAGTGAATACATGACATGTAATGTAATTTTTTTATTGTGTATTTACACAGTAACTGGATTCTGTGTACACTTCAAATACATATCGTTTTACCTAAATATCAGTTTAAACCAGAAACAAGGATCTCTGGCCTTCAATTTCAATGGGTAAACCGCATCTGTCAGATCTCAATACATTTAAAGCATTGACTACTAAGTACGGCCATGGCAACTTGGATCGACGTTTAACAAGAAGAAACAATAATAACCAAATGGTAGCTTAAGTTGTTATATTAATCGAGCTTAACATGAGTTAAAGAACTTGAACTTACAATTGACACAGTTACTCGTACAAGACATAAACTCAAAACGAATGAACGGATCAAGATCGGCCATCGCAGCTTTCACGTTCCAAAAGGGAAATCATCTGCTTCACGGAATAGCTTGTCGACGGATGACGGTCAAGCTTCGACCCACTTTTGGCAGACGATTTCCCTACCGAGCTCTGCAAAGGTCGAAGTATGGCAAGAAATCTGATAAAAACACTAAATAATGTGGACTTTTATATATAATATCTTATAAGATGTAATCGAAACTACCGTTTAAAGATATTCAAATGACTTGGTATTTGATAAACATAAACATTAACCCTAATGGATAAGGGTGTATGAAGAGAAGACGAAAATGATGTCAATTAGGTTACCTATACTACCGAAGAAGTACCAAGAAGCACCAACCAGCATGCATTAGAACAGCTTGGTGGGATAGGGTCCTAAACCCCCTAATGGAGGAGGCGTGCTTTAGGTGAGACCTATGTCCAGCTGTGGACTATCATGGGCTGATGATGAAACATTTACCAACATAAAAGTTATAATATACAATACTTTCATATAACATGCTGGACCTAATGTTATGACGCCGTATTCCCATCGGTCTATGTTGCCGAGCTTTCAATAAGGGCCTATCTATGAATTAGATGTATGATTATAATACACTACATACATGGGTGTAGACTCGTTTTTGTTGTAGACTGGTTTGTTTGTTCATTAATAATATTATTAGGTTTGGTTGTAGACTGTTGTTAGCGAAATTACGGACCTTTACTAATTATATATATAAAAAAAGTCCCGCTGAGTTTCTGTCGCCGGTTCTTCTCAGGTCAGAGGCGTTCTCTTTTGCACCGGTAGTAACGTTCTTGAAAATAAATAAGTAAGTGCAATGCGACTATAACAAATAAAGATATCTGAATTTGAATATCTTTGTTAGAAGTTTTCCAAATTTGAGTACTCTTTATAGCCGTTCCGCTAAATCTTCTTACTTATAACAACTATGACAATTTACCATTATCATTACAAAACGTACCAGAACCACGAAAGATCCATGAGGGTCGTTGATCAAAGCAATAGTAGGACGCCAAATGTAGGTCGTTCTTTCTGGTGAAACATCACTAAGAACAAATGTTCCGCTTTTGAAGCCATTTCTTTTAATATAAAATAGGTGCAACATGGTTGTAAAGTTTCAGTTTTACCTTTTCTTCGAAATAAATGAATCATTAATACGCTGACCATATCGTGATTGTCGTCAACTATACTGCAAGAGAAAGCTCTCGAAATATGTCTCAGTGCACTAAAGTAGTATCGCATATAAGTTGTTTCTGAGAACTGGACTGTTTGTTTTTAATCAACTTTTTTGTCTTTACAGATCATCCGAAATGATCCACGTGGACGAGACAGATCCGGTTGGAGGTGAGAAAACTTGAATATACGCTTTGATCCAATTGAAGTGGAGCAGGGTAAAAATTTAGAAGTAAAAAACTCAGTGAGATCAGACTTGGTGGAAAAAATTAACTTAGAGACAACCTATGGTCCACGGCAGCCAGCGCGTTGGTGAACCACTGGTGTTGCCAGTCTGAGCGGCGTTCGGATGACACTTCCCATCAGTCGTCAGGCCAGCGACTGGTAGCATCACTGCGTATGCCATAATTATGGACGCACACAATTCCATCAGTGCTGACGCTAGTTGCTGATGCCATATATTACACTCAATGCTGTACAGTGTATAATATTCAGCTGCAAGTATTCGTGATTATTCTTTGCATGCAGGTTTTATACATGATTAACTAAAGAAAAGTGGCAGCTTCCTTACTTTATTAAGAACAATGTTATACTGAAAATCAGGCAAGGAAAGGGCAGAATTTTGCTTGTCATAAAACCAATGCATCTATAAAAAAAATATCAGGGCATTATGATCATAACATCGTTAATTTCTTTTATATTTGGTTTTTTTATGCTTTTATTAGTTGTCTTCTTCAGTAAATTTATAATTTAGATTGCGTTGTGGATCTCAAAGGACGCCTTAATGTTATTTTGTTAATATTCAAGAGTAAACTGTAATAAAACAGGACCAAATATCAGATTTATAAATTACTGCTGTCCTGGGATTATGACAAGTCGGAGGAAATAGTTCGAACAGATCTTAGACGGTAATTAGGGGACAAACACCAAACACTCCCACTCACTCACTCACGTTCTCACACAAGCACACACATACACTCTCATACACACACATTCACACGCATACACACTCTCAAATCTTTTTGATTTTATTTTTTTATTTTTTATTTTTATTAGTTATTCATCTTTGGCCGCATCAAGTCTGGTAATTGTTTGTGTAACTGAATCCCACGACACAGGCATTGCCTAGTGTGGGGCTCACTGTTCTCTTTATGTAATGTATGTTCTTTTCAGTTAAATAAACTATTTCATTTCATTTCATGTACTTTGAGTAAAAACAACTAAAAATCTGATTTAAAAACCTTCCGTATATCGTCTGTTTTGAATGCAAAAACAAATGTCAAGACGTTTAAACGTTTGCGTTGTTTATGGTAAACAGATATATATGCGTCGACGACCTTAAGGTTGTTTACTCTGTGCCCGTATATTTTTCACCGGCTGTATCTTTTAATAACAAATGACCATAGATATCGAAGCTAAACGAAAACATATTTTAATGCAACAAAGTTGATGTCGCTGTATTTTGTTTTTGGTTCACGTTGTCAAACAATTAAATATATTATCGATTCAAAATAAAACCACTTACATAGGTATTTTTATCAATTTCTCCTTTTTATTAATTGCCTCGTTTATGGTTTCTACTAAACGAAGATATTCTAATCTAATAGCTAATAGAATCCTGAGTTATTTTGTGAGTTATTAAACTTTCAGCCATTAACACGCGTGTCTCATGTTTTCTTTTAAGATAGATACAAATTGATTTAAGACACTGTTTATAATGCTACTACTGCTACTGAGCGAAAGCGAAAGTGAAGTATGTAAAATGCAATTAAGAACTAACGGTTTTAATGTCGTATCCAGGGCCAACTTTTGAAAACATTACATGCAAATTTTGATCTTTACAGAGCTTTTACCTGTGTAATGTATGAAACACTATGATATATTAATTGAAAAGATAAAATTTAACAGTGATTTTTCGGCTGGACCGTATTCAGTATTTGCGTAATTATATACATAATAGCAACATGTAATCATAAATTGCACTGTCCTGTCAGGAACCAATGTGCAGACGGGTGTTACTCAAGGGCCCATTCAGGGACCTTATCTTTTACTATTTTACAATTCGTAATTTACGACTTGCGTTCAGTATTAATTAAGTGCTCAGAATTTATATTCTTGAACACTTTAATATAACTTATGTCAGAGACAAATAGCCATACAGAAAATATACTAAATTAAACATGTGTTGAACGTGACCAAAGTAAACTATTAAGTACTAAACGCAAAGGACTCTAAATGTTTACCTTTTACACTTTCGAAGTATTTAAAACTCAAATAATTAGAATGACAGCAAAGATTAAGGTGTAGTTATCTCAGTAACCGAAAAATCTGCTAGATTTTACGCATTTTCTATTCACTCTAAGATTAATATTAAAACAGACATTATGCAGCTGACTATTTGGCTACTAACTGGCTGACTCTACGTAATCAAATAGCAGCACGTTATATAGTCATTCTGTCAGTGGCCTTTTAAATACAATATCCATGCGTCCGATGGGCATGCAAAAAGTTGGTTCCGTATGTCCAGACCATCTTTGGTTGGTCTTAAAGGACGTCAATGTCTTCAGATTAACAGACTTCTATCTATCAATGGAATACAGTTTATCCTTTGAGTTTTAGAGGTCACATGCCATTCGTCCTGCATAAAAACTGTTATCCAGATTTGAGTGGAAGGATTAGAAGTTGATTCGATGGATAAATTAGGGTAATGGCTAGAAAAAAATATTTAAGTAAAAAAAAATGCATAAATTTAACGGAATCTAAAATGCTATTGCTAACAGGGTAGAAAATATTTGCCTAAACATTAATATAATCCAAGAGATATAATTGTAATTGAAGGTTTTAAGTAAAAAGTATTGAAATTGGAAAAAATGTGCAATTACTTCGAAGTAATAATAAAGGAATGCATTGAAGTGGCCGTACGCGTCAGTATGTAGACACTTGTGTCAATAGTACACGTTCATACGGCTGGGAATTTATTACAAATGGACTCTATTACTATGTTCGCTAGATACACTTATTTATTCTTTCTTCCTTTAGTAGTCAGGATTTGATTTCCACCAGACAATCATCTTAAACTTTCATCATCATCATCATCATCATCAGCCTGTGATAGTCCACTGCTAGACATAGGCCTCCCCTAATACACCCCTATCCATTAGAGGGTTTTTGGACCGTATCCCACCACGCTGGTCCAATGCGGGTTGGTGGGTGGACCGACTTTTTACATGCCTATCCGACGCATGGATCATCTTACTTTTCAGATAATTGGGTGTTCGGCCCAAATTGCCCTAACCGACTAGAAAACAACAATGAAAATTTGTTGAGTCCCCGCAGGATTCGAACCCACGACCTCCGTTTTCTAAGCCACACGCATATACCACTAGGCTACGGAGGCAGTTAACTTTAAGTTCTGTAATATTAATGTTTGATAGTCATCGTAAGATTACAATCAAAGTTTAATACTTCTTGATAATTTTAGACCTTTTAGACGACCCGCTTATGAGTGTGACCTTGACCTTGTCTGTTGCGCCAATTTCTGTGGGTTCGATCCCCGCTACGGGAGAAATATTTTTCATCATCAGCCTGTGTCAGTCCACTACTGGACTTAGTCAGTCCACGCTTGGTTCCTAATACACGCCACCGCTTCCAATCTTCGGCTATTCTCATCCAGCCTACACCTGCCACTTTGCGAATGTCGTTACTCCATCTTGCCTCAGGCGTCCCACAATACGTTTGTCGAGCCTTGGTCTCCACTCTAGAACTTCCCTACTCCAAAAGTCGGATGTATTATATTAAAATATTAAATACTTTTGGATAAACATAATGTTTCCTCGTAACTAGATGTTTTTATCTATATAGTACGAATTTAATACAAAAAGGATTTAGTTTCAATATTTGCAGTAGGGTAACTAAAGTTATCAGGTATTCAAATATAAATGATTACCTCGTGCCTTGGTCATAAACGTATGTTTTTAAGAATTATAGTTGTTTTATATATTATCTATGTATAAAGACGCTAGACCTAAACGGGCCGGCCGCGTGACAATGCGTAGCGCAAATATTGTAGTTATTGTAATATATTTTTTTTTATAAAATATATATAAAAACTGTACAATGTTTGAGTTTCTATTAATAGTATCTTTAAAAAATCTTGCCAATATCTAAAGATGCAAGAAAAATTTTAAAATAACAATTGCATATTCTTACAGACCTCTCAAACATCTTATTCATTAACTTATATATTAAGGCAAAAGGTACTTGTTACGTTTGTACTGTTGTAAAATAGTCGTAGTAAAGAAATTTTAAACTAGCTCAACTGCTGTACAAATTAAAACAATTAGACACTTAATTTTGTTGTTGAAACGTTTATACACTTCACAGTACATCGTAAAAGTCGAGCATCGAAATAGACAATGTGCGCGAATAAAATAAACAAAAACACACTGTTTTTGGCAGAAGAAAGGAATCCGTCTTTATTTTCGATCGGGGTGCGTTGGACGGTGTGAGACAAGTAGGGTTGGCACATATATAAAAAATAACTAAATAAATAAATGTAAATATCCGGCTGAGTGGCCCATCGGTATTGGCCTTGCTTTATAAACCGGAGGTGGGTTCGAATCACGTGGGGAAACAACTTGGTGTTATTGCTTTTTTCTGGTTAGTTAGGACAATTTGGGCCGATCACCCAGTTGTCGAAACGTAAGATGAGCCTTGCGTCGAATGGGCATGTAAAAATTCGGTCCACCCACCAACCCGTATTGGACCAGCATTGATACGGTCTAAAAACCCCGAAGAAGGTTAATGGAGAAGGCGTGCATTAGGGGAGGCCTATGTCCAGCAGTAGACTAACACAGGCTGATGATGATGATGATAATAAAATATCCGCCTTTATTGCCAGCCTTTGTTTGACGCAATAAAGACTATTTACTTCGAAGGGACGACGTTAACACTGTTACGCCTATCTATAATAATAATATTATGCGTCTTAATATGTTGTCTTCGTATAAATATGGAAGCATTTTATTAGTTATAAAAGAAACAAGAGAATATACAGTAATGACGTTACAGGGTCAAAAGTAAGATGATCCGTTCAACGATAAGGCGTGTAAAAAGGTTTTCCTTGTTGTCTAGACTTTATAGGACGTAAATGTATTTAAACGCACTTTAATTCAATTCAGAACGATCAGTGCATATAAAGAGTTGATTTTTTTTCGGCATTTCATGTAATACGATTTAAAAATTAAGTATGTTGTTGGATTGGAATATTGAATTTGTAAGTAAGGGAAATGAAACATCATAAAAATTACCGATAAACCGATAGCAGACTTGCTACAATTGCAAATGCATGTAAACGAAGTATAAACTGTACTCATTTCTCTGAAAAAACACGACACACAAAATAATGTTCTCCAGTCGATTACGACAAGGCGCAGGACCGACTTTTTACATGCCCATCCGACGCATGGATCATATTACTTTTCAGACAATTGGGTGAACAGCCCAGATTGCCCTATCCACTTAAAAAACAACAATAAAAATTTGAGTCCCCGCAGGATTCGAACTCACGACCTCCGGTTTCTAAAACATACGCTCTTATCTCTAGGCTACGGAGGCATTTCAAACGCATTCAAGCTCATAGAAAATATGCAGACTAATGCCTGACTGAAAATCATTTATAGTTGTCACGATTATTAAAATTAAAAATAAACACATGGCAACCCTACGTCGTACGATGACAGTAAAATTTAAACACGCAATCATTTGACGCGTCGTGTGATGCTGAAACCACGTTGAGTTCTAATTTAATCAACGTCTAGCATTCGATAAACTTTAACGTCGATATTACCTATTTATACAGCTAAAATGATAAGTATATAAAATTAGAGATTAGTATTAAAAAAATCTGCCTAAAAGTATAGTAGACCAAAAAGCATAATTTTTAATAATAAGGAGATGTGTATTTTTACTTATTTATAGAGAGGGATATAGGCAACCTAAACAAAACAAAATACGGAGTTTACGTAATCAATGCTTTATGTCAACTTTATTGACACTATAAGTCATCACTTAAACTCCTGATTTGTAAAATGTAACTTGGCACACTTGTTTCACGTTTGTGTATAAATATGGATCGGCATACACCAAACCAATATATTGTTGTGAAAGAATGTCATAATCTTCTAAAATAAATAGTTTGTAAACAAACATTTGCCATGGATATTGGTGCAAAACCTCTTACAGCAAATGTCGATCGCTTTCCGAACAACGTGCACATTTGATTGCACTTCTTGCACTTTCTAAAACATGTTCGTGTACTTATTTTTTGCAATTGGAAAGTTAGTTAATTTGACATTGTACGCTTCTGTATTAATTGTAGCGTTTTTAAGATGTGATAAAATAAAATACAACTCATAACAACACAATTTTAGGCGTAAGTTGATATTATTAGACATTAATGTGCATTAAAAGTGGATACTTATTACGTTTATTATATTTTCAATTGTTTCAGTTAATATTGTAAAAGTAAAACGAGTATAAAGAACTCCAATGTTATAATTATTTCTGTCCAGCTCGGTGGGATAGAAAATATAACACTTACGAGGGTTCTTTTAAAGAGTCGCCAACAGAACCCCATTTCTTCCCCTAAGCTTTCCGTCCATCCGTCTTGCGTGAAGCATTTAACATTCAGCAAAACTTACTGCTACCGTACTTTATTAGAGATTTTACGTTTCGACAGTAGTACCTCTGAGCTCTTAACAAGTCTTTTAGGATTAGGGTTTAAGCCAATACCACCGATATTACTCGTTAAAGGTTTCTTATGTAAACTTTAAATGTTTTGGAGAATTATCCATTCATTAATTGTAGTTAACCCCTTTAGGTTTAGAAGATCACACGCTAATAACTCTGTTTATGGTATGGTTCTGACCAGCTTGGTAGGATACGGTCCGAAAAACCCTTAATGGAGAAGGAGTGAATTATGGGTGGCCTATGTCCAGCAGTGGACTAACACAGGCTGAAGATGATAATGATTATCTATGAATTAAAAACCGACACAATGATAACTTTGAAAAATAATTCGTATGACAGTCAGGTATAAATGTCGATTATTTTTTTTACATTTCAACCTATTAAAGAATGGATCTCATGTGTCGTGACACATTTATTATCTGCAGGATATATATCGAGCAATTAATACTTTCAGATAAGATAAAAAGGCAATGTTAGTATGTTTTTAATTCCAAAGGTGCGAATGATAAGTACGTGTAGTAACATTTTAGCTTGAGACGTCAAAATGTATTAATATGTACGTTATACGATATAAAAGATTATTGATGCTATACAAATTGTTGTGTTTATCTGAAGATTGACATATTACTATTATAAATTCAAAGATTTAAAGCAATTTAAAAAATAATCATTTATGTTATTTTAATTGGATATATCTACTACAATAAATCAGCAGTTTATTTAAGCAAAATCTAGTATGAAAGAGAAAAATTGTTTAACATCGCGTGAGATCAATGTATCAGCGTATTAGAGTCCACTTTCATACGTTGGCACAGATCGTTTAAGTGTACAAACACTACTGAGGTTAGTAATAAGAGCACGATAAGTTGTTTTATTACTGAAACAAGACATAATAATTGGCGAATCCTTAGTTCTGTATTTATGGTCTTAAACCTCGGTCGGCACTTGGCCCGAACCGTATCTCAAATAAAACGTTAAAATAGTTGCTAGACCCTATTGTCTATGATTTGGTCAACATTTTCAATATTCGACTATCGACTTGTACTTTTTCTGACGCCTGGAAAGATGTAATTGGCATCGGCATTCCCACCAAGCCAAACAAACCCTCTGACCTACCCACAAGTTATCGTCCAATTAGTTTGCTCAACTACTTGGGCAAGCTTTAATTAATCATCGAAATTATTCTCTTCCAGTTGAAAGACTAGACTCTAGATCATTAAAGCTCACGGCCAAGCTACTACGAATGTTAAATTATATTTCTGTTTAGCGATTTTCCCAAGTTATCATAGGGTTGCCACTAATGCACCTAAGATTGCCACCGTTTATTTTTAATAAGCATGCAGAGAAGCAAGCAATGCTTAGAAACAAAAAGAATTTGAGAAGTAATGAGGGTCGTGGAGGCGTTGACTTGATATATATAATATATCAAAAGCTTATCTTTAATATTAATACATACTATATATTTCAGAGATCGAGCCACCATTCCAGTATAGAGATGTCACCATCAAACGAAACGCAGACGTCAACGACTTCTTCGAAATGCTATCGGAGATCGGAAGGTAACGACCTAACCCCCATATCTTATTACTATTATACTAAATAGAAAATAATTCAAATTTTGCTATATCGATATAAATAACCAAATATTTTCTAATTGTATTTGCACCTGGAGTATAGACTATTTTTGACAGTCAATTCTGTAGCAAGTCTTAGCATTATATGTCGGACCCTCTGATTATCAACCAATTGAAAATCTGTACGCATGAATTATGACACTACTATGGTTTTAAAAAAAAATTACCCCAATTTCTTTCATCATCATCAGCCTTTGATAGTCCACTGCTGGACATAGGCCTACCCTAATACACCCCTATCCATGAGGGGGTTTTGGACCGTATCCCACCACGCTGGACCAATGCGGAATGGCGGTGGCGTCCACTTTTACATGCCCATCCGACGCATGGATCATCTTACTTTTCAGATAATTGGTACGGCCCAAATTGTCCTAAACAATTTCTTTACATATTCATTAATATTGCATATTTTATTTTTTAACATTATTGGAAACAAATATAAAAAATGACATTTAAAGGCTATCAATCATTAATGATGGCCTGAGTAAGTTTTACTCTTGGTTCTACTCCATAACACCTCGTACGTATGGTTTTATAAAATTATAGCGAAAACGTAGCTAAAATAATAAATTATTTATTATTTAGCAATGTTCAGTCCTTAATAAAAACTTGTAAGAATACTTAAAGAGGTTGGTTACTATGAATCACGTTCCTTGCTACGATTCAAAATTGCGTGGCTTTAACCTAAGTTTTTTGCTTAATATTTCGTCACAGTCAGCAAGTTGGAACTAGTTAACTAAACCATGTTTCGGATAGCAGTTTCCAGCATGACGCTTTCTCGTTACGTGACGATACTATCACTGAAACCTGCCATAACGAGTTTTCTTTCAACTAAGAAAACAAATATATTTTCTGCTATAAGAGATGCATGAATTGTTTTACTTTTAAAGCCATGTATGTTGCCTAAACGTAAAGGTTCCGATTGCTCCTTACCGGTAAACGTCAATCACATAGACTACCCGCTTGTTGTAGTGGATAATGATCCTGACTTTTGCTCCATGGCGTATGGGTTCGATTCCCACTACGCTAAGACAATTGTACGATGAACATAGTGTTTTTCTCGTGTTCGGGTGATTGTATCTCTATCACATGTATTTATATACAAAGAAAAGTAATTTTATGTAATTTTACATCTAGTTGGTATAGTACAAGGTTTGCTTAGTTCAGGCCTAGATTATGTTGCATTATCGTCTCAATATTTGTTTATTCTATACCCTATTTGGCTGAGGTACCTTGCTCTATAGTCATTAATTGTAGCGACTACCAATACAGGGGCAAGTTCGGCACGGTGTACCTCTGCCGCGAGAAGTCCACCGGTCTCGAGCTGGCAGCCAAGCTGGTCTCCGTCAGCAGGAGGGACGAGAGACGGAATGTGGAACGTGAGGTGGAGGTGATGAGGAGGTTGAGACACCCGAGGCTGATACAGCTGTACGACGCGTACGAATGGGGGAAGTACATGTGCGTCGTTCTTGAATTGTGAGTTAACCTTGCCTTGTTTTATCTTTATCACAGAAAGACTTTTTACGACTTTTTCGCGTAAATTCTTTACGCTTATTCCCGACGTTTCAGTCTCTTATCAGCATCCATGAGCACAGACTAAGATGAGATAAGTCTGTATCACAATGTGGTCTCTAGTGGTGGTAAGTCCGCTTTTTACTGGGGGCCCGCCTGGGGCGGTGTCACCGCGGTGCCTATTTCTGCCGCAAATCGGTAGTATGTAAACACTACCATGTTCCGATTTGAAGGGCACCGTAGCCAGCGTATTTACTGGGTAATCTAAACGTAACACCCTTTGATGCACAGTAGGCAGCGCGTAGTTGATACCTTTTTGGTGGATTATCAATATCAATGGGCGTTTGTCACTACTTTCCATAAGGTGGCCCGACTACTCGTCTCCCTTTGTATGCTAATAAAAAAGAAGGAAATCTTAATGTGTTTGGAATAACCGTCAGAATTTTTTGGATTCCGATACATCTTTCTATTTCTTAATTTTGATCATAGCTTTGGAAAAATAACCTATTTTGTCAAGGGACTTTGCAGTTTTTATAAAGCGAAAATCCAAAAGTAGATCGTGCCAGTTCTAGACTATACATGCCAAACTAAGATATGATTGATATAAAGTATGTACGCCATAGCAACGAAGGTGTTATATTTCTATGCTTATTGATAATTTGTCACTGATATTTCAATCACTGATTTGATTAACGACAACACTATGTATGATGCCCATTCGTTGCTATGGAATATTTCGCTCAACAATCTGCGTGTACCTTACCTTAGTGCTATCTAGAATCTATGAAAGAAAAAGCATTTATTTTTGCTAAAGCATAAAGCGTTTTTATTCGAACTCAATCAACAACATTGCATACTTACTTAACGTTTTTGTTTTAATTACAGTTAATCACATGCTACAAGAACTCAATTCGGTTAAAGTCCAAACAAAGTCAATAAATTTCAAGGTAGCTATTATATTTTGTCATGGGTTTTATGTTAAATTTGCACCTGAAACAGGCTCTCTACAAAGCTCAAGACAAACAAAGATAATTTCTAAGAGCTGTATAAAAAATGTTTTATAGCCAAAACTCCTATCATTTCTATTCGTCTACAGAAGTTATTTCGATACGAGAGACTGCAAAAACTATTTTTATTATATAATAGTTGAGAGATTTATATATAAAAAAAAAAGTTGAACGTAAAATAAACTTACGTCACTTTGCAAAATTGGCGCGAACGGCGTCAGATGTGATATTATTTAAAAAAAAACTTGGCAACACTTGCAACAGTTCTAAAATAGTTTAATCAAGATAAATAAAAATGTAATGAGACGTCCGCACAGCGTGTGACCGAATAGGTTTTTTTATCTGTTTTATTTTTATATCGTCGCGCTGGTCCAAGACGCGGCTGATTTGACATTTCCGGACTTTTCCCGCCAAGAAATGACACTTATACAATGTCTGCAATATGACGAGATGTAAACACAGTGATAATATTTTTAGCAGTAATCAATCACAGTTTTGTATCAATCGTATGCGCGTAATTAGCTATAAATAAACTAAATTTAGTAGATATTATGAATTTACTTCAAATCGAAAACGTTTTTTTTATTGATCCATACTTATATACATTCTTCTTGGACTTCGATTTTTAATCATTATCGTCATAATCAGCCTGAGTCAGTCCACTGCTGTACATAGGCCTCTCCTAATGCACGCCACCGCTTCCGATCTTCGGCTATTCTCATCTAGCCCGCACCGATTTATATTAATTCATCCAAAATATATTTGAGATGAATTTCCTTTAAATAAATTACTTTTTTATAACGCATACATAAATATCTTAGAAATAATGTTTATATTTTTTTGATCCGGCCGAAAATTGTTATTTTATTGTGAAAGAGAAATACAACACACATTCAGTACTTAAAAATTAGCCTTGTTAAGCTGGTGAAATATTTAAGTACTTGCAATAGTATTCTTAATACTAAAATTGTTGTTCCGTTTCATTATACAAAATATTAGAGTGATGTAAATCTCATAGGGGCAAAGCAACTAAGCAGAATATGGGCGCAATTGCTTTAGCCGTCCTTGTCTATGAAATTGTGGATGTTGTAAAGCAAAACATCGTGAGAAAATCTGCATATCTAAGAATAATAACTATATTGTATATTATGTCCTCGTGGCTATGTCAACCGATATATAATAGAGACAGGCCGTCTCTGCAGGTCATATTATAGTGAACAAGTGTACACGCAGACACGTATACTTTTCCTTTACTTATATATTTCATTGAGACGAATAACCGATACATCTGAGAGAGATTAGCTTAAACTGTGATGTATTAACGAACTAGGACAAAAAAATGTTTTTTTAGCAAACGGGATGCGTAGTCTTAAAACTTCACATCGCACATCATCAGCATATGTTAGTCCACTGCTGGACATAGGCCTGCCCTAATACACGTCACTATCCATTAGGGGTTTGAACGTATCCCACCACGCTTGTCCAATGCGGGGTGGTATGTGGACCGACTTTTTATCATCTCTTATTTCTTTATTTAATATCTCTCTTATTGTCATCTTACTTTTCAGACAATTGGGTGATCGGCCCAAATTGCCCTAACCAACTATAAAACAATGAAAATTTGTTGCATCCCCGCAGGATTCGAACCCACGACCTCCGGTTTCTTAAGCACACACCACTAGGCTACGGAGGCAGTTGAACTTAAAACTTACTACTCTGAAAACATTCCTAAACTTGACAGTTTGACAGAATTGACAGCGCTCACAGTTGGCTGTTTTGTCAAAGCTTAGCTAAAATATTTTCGTTTTAAAAATATATAAAGCTATTAAAAAGTCCGACGATCTATGTAACCCAGCGAAGTAGACTGAAATATTATCATTATTGAGGTAATAACGTTTCTAGAAATCGTTATTTCAGAGATAATCATCAAACAAAGCCAAGATCTCCTATGTCTAACTAACTCTAACCTAACTAACTATGAAAACAATGAAAATTTGTTCCGTCCCCGCAGGATTCGAACCCACGACCTCCGGTTTCTAAAGCACACACTACTAGGCTACGGAGGCAGTTGAACTTAAAACTTACTACTCTGAAAACATTCCTAAACTTGACAGTTTGACAGAATTGACAGCACTCACAGTTGGCTGTTTTGTCAAAGCTTAGCTAAAATATTTTCGTTTTAAAAATATATAAAGCTATTAAAAAGTCCGACGATCTATGTCACCCAGCGAAATAGAGGAAATATTATCGTTATTGAGGTAATAACGTTTTCTAGGAAATCGTTATTTCAGAGATGATCATCAAACAAAGCCAAGATCTCCGTTGTCTCGTGGGAGGTGAATCAGTGCCAAATGCCAGTGCGTATCGTATTAGCACAATTAAAATTAATCATCTCGACTTTAGTACTAATAACTAATATATATTAATAACAGTATTAGATACTCTTTATGTATTAAATAATACATAAAAAAAACTTTTATTACTCATCAACTCGATATCCACAATGGACCCAAATATTGCAAGTTGTTTATCAGTCGGTCGGTCGATAGTGGGCCTTCGTTTGCCAGAAGACCGGCTAGAGAAGTATCACCGTGGGGCCCCCAAGCATCAGTATAAAAAAATTATTCCTGTTTGAAGGCCATTGTAGCTAATGTAGTTACTGGATAACAACTAGTACATCGTATGACTTAAAGCGGCGAGCTAGAGTCTTTTGTGCCGGCCCACGACCTCCAGTTTACAAAATAAATGCTTAAGCTACAAAACAATAAGCTACAGAAGTGGTTATGTTCGTAGCTAACTAAAACTATTTAATGTTTTTTTTTATTTTTTTATTTCCAAAGTCCGTATCTTCTCTGGAATAAAACGGCTTAAAATTTATACATAGATGCGT
The DNA here is from genome assembly GCA_029286875.1 of Lamproptera curius. Lineage (NCBI taxonomy): Eukaryota > Metazoa > Arthropoda > Insecta > Lepidoptera > Papilionidae > Lamproptera > Lamproptera curius. Next base: position 5,245,015 of record JAGSMT010000007.1, read on the forward strand.
ACATACAAATAACTTATACACCAATACAAGCACCCTGTATCCTCTGTATCAATTACTACATCTATATGGAAGTCGTAACATCGTGGTATTAACAGTCGTGTATACTGTATTACATCTGTTCTGAAACAGATAAAATCAAAGACGCAAAGTGCGGTGCATAAGTGACTATTATTTATTACCAGAGTTTATTCCCAGCCAGAATTACGTGGCTCCATGTCACATTAACCTGCGCCTCGTACACTCGATTAACGATTGCATTCTATATTCGTTCACGTTCATTCAAACGTCTATGACTCACGGTTTTGACGCGCGATCGCTTCGCGGCTCGTCTTCCTTTTGTCTATGGATGATGTGATTAACTTTTATAATTATGCGGTATGGTTGGGTGTCGGACTTTTGCAGTATGTTAGTCTTATGGAGGATAGGATGTGTAGGATATTAGTAAGTTAACGTTGGATACAATTTAAGCATACAGTAAGAAAATCCTGATGATAGTTAAATAAGGCAACAAACATCGATGACTTTTTACCGGTACCTGACCTAAGTAAGATCTGAAATTAACAAGCGATTTACATGTGACTATTTCATTAATAAGAACGATAGGTGCATGACGCTATTTTAAGATAGTTATCGATAGATTATATCATAATACTATCATAATAACACATACAGACGATAAATTATTTATATATAATCCTGTATTTAGTTCTACTTCGAAATTGAAACTGTACTGGAGCTAAATAAAACTAAGAGCTAAAAAGGTACTTAATTGATGCTAACAATTTAACCCTCAACAATAAAACGGCGCCGTGCGTAAGGAACTCATATAAAAGGAATGTCAATCAGTAATTTGCATCTCGGTGACACTTAATAAGAAAGCTAAACATTTAACGTGATTTTTTTCATATGGGTACATGTCACCTTAAGGATTAGAAGTTAATTTGACACTTGTAAAGGATTACCAGCAAAAGATAAACCAAAATGTGAAGTGAGGACACATGATCTTGCATAATGAATCATTGCCTCTGATCCTTTACGGACCTCCGTCGTCCTGCATTCCACAGTCACACTCAGATGACGCAATAATCTCGTCATAAAAATACATTTGCGCAAGAAAAGGCGCCTTTCTGTAATAAGAGTTTCACTTTTAACACGAGCGAAGTCAATAGCGTATTCAAAACGAAAACATGATTGAAAAGGATAACTTTTAAAAGAGGTGCTGCTAATCTTATACCTGATTGTGTTTTCTTAAACATATATTAGTTTTAAACTTCAATAGTTAGTTCATTTAGACAAAATCTAAACATCATTTAATAAAATAATGTACGGATAATCTATATATATATATAATCAATTGCTGTTCGTAAGTCTCGCTAAAACTCGAGAACTGCTGAATTGATTTGGTTAAAAAAAATATCGGAATTGAATAAAATAAATTACAATCTTCTACCTGCATATTTATTCTCAAGAGGCGAGTAATTAATTTTACTCAACTACAGTCAATATATTTACTACAGTTGATAAATCATACTCAGAAGCATAGAACTTTTATTTATCGATTTAGTTAGTACGAAGTCTGCGGGGTCAGCTAGTACTGAATAATAATCAACCGCACTTATTATATTTTAGAGTATATTTTTTTATCTTCGTCCGTTAAGATTTAAAAAATCAATTTAGAATTGGTACCCAATTTACTTACGCAGCCAGTTATTATTTTATGAAATGAATAAGAAAACAAGCTTATAGATCAGATAGTCCTAAAGAAAGCAGTGTAAGATGGCACAAGACCGTTAGCGTATATGACTTGTAATTACACAAGCGACAGAGCCCCACAAACCGGAATACAACAATGCTTTTACTACTGCTTTGCAAAACAGAGAATCATGGAAGTATAAGTGCATGTATTTTCCAACTATATTGTTCAACTAGACAGCTGATAAGAATTGTGGGTGTACCGCATTTGCTGACCGGTTCGAAACAGCTGCATGCAAGTTTCGGTAATCATACATCCGAAGAAATGTCTATTAAGGGCTTCCCAGAAACGTAGGTGGGCACATACGTGAACGCATGACGGAATTTCTTAATGACGAACGCTTTAGCTCGCTAAGAATGTTCGCGACCGCTTATTAGAAGTTAAATATTTCATTGTGACAAACTATATAACTGACTGTGCGTATTTACTGCCTTCTCTATATACTATACTAGCAACCTCCCAACCCCCCTTGTGGGTGGAATTTCGTAAATTCCGTTCTTAGCTGACCTATACTCGGCGAAAGGAATATTCCTACCAAATTTCAAGCCGCTACGCCTTATGGTTCCAGAGATATCTTGATGATATATATAGATATGTTATATATATGTATTGAGCTTTGAATCTTGCCGAGACACGAAAACATATAGTTAGTATTTCTTAGTTAAATTCTATATAATAAAAAAACTAAGAACACAAGATGGTCACCTGATGGTGAGTATTACGCCCTACACATCAAAATCTCAACGTTAGTCGCCACAAGTCCCACTAAGTATTTTCGCTGCCGTTCAAATCGGAAGACAGTAGTGTTTAAACTCTACCAAAATACGGCAGAAAAGGGCACCGTGATGGTTCTTCCCCAAACGGTAAAAAATAACTACCACCTTCGAATTTAATTCGGACGATAGGAATATCCGTACCCCAGTTGTCCCTAATCTCCCTGTCTTTCCCCTGCGCCTATTTAATAGGAGGACATTATTATCTTTTACACATTGGACATTGTACGAGTCCAAACATAATTTGGAAGCTCAAACATCGTAGCATGTCCTCTTTTCATCGCAAGAAATACTCCCTTGGGCTATAAGGTTAATATCAAGCGCCCTATGTGAGACTATATTCTAAATAAATATTAGAATAAAAAAAACGTTTATCAAATGAAACTATAAAATGACTCAACTAAAGTTAAGCGTTAACCCTTAACATTACAATACGGCGTGTGATACCACAAAACCAGTCTGTTTAAGACATGAGATATCAAGTTTCGTTTATAAGAATAACACTAGCCGCGATATCCTTTAAACCAGAACATAGTACTGTAATCATACTACTGCTACGCGTCTGGAAATCTATTATTTCTATCTAGTACTTTCCGAGTCAGCCCACTATAAATAGGGAAGCTAGATCTTAGTTGTTATTAATTAAAGGAATAGTAAATAATTATTTGATAGTGCTACAATTTAGTATACAGTATCAGGATGCTAAATGATGCAGAAATCAGCATTTCCTACGGTATGTAATGACAGCTTATTGCACAGATAAAATAAGACACGTTTGACATAATGGCAATAATAAGACTCTTTGCGAGTATGATATATTGGAAGTGATCGCTTTAAACGAATCTGGACGGCTGTTTAAATATAGAAATAAACCGGCACTCGAAGGCTAACCTCGGATTAAATGTATTCGCATAGTTTATTTAAATGAACCTATTTTATCGGCTGAATCATAATCGCTTAAGAAATATTAATGTTTTACAGCTCGAATCTGATAATAGTTTATTGCTATAACGGCAATATTTAAGAGCTAACTGATAACTTAACGTGTATGAGCATATTTACTATCTTGAAACTAAATATGATGTTAAATACATTTATATTAACTCTCTTGTCGAAATCGCATGAAGTTTTAGGTTTCGTTGCGTTAGGAAAAACGATGAGAGTAAATTTTCTCAATGTACGCGTACACCATCACAAAAAAGTGACACCCTGAAGTTAGCTAGTGAACTTATAACTGTATTCACGATATTTATTTCTACAAACGTAGAATAAGACGAAAGGAAACATTTTTTAAAAGATTTTCTATCTTGTTACGTATAAGAACTACATGTACATGTTTTTATATGAATTTCCATACTTATTTGGCTTTGAACTAGTTATCGTACATATAGAGCAGTCGCTTTACTCGCGCGTATATTACAAAAAAAACTTACTGACTATATAACTGTACGTTTATACTATTTTATCAGAAAAGTCGAATTAACACACTATCAACAAATCGATTCTGCATTTTACATTAGCTAAAATCGACCCAAATCTCAAACGACCCGTAACCAATGCATAACCGTACAGACAAACAATGGAGTGCAGTTATCGTCTAAATTGTGAAAGTACAGTCTGAGTCAGTCATTCGCGAAAGGTGAAAAATATCCCCGAACAGACGGAAAGTACCATTTTATCATGTACAGTTAAACAAACATACGCGCAACGTTTTTGGGTCAACATTGAGAAATTACAGTTAGCGTAGCTACCGTCACAATGGTCCATGAATAATCAAATGTTGCCATGAGAAAGAAATAAAATAACCGATTCCACGTATGTGTTCGCAGATTCATTATCGTTACAGACTTTTACATTGGTAAAAGTTCTAAGTCGTAAAATAAAATATACTTAACATTTTTTTAAAAACGCTTATTTGGTTAACGGTATCTAAACTGAACCTATATTTTTACATACATAGGTAAAATTAAATTAAAAGTCCATTAAAAGTTTCACTCTACTATAAGGTTAAGTAAATTTAAAGGCATCCGTTTTCATTTAACATCTTCTAGAAGCTAATTAAAAAGTTGTACAACGCAATATTACCATGTATCGAACTGAATATTTTAAATTATTAATAAATTAGAAATAAGACTTTGTAGGTTTCATTATATATTATATTAACAATAACATTTTGAGTGTGATATTAATTATGCATGCACAAAATTGTTAAATCGATGTCAATAACACGGTGACACGTTTTACATAAACGAAATAATCGTAACGGCTGCTTCTTGTCTTTTACAACTATTTAAATTAAATTTGATAAATATTTGTAACAAGTAGAAAATGAATCGGTGGGCTAGTTTCCTATGTATGTTATTTTATTGTATTCATTATAGTATATAAGACTTAGTTTAAAAGTTGAAGTCTGAATACGAATCTTTCGTAGATAATTAACTTTTTGTTGTTTTTTTTATATGCTGGCAACGGGACAACGTATCTCGAACGCCCGAAAAGTAAAACAGTCCTTACGTCGGATGTATGGTACGGATTCCCGGCTTACTAATCTTACAGTTTTTATAAAGACAATTGCTTCAATAACTAACAACTAATAATTATACGATATATGATTTAGAGTTTTTAATCTGTAATACTGGTATTTGTTACGCTGCTTGAGAACTTCAGATGACCAAAGTGCAGGTTTATATGCGTGTTACATTGGAGCACGCGGATGTACTTCCTATAGAACGAAACAAAATGTTCATTAAAAAAAAAACATTAATAAACATAATCAACCAAAATGGTTTCTAATCATCGTTGAATCATGAGTGTACATAATCATCATCAGCCTGTGTTAGTCCACTGCTGGACATAGGCCTCCCCTAATGCACGCCTCCTCAACTAGGGGGTTTATGGTCCGTATCCCACCACGCTGGTCCAATGCGGGTTGGTGGGTGAACCTACTTATTACATGGCCATCCGACGCATGGATCATCTTGCTGTTCTGACAATTGGATGATCGGTCTAAATTGCCATAGCCAACTAGGAAACAACAATGAAAATTTCTCAAGAACCTCCACGTTTCTAAAGCACACGCCCTTACAACTAGGCTACGGAGGCAGTTGAATCATGAGTTTACTACCCATGTTTTTAGTGGAATCTAATATAGACAGAAATTCCGACTACTTTCACAATTATAAATAAATAACAAAATATAAAACATGATCAACTAAAATGGCCTAATTTTAAATAAAATAGCGTATAATCCAACAAAGGGTTGCTTTCATACGTGGCGAGCTAATCAGTTATTAAACGCGAAAGTCGGACCGCCTTAAATGGCGGCAAACGCGTCTCGCAAGTTGCATTACGAGTCTTTTATGAAGCGGTGGCGTCAGTCGCGTCAGATGTTACGGCGCGGGCGCATAGTTGGCGGGACGCCATCTTGCCACGCCATCTTTAATCAGGGTTGCCAGGTGACGAAAATAATTAATAACGGACGATGTTTATATTTTTTTTTATTCTTTAAAATATAATATTATTGTTATTGATTAGTTCGGTTAATTTAAAATTTGATTAGTATGTATTGCAAAAAATTTTTGGTTAATATTTTTCAACTAGGTAATTCCTTTACTTAAAAGCACTAGTATTTATGTTACTTGTTTATGGTATTTATTTTAAATGTAGTGTTCCAAAATATTTTGTCTTGAAAAAAGAATACTCCCGCTAAAATACTGAAATTGAATTCGTTTAAAAGTAACAACTGTAACGCACACCCATATGGATTGATAAGAATCAAAGGGTTTTTGTTTTATTTAGTCCATTAACAAAAATAAGCAATGGTGATATTTTTAATAATAAGAAATGTCGGGGCAAAGATTTCTAGTTATTCTGCCAAGGGCAATTTTAATAATTTCACCGGCAATTAGTACCGCATCAGTTTCATTCATATAGCCCTTCGTTCCAGTCGATGCTCGCGCTTCTTGATAGTGTCTAAAATTAAAACCACCCACTAACTCACATGTGTACGTCTTGTAGGAACACGATTGTTTGGCAGCGATCGCATATCGCCTGCGATCGGACATAACTCCATTCAACTGGCGGGATTGCTTCTAATTATATTAATTGTGGTAAATCATTCCGAACGCTAAATCTCTTCCTTGGTCATTATTATCTTTGCATAGACAGATAGCATTACAGATAGCAGTACTGAAATAACACTACTGTGTTCCGGTTTGAAGTACATCGTAGCCAGCGTATTTACTGAGTAAACGAGACTTAACATCCTATGTCTCACGGTAGGCAGCGCGTTGGTGATACCAGTATTGCCAATGTTTATGGGCGTCGGTGACCACTTTCCATCAGGTGACCCCGATTGCTCGTCTGCCTGCGTATGCAATAAAAAAAAATTAAATAATAATAGACATTACACCGAATTAGTAAAGCAATGTTAGAGATTTATTCCGTTTTCGCAAATGACCGTCTGGGGTAGCCCTCCACCGCCGCAACTACCACGGTGCCTATTTCTGCCGCAAATCAATAGTGTCTACACACTACTGTCTTCCGGTTTGAAGGGCACCGTGGCCAGCATGATTATTGGGTAAACGATCATAACATCTCATGTCTCAGGGTGGTGAGAGGATACGTGGCGTAAAACGGCACAACGCTAGTTTTCTTATGGACAGGGCAGGTCATACCACAGGACATACCATCGCCACCATTTGACCGTCCTACTCGTCTAATGGCTTTTTCCGATAAAAAAAAGAAAAAATCGGCAAAAGCGATGTCTAACGTCAAAAACTTACGGAACCAGCAGCGAACGCGTTCTGATTGGCGCAGCATTGTTCAATTCCATGTGAATGAACCAATGAGTGCTCGGCATTTTGGCGCCAATCGAGTTTGACATTAGACTATATTTACTTAAATTCGATTTATTATTTGGCTTCGGTATTGAGAATTCTTGCAATTGTTATAACGATGTTATTTAAGAATATACTTAAAATTATTTTATTACAGTAGTTAAACGAAAAAAAAATATAATTTTTTGTTTTACTACTTTAGTGTTTTTATTCTATAACCATCTTTATTACATCATTCTTATCTAGAAAGTAATTTTCAGTTATTGCTTATCGTAATTCTTGTTCACACTGTACTATAAAAACTAATGCTTAAGATTAAGCCATAAAAATGGCGTTACACTTCTAAAACTATACGACATTATGAAGATAATTAACCTATAATAAGCTGCAACAGTAACGCGGCACCGTTTGGTTAATCATATTACTTGGTTGACGTACTTTGTTGCATCCATAAATGCCATAATCTCTTGCGGTTAAAAAAATACCACACGGCCGATTGATTGCAACGATAAACCGATCAAAGGGAAGTGTATTAATAAATAATTAAAATACATCAAATGACAACTATAAACGGTTTCCGAAATGATAAAATAATATAATACTCGGCAACGTTTACTTTTAAAATGACAACTGTTATGTCCATTAACTTTCCTATTTAAAAACCTTTATAACATTATAAACCTTTTTATTTTTCCCGCCAATTGTATACCTAAGCCAAATGATGGATGGAATTTACGTAAAATTAAAACTTATGTAAAACTTTAAGGCTCAAACAATAATGACACTAGGAGTAAATACGTTATTGGTGATGTAGCCGTTGCCAACAACTTCGAATGCTTCGTAATATACATATACATATCATATATATATTTCTTTTTCTTCTAAGTTACTCCCAGTTATATGAGCTATTACCAGTGAAAGTCCTATCAAAATCGTACCAGCCATTAGAGAAATCAACCAGAACAAACAGACACACCCATTTTATTTTGCATAGAACGCTGCCATGTAAAATCCCACAAAATAGTTAACCAATAAGGAAAGGCGTACGTTTTCGAACATATATTTCCAATTCAATTTGACATAAGCTTCTTAACTTACTCAAATTCCATCTTTTCTATGGGGTATGACTAAAGTACGGCAAAAAAATGGAATAAAAATTCCTTCTGGCACTATTTAAGTCTCAATAACCTTGTCATGGATTTAATACAAGCAAAGCAACACACTCAATTGCCCACAATTTTCACGCAATAACTCTTACTGTGCAAATAAATGCCGTCAAATATGGCGCCGTGACGTCGTTCGAAACAAAAAATATGCTAATGACGCGCAAGAAACGACGAGGCGTAATTATATTTAGAAAAAGACGCCTCAGTTGTAAAAATAAATAAACAATAACTGATTGAGAAATTGTCACAGTTTATCTGTCAAGTTTATCATAATTCGAATTAATGCTTAACAACATATACTGTAAATTACCATAAACTCATGTCTTAGCCAAAAATATTTTTAAATTTTTATGAGTGCAGAAATGTAAAATTTTACACATCGTCTTCTCTTCCATATAATGAAAGATAATATGAATAAAAAAACATTGATACATAGGTACAACTGTTTGTTTAACCAACTTAAAACCTTCATAATAAAAGTACATAAAATTTGTTATTAAGTGTCCATGCATAATTATACTACTAATATTTTTCTAATAATATGCTCAACATTTAGATATTTCTTCCCGTAATTTTCCTTTAAATATCGTATTGCACCTTTTGTCGTATGACATAACCTACATTTTCGTTCGTTTATTCTGCAAACAGCGGAAGGGACGCGTTACATTTGGCGGTAAAAACGTGCCAAAAGTGTTGCCATTCTGTCACGTTCGCTAGACACTGTCGTAATTTCGCGTTATCCGATAAACCGGTCAAGGATTCAACTTTATAATGCAGTCGTAACAATTTAGACGATACGTGGATAGAAAAAACTTTAGTGTAGTCAATGTAGACTTGAAGTTTATGTAAATAAATGTAATGATAAACGCGAATGGAGCATGTAGCGAACGCCTATTCGACGGCCATTTAAAGTTTACATGCAATGTTTAACCTGTTAGTGTGCCTGATTTTGGCGCCAATTGAGCTTGACATTAGATTTTCTTCCTCATCATCATCAGCCTGTGGTAGTCCATTGCTGGACATAGACCTTCCCTCATTATGCCTTCGCAATTAGGGGGATTTTGGACCGTATCCCACCACACTGGTCCAATGCGGGTTGGCGGATGGACCGACTTTTTACGTGCCCTTTCGACGCATGGATCTTCTTGCTTTTTTTTTCTAAATTGACTAATTTATAGTTGTACAGTCATTGTTCCGATTCGTAGAAATAAATAGGTCTTGTGATTTCTGATCACGATTATGATAAACTGAAGCCGGTAGCTGGTGCCAAAAGTAATTTGTCAGTCTCATTAACTTTGCATCCGATGAAAGTGACGATAAGTTATAAATAACATATTGATTCATGATTATCGAGAATTATTTGATTTTCCAGGCCATTGTTAAATATTAACTCGATGAGCTTTTTCCTTGTCACATTTCAAACACTTTGATACGAGATACTAATCGAATGCAGTTTGCACTTTGGGTTACGTAGGGCAGATGCCAGTCGCTCAGTGTAAAAACTGTTATTCACATTAATCTGGACGGATTAGAAACCGACCCCTTGATAACTAGTAGCAATGGCTACAAGAAAGTTATTTATATGGGCTAATAATTCATTTGTGTTATAAAAAGTAGCGATAACATTTCCATGTGTTCTCTTGTCTTTGATGATGTACCTTATAACTATAAGATAGATATGGGTGACTGACTATACTATGGCCAAATGAAACATATGAATGTGATGTTTATAAAATAGACACAGCAACGAAATAGCGTCGTACCTAGCTCTTATTGACGATGCCCCGAGATACAAATACAATCCATCAAACACCATCGGTGGAATGCCATATCGTTGGATTACATTTTTTCCGTCTACCGTCATCTTTTTAGAACTAGCATACAAGTAATTATTTAAAAAATCTAATTAGGACGTTATCTTTAAACCCATCTATGATATTTAATTAAGTTTTAGAGCAGACCGAACAACAACGAATGGTTTTTAAATTCTCTTTTCACTTTGTTTATTATATCAGTAAATGTTGTTTGGTTTTGTTTTCTATACCACAAAAAATTTTGTTTATAAAATTTAACAATAAACTGCACACAGTTTGCAAGACGTTATTCACGTCAGTTGCTAAACAAGTCAAACAACAGATAATAAACAGTCTTTTTAAAACATATTGTAAGCCTATCTCGTTTTTCTTCTGTGAAAGCGAGACAGCTGCACTAGGAAGCTTGAAAGCGACCTTGTGCTAACCTCGCGCCTATTTATCTATCTATTTTGGCGCCAACGCTTAGTCTATGGTTGTACGTAGGATATAGTCATAGACAAGCCATGATACTCTAGGATGTTTTGGCGGGAAAGTCAATACTCGATGGCTGGCCAAAACCAATCATACAAACAAAGCTTCAATCAATGCCAAACGCTATATTTTTAGGTCGTTAAGCGATTTAGAGATGATTCAAATGCACTGCACTCGATGCTACTAGAAATTTCGAGAGAAAATGCATCAAGACCTTAAAAAAATATTGTTAATATAATAAACTTTACGCTCCGTTTTTGCCTGCCTAATTATTGTTAATTTATTAATTATTTTACCAATTTAAATTTTTCAAGTTAACCTATATATATTTTAATAGAGTTTAATAAACTCAATAATTTGATATGTTATTATTTTATTCCTAAGATTAAAAATATATTAAATCGTAACCATTAAGTAAAATTAATTCACTTTTATTTACATTTCAACTTATGTTTTTTTTCCCGACTTTTTGTTCGAAAGCAGGGCGCCAGCTTAAATAGTAATTAAAATTTTAAATTCAGGTGCTTTTGTCATTATACTGCATATAATATTGTAAATGTTGCAATGTATTATATGTGAAGACATTTTTTATTGTTGGCAACGTAACCCATTTTTGGCAGCTTGCGCGGATGATTTCCAACTTTCCCGCAGTTTATTTTGTGCCACAGATGAGTGACACCTTTCAATAGTTATTATTAGAATGTTAATGAAATATAAAAATGTCGGAAGCGTCCTTCAACACATTAAGCGAGTCGTTACTCACTTTAAACACAAATAACTATCAATGAAGTAAAGTCTCGAAAAGTTTTGTCATCATTACATAATTTGGAAGCCATTAGAAGTTGTAATTCTGAAACTTTCTTTTTCCTCTGTACTCTTTTTGCATCGAGTAATTAATTAGAACATATCATTTACTACTGATTTCGACTTTGAAGTTTTTAAAATTAATTAAGATTTAACTGGTATCACATATTAAAAATATTTAACATCATTTAAAGTATTAAATGATAGCCATTCCAAGTTAGTTTACAACAATCAGAGAGATCTAGTGTTAGAAAGATATAGCTCTGTGTTAGCTCTCTCGCGTGTTTCGCCTTTTCTCTTAAATCCTTTAAAGACAATATTTAATTTTTCCTGTTAATATTTAAAGTTTATTTTATTATTTTAAAATTAAATCGTATTTAGTTCTGCAATTTTGAATTTAAAACAAAAATTTTAATTAGTTTTTTTGATAATTCGCAAAATATCCATGTAGCATTCATAAATGAGCTTTAGAATAAATCTATAAATATTTAGTATCATAAATAATTCGCATTCTAGTGCTTACAGAAACCTTTTTTTTATATTTACTGAACTAAATTATTGTATGCAACGGCACTGAAATCGACGGCAATTGACGATTAAGCCAAATATCCTGTATCAAACAAGATGAAGGATGGAAAAAATGTCACTCCTACTTATTCACTTTAATGTCCTAAACCTATATCTGCTGACCATAGACAATTGTTCCAGAATAACCGGCGGTGAGCTGTTCGAGCGAGTCATAGACGAGGACTTTGTGTTGACGGAGCGTGCGTGCACCGTCTTCATGCGACAGATATGCGAGGGCATCGAATTCGTCCATAGACAAAATATACTGCATCTTGACATGAAGGTAAACATCAGCTTATCTTTTTTCTTGGTATATCATCATCATCATCAGCCTGTGTTAGTCCACTGCTGGCCTCTCCTAATGCAGGCGACCGCTTCCGAACTTCGGCTATATTTATCCAGCCCACACCGGCCACTGTGCGAATGCTAAGGCATCATATTAGCATCGGCTAATATTTCAAAAACCACCAGTAGCTGTCTTTTTGCACCTGTCATAAAACAGACAAGATCCGTAGTATATGCATCTGATTTTTAGTACAATAAGTGTAATACAAAATGTACCATTGAACACCATGAATTCCTTTACTATCCTAAGACAATCTGGTATTTGCAATAGCTATGGTGAATAATGTGGGTTTTTTTTAGGGGTGCAGTAATGTACAATCACTACTGCTTGGCAAGAACAAACGTTTCCTAGTGAGTCCCCTGTGACTAGACAATCTACAACTTTTTACCTTGTGCTATCAATATCTTCTATACATTTCGCAGCTCCTGTAGCCGTGGTTTTTAAAGATAGAATTAATATTGTTGATGCCAGAGGAAAAACAGATCAAAGAGTTTAAGAAAAAACTGTTTACAATTTTCACTTCAAGTATAGCGATTCAAGAATTACCATCTGATACCTAATCACAAACGAGCATTTCATATGAGGTACTCACGCATATTGACACAAATTTTAAATATGAGAAAGTCTCCACATGATGGGTGCCGAGAATCAGAAACAAAATCGACTTAACAATTCAAGATATCGTTGGACAAGTTTTAAAAGATTCTAAAACTTTAATTCTAGTTTGTGACAGTGGACGAAACACGGGTCTATCCGAAGGATATTCATGCCGTGGCCGTGGTAAATTGCCTGCGGGTATGGACTCAATATTTTGGGACTTAAGTGATACTGTTGATTGATTACCTGGAGCGTGGCACCATCATTACAGATTATGCAGCTTTAATACCGAGGTTGAGAAATGCCGTCAATGATAAAAAAGAGGCAAACTTTGAACGGGCGAGCTGTTTCATCTTGACAACGTACCGGCGCATAGGTTGGCATTAGCGATGGCCACCGTTCAGCATGCTAGCGTACAATTTGTTGAACCATCCCCTATTCACCAGATCTGGCGCCTAGCTATTTTTCATCTTCTCTCCAAATTGATACAATACTTAAGAGGAAACATGTGTTTAAACTATATATAACAAGTAAACGATGCCGTGGAGACCTTTTTGCAGGACCAAGACAATCCATTTTTTAAAGGCATTTAAGCATTGGAAACTTGGAACGCTGGACTTGGTGTGTTGGTGGACTCCGAGATTATGTAGAAAATCATTCAACTCATTTTTACAACTTTTTGGTCCCCCTCGAACTACAAATACAAACCAAAGTATTCATCATTTTATTATCAATACTTAGTCTTTAATGCAACAGTCATAATTATTATTTTATTTATTAATAACTGATATTGCTATAAGAAGTTTATAAAAAAAAATGATAAATTTTAAATATTTTGTTACATAAAAATATTACTAGCAACTGAAATAAACGATTACCACTCGTTTAATATACTGTCTCTATTCCATGACTAAAATAAAGCAAAATAATATGCATCAAAACTCCATATTTTAGTATTTAAAGAAATTTTATACTTGATCACGTGGTTTCGGTTTCGGTTTCGGTTTCGGCCGAAACTGAAGCCACAACCGAGCTTTCGGTTTCGGTTTCGGTTTCGGCCGGAAAAACAGTTTCGGTCGGACTCTACAAATAACTATCAATGAAGTAAAGTCTCGAAGAGTTTTGTCATTATTACATAATTTGGAAGCCATTGAAGTTGTAATTCTGAAACTTTCTTTTTCTCTGTACCCTTTTGCATCGGGTAATTAATTAGAACATATCATTTACTACTGATTTCGACTTTGAAGTTTTAAAATTAATTAAGATTTAATTGGTATCACATGTTAAAATTATTTAACATCATTTAAAGTATTAAATGATAACCATTCCAAGTTAGTTTTCAACAATCAGTTGTTGTTAGAAAGAGAGATATAGCTCTGTGTTAGCTCTCTCGCGTATTTCGCCTTTTCTCTAAAATCCTTTAAAGACAATATTGAATTTTTCCTATTAATATTTAAAGTTTGTTTTACTATTTTAAAATTGAATCGTATTTAGTTCTGCAATTTTGAATTTAAAACAAAAATTTAAATTAGTTTTTTTGATAATTCGCAAAATATCCATGGTGCATTTATAAATGAGCTTTAGAATAAATCTATAAATATTTAGCATTATAAATAATTCGCATTCTAGTGCTTACATAAACGTTTTTTTATATTTTTATTGAACTAAATTATTGTATGCAACGGCACTCGACTCGACGGCAATTGACGGTTAAGCCAAATATGCTGTATCAAACAAGATGAAGGATGAAAAAATGTCACTTCTACTTATTCACTTTAATGTCCTAAACCTTTATCTGCTGACCATAGACAATTGTTCCAGGATAACCGGCGGTGAGCTGTTCGAGCGAGTCATAGACGAGGACTTTGTGCTGACGGAGCGTGCGTGCACCGTCTTCATGCGACAGATATGCGAGGGCATCGAATTCGTCCATAGACAAAATATACTGCATCTTGACATGAAGGTAAATATCAGCTTATCTTTTTTCTTGGTATATCATCATCATCTTCAGCCTGTGTTAGTCCACTGCTGGACATAGGCCTCTCCTAATGCACGCGACCGCTTCCAATCTTCGGCTATTTTTATCCAGCCCACACCGGCTAATATTTGAAAAACCAACAGTAGTTGTCTTTTTGCACCTGTCGTAATACAGGCAAGATTCGTAGTATATGCATCTGATTTTTAATACAATAAGTATACATCAAAGTGGCAATACAAAATGTGCCATTGAACACCATGAATTCCTTTAATATCCTAAGACAATCTGGCATTTGCAATAGCTATGGTGAATAATGTGTTTTTTTTTAAGGGTACAGTAATGTATAAACACTACTGCTTGGCAAGAATAAACGTTTCCTAGTCAGTCCCCTGTGGCTAGACAATCTACAACTTTTTATCTTGTGCTATCAATATCTTCTATACATTTCGCAGCTCCTGTAGCCGTGGTTTTTTTTAAGATAGAATTAATACTGTTGATACCAGAGGAAAGAAAAGATCAAAGAGTTTAAGAAAAAAACTGTTTACAATTTTCACTTCAAGTATAGGACGCAAATTCGTTTGTACAGCCTTCCTGTCTCATTCATAATTCTTGCAGCTCAGAAATAAAATATAAACAGAATCTACTCCGCCGACCTAAAAACGTGATATTCGAGGGCGTCGTAAAACCGTTTTATTCTCTTTTACGTTTTCTTTCCTGTTTGCGAATACATCAATTCGTTAGTTATACAGATTTTCCGTAATTTTCCACTGAAAAACATGTACGTACGAAGTTTCGTGTGATATAATCTTGTGTTCCGGAGCCAAATAAGTCATACAATGGACGACCCACTTGGCGTAGTGATTAGTTACCCTGATTGTTACGTCGAAGGGTGTGGGTTCGATTCCCACATCGGGAAATTGTGTAATGAATGTATTGTAATTATCGTGTCTGAGTTTATATATACATATAATAGTATGTGTATGTGAACTGCCTCCGTTGCCTAGTGGTATTGGCATATGCTTTAGAAACCGGAGGTCGTGGGTTCGAATCCTGCGGGGACTCAACAAATTTTCATTATTGTTTCCTAGTTGGTTAGGGCAATTTGGGCCGATCACCCAATTGTCTGAAAAGTAAGATGATCCATGCGTCGGATGGGCATGTATAAAGTCGGTCCACCGTGGTGGCATACGGTCCAAGCCCCCTAATGGATAGGGTACACCCCTATCCATTAGGGGAGGCCTATGTCCAGCAGTGGACTATCACAGGCTGTTGATTGATTGATTTTTGATTGTGTATGTATTACGAAATGAAAAGTTAGTCTATGTATATCACCTCGTTTTCATATTAGAAGCTTTCGCTTAATTTGGGAAAAGATTGTGTTGTGTTATTTGTCCAGTAATATTATTATTTATTACTTCATGTAACATGTTCATGTAAAAAAGACGAATATCAAACACTAATAGTATTATGTAACATGTTTCTATGAACGGGCTGCCATCATCATCATCATCATGGCCTATGTCCAGCAGTGGACTATCACAAGTCCACTGCTGGACATAGGCCTTCCCTAATACACCCCTATCCACCACATATCAGGGGCTGCCGCTAAATGCAATCTTCTTGCGATATTGAACCAATATAATGCATGACGATTAAGAGCTCATAGAATCCGTCATTATGCTGTTTTTACGAATTTCAAGTCTTATTTAACAAAAAATATAATTTAATATAGCTTAAAAATATACGGATTCGTGATCGCATTTAACAATTATTACAGCACTTGAATGTGACGCTTAAGCATACGCCATGTTAAAAATACTACGCGTTGTTTGCGTTGAAACGTTTTAAACGTGTTCCTTAATATGACGCGGCCATAAATTTGCGCTCAATCAAAATTACAATGCCGTCGTTATCTAGCGCGCCTTGGTACAGATCCAAAACGCGTAAACTCGGTGGAAAAAGCGCGGGAGTTTTATTAATAGCCGCCATGATTATTTTTCGAACTCATTTTTAAATGTCCAGCTTATAAAATAGCCGCTCTGAGATTTGGAATGTTAGGTTACACTTAGCCAGTAATTACACTAGCTATTGCACTCTTGAAACTAACAAACAGTAGACTTTTAGCACGACTACTTGATGGCTTTGATGCCCTTCAAACCGGCGTACAGCGTTTTCACACTAACGTTTTTCTGCAGAATGCACCATTGTGGTACTTTCCTACCCTATAAAATTAAACCTAAAAATTCGAAGTAAAATATCTGAAGCTGATAATCTCAACGTAATATTTTAAATAAATTTTGATTCATCATCTTCATCATCAGTCTGTGTCAGGTCTCTGCTAGACATAGGCCTCCCCAAATGCACGCCACGTTATCGTTTTGATTAGCAGTTTCATCAAATCAACATTAACAATAAAATTACCTTTCCGTTTCAGCCAGAAAACATATTGTGCCTAACAAAGTCCGGTAACAGGATAAAGATTATCGACTTCGGCTTGGCGCGTTTCTACGATCCAGAGAAGAAGCTGCAGGTGCTATTTGGTA
Organism: Lamproptera curius; assembly: GCA_029286875.1. NCBI lineage: Eukaryota > Metazoa > Arthropoda > Insecta > Lepidoptera > Papilionidae > Lamproptera > Lamproptera curius. The sequence goes on from JAGSMT010000007.1 coordinate 5,262,665, forward strand.
CTCCGGTTTGTGGCTCCAGAGGTCGTAAACTTCGATCAGATTGGATACGGAACCGATATGTGGTCAATTGGGGTCATTTGTTATGTGCTGTGAGTGTTAATAGTTAAATTTTTATCAAGCTTCGATTTTATTTCGAGTATTTATGGCAGAAATAGACCAATAGACTAGAGATTAGAAAGGAAAGCTTTCTTTTTGAGTGCACTAGCAGGTAACATATCACAAACCAGGGTCTTCGTCACAAACCTTTTTGAACATAACTACAGACTATGACAAGACGTCGGTTTAGTCTAGAGCTATTGTTTAGTTCTGTGCTCTGATCCGCTGACAATTTCTTATATCTTATGAAGCCTAAGTTAGCCCATTGCAAATGGAATCTAAAAATTATGCATTATTATAATTGAATCACTAAGATAATCAACTGATAACAACGCCATGAGTGCGTCAAGTCTCGGTTGTAATTAGCTAAATCGACTCAATGTCTAATTTACAATCTATATCATAATGTCATAACCTTAGCTCCTATTTTAATCACGCTATATAAAGACAATAAGCCCACTTTTTGTTATAAAGTTTGACTGTTTACACCTATCGATTAATCTCCGCTCATCTCCAGTTTGTCAGGTCTATCGCCCTTCATGGGGGAAACGGATATAGAGACGATGGCCAACGTGACAGTGGCCAAATACGACTTCGACGACGAGGCGTTCAACGAGATATCCGAGGACGCCAAGGATTTCATTCAGAAGCTACTCGTGAAGGACAAAGAGTGAGTGGAAATATCTTTTAATTAATATTTTATATAGACGCCATTTTCAAATACGGTTAATTACAAACAGTATGTTTTTAGCGTAAACCTAAAATGTATTTGCGAATTTCGTATAATAGGGTCAATTAAACGAGGAATATATAAAACCAAGGTCGAATATCAAACTAATGATGTTAAAACGTAAAGGCGTCTGATTAGTTTGCCGTAAAAAGTCAATCAACACGCGATGCTTCGACCAATATGACGGCCGTGCGTTTTGGCGCGAATGGTTGTTCAAATTAATTTGAAAAAATACATATTGTATATATATATTCCGAATTTTAATTGGCTGGGGTATAGCTATAATTACAACAATAATTCTAAAAGATAATTTTGCAATGAGAAATTTATTTATCCGTCACTTATTTGTAATGGCTTCATGCTAAACAAAATGGCGTCTATACAATTTTTTTTCTTTAGCTTGTGATTATATCCCTTTTTATGATTAGTTACACTTTAGTGCTTTATGAGTGACACGTTTTTTTATATTATTTTACATTAAAAACCATAAAAAGTATATTTTATACTCTAATCAGCAGACCGAAACTCGGTCTTTCGTTATAAAAAGCTGCTCTATAAGTCAGCCTCGATAAAGACCCTACGTTACTTTATAATATCATCCAACACTATTACAAACCCCTACCTCACTAACCATTTAGTATTCTAGTATAATCCCTATAATAAACAACTCCTAAACTACCTTACATGTAGTATATTCGTATTAGTAGCAAATAACATTAGTAGAATGCAGATAACGTCATTAGATGATTACTTTAAACATTAGAAGAATATACATGCTTATAGCGAGTCTAATAAGATCTGGTATACAAAAAGCAACGAATGGCAATTCTATTAAAAATTAAAGATAGGCGAATATGAGAAGATACAAAGATTTATCTTTATTAATATCAATACTTTAGAGTTTGACATTAGGCTTTCTTTAAAGAAATCCCAGATCTTATTTGCCTCTGATATAAATGTAATATAGCAAATTATACATTAAATTTTTAGTGTGAGCCAAATGAGACATTAAATTTAGGTAAGACAAGGTCTAATGTCAAACTTGCGGCGTCAATAGATCGCTCTTATTGGTTTAATATCGCGTGTGTTTTCAAAATGGCGGCGGTGCACCAATAATAGCGCGTTTTGGCGCCATTAGCGTACCTTGAATTTGTTTACAAATTATTTAAATACCTTGTCTCATTTGGCTGTAGTACCTCAGTAGCGATTAACACTAGTGTAAACAGTAGCCGCGAATCCATCCCATAACTAGCACATTCCAAAGCACAGCACTCGGTGTCGGGTCATAGTAACAAGGGTCTTTGTCGCAGGTCACGGCCGAGCGCCGCGGAGTGTTTACGGCACCGTTGGCTCGTCAGGCGGCCGATGAAGGTACCACGGCCCCAGCCGAAGCACGAGCTGGACGTGGCTAAGGACAACCTTCGACTCTTCGTCGAGCGATGGAGCGAGCACCCGAACTCGCCTTACGTCTTCGACAATCATGCGCATGAGATCACATGCCTCGGGAACTGCGAGAGGTCGTCCATAGGCGGCTGCTCACCGTCGCCTAGAAGCTCTTTAAGCAGTTCACCGGACATTTTCGATGAGGACGATCTAGAGCCACCGCCGTTGAGAGACCCCACGCCGGTCACCCAACGGTACAACCCAGTCGAACGACGAGCGTCCGATAGCAGCTGTTTTTTACATAAAAAACAAGACGTGCTCGTTAGAAAGAACCTCGCTGAAGAAATCAAGAAGCTGTCTGATCATCTTTTCATGCTGTCGACGATTAGCACGGACTTAGTAAACAACAACAGCTTCAAAGAGTTCGACAAAAACATAAAGGACATCAAAGAGACAAAAGTATCAAAAGACGAGAAAAAACTAAACGGTTTTAAAACGGAAACCAAATCAATCGTGAAGACGATCACAAACGGCGACACTAAACTCGAGAGGAAAGTCTTCACATCGAAGTCAACGAACAAGATCAACTCAAGTTTCCTTACGGACAGAGAGCACGAAAGGCCTATGACCAGCAAAATGCCTTGGGCCAAGTCCGCCAGATCCAAAAGACTAACTAACATGAGTAGAGATGTACCAGATCAGCCGATAGACCGACGCAGCACGTTCTTCGAAGAGTTCGACAAGCGAAGGGAGATCATTGGCAAACTGGTCAACGGCTCCGACAACGGAAGACAGCTACCATACAGAAGAGGCGATGAGAATAATGCGCATAGAACAAAAGACCGTCTTCTACACCTTCTGGAAAAGTGGGCAGACACAGAAGTGGAAGGGGAGAGGACCGCAGGAGGCACTTCTAATTCAGCGAGGCACCAGTCGATATCCTTGGAATGGTCCCCTTCAAACCAGCTCGCACAAAACTCCATGTCGAGTTTGCACGCGTTCTTTCAAAGGCAGACGTCGGACGAGAAGAAGCAGCGGAAGAAATGACATGTGTTTGTTTGTAAGAAGTATTTGTGTATAGAAAACGGGGACTAAGTGCCATGACATTGTGATGTTCGGAAAGTTTTACGGAAAAATGGTTAATGTCAGGGGTGACGAACCTTTGGCATAAATAAGTCCTGAAGTTTAACGATACTTTAGCCAATGTAAACATAGAGTAAATGTAGACGCATTGCAACGAAGTGCCATCATGTATGTAGCGTTTTTGATAAATTCTGACTGAAATGTCAAATTTCCCTTCAAGAAAACTCGAATCTTTATCGGAAAAAAGTGACACCCGAACTGTCAATGAATGATCGAATCAAATGTAATTTTCATCCATTGATATGAAACTTCATTCTTTAGTGTCAAATGTCAAATAGATAAATCTAAGCATAATATTCAGATGTATAGATATGAAGCTATTTGAGAGAGCACGATAAATACGTTGCTATAGGTTACTTTAATAACAATTATTCAAAACCTAAACAGGCTAAACGATATTAAAAAATTATATGAGGAGAAAACTATAATTTGGTAAAAAATACTTAGTATAATTGTTTTCCTCAATAATAACAAATTTAACATATTTTGACAGCGCCATTTTCGAAATGGTACGCTAATGCAAAAAGGTTCACCACCCCTGCTGTATAAAATTAAAAGAAATCCCAATTTAACGCTTCTTTCTAGTGAAATAAAAGATTTAATCATATGAATTAGATCTCTGAAGATTTCTTTGTGATCATTTCGATTATTTCTTTTAACAATTGTATTCTCATGCTTGTCATCTTACTCAAGTGGAGCTTAGAGCTCTTATTATTTTTATCAGTTTAACGGCCATGTTGTTTGAATACTCACTAAAATACTCAAAGCAAATTTGCAACATTTGATACATTTCTAAAATACTCTAAAAGAGATTAAAATTGACATCTACGGCGTGACATTTATTCGATACGTTACTGAAATCAAAATGAATTATTTTAAAAAATAATTAAATACACCATTTATACCCTATAAAGTTATATATTTCTAGATGACTTATTGACACACTGACACCAGATGTGTCACGCCTATGATTTTTTATTGATTGTAAAATATTTGGGATTCTAAATTAACAAAACGGATTGAGATTTGTTTTCTTTTTCCTGAATAGACAGAAGAAATCTAACTAAAAATCAATATTTATAATCTAAAATTATTAAATAGTCGATAATATCGAACTTCAATATCACAACTATTTCAACGTTTAATATAACGATACAGAGTTAATCTTTCTGAATGAATGGTATGCGTGTTACCAAAGCTTTGTGCTGTACTAAATCCAAATAAGACATGAAATCTATATGTAACCCATAACAATAAAATTGTCAAACGTCACGTATTATCGAATTGTTAATAGGGATGTGCGAATATCTTTCGAATCGAATAATTTATATTTCTAATCATTCGAAATACCACCAGTAATTCGAGAATCGAATAAAAAATAGAATATATAAAAAGTAACCAATTTTTTTAATTATTAAAATTAGAATTATTTGATTTCAGCATCGAATTGAATAATTACATTCGATTCAAACCGAATAGTTCGTAATTTCGTATTATATGCACACCCATAACTGTCACTGATATTTTAATCGCTTTGGCTTAAAGGTTTTGTTAGCAGGCCATAAAATGTTATTAAAAATCTGATAATTTTTTTTCGTAACCATCTAAAGGTCGGCTATAAGACAATGCCTAAGGCATTAAGCTGACCTGTGTACATAATTTTGTGCAAAAGAAAAAATGTCAATGGTTACCGTTGTATATAACAATTTGGCTTTATTGTGTCTTATTTGGATTTAGTGTCGATTGTTTTGACATGTTTTGTTTAAACTAACACACATCAATGACAAACTGACAACGTTGTACGAATCTAGTCTCCAAATTCAAAGCTCTGTACGACAACCGTGAAACGAAATCGCAAGACTGAGATGCAATATCGAAATTGTTTCAACAACATTGACAATTAGTAATATAAAATTATGCTTTAAAATAAATGAAATTTTATACATTAAAGCATAGAACGTCGCGTGATTGCTACGTTTTGGCGCTACTGCAATGTTTATATAGTTTCCAGAATACATATGGCTCAGGTATACTTGAAAAAATTGTAAATACCATGTAATATATAGGAGGATTGTCTTCCCTTACTGTCCCGCATATTTGCAATGTTTTTTTTTTCATTATTTTGTTCCTCTTTCTGTACTTAAGTGTAATGTACTAAATACGTTTATTTTATTGTATTACGATACTTATGTTGTTAAAAATATAAGGCTTTATAAAATATGTTGTTTTATTGTCGATCTCACTGCTTTTTAATTATTTATTATTTATGTAAGCAAATATTTAATGATAGAAATATTTTTAAGTGCATTTTAAATATATATTTATTGTAGACATAAACGATAGTTACTGTCTAGAGCCTTAATAAACATAAAGTTATAGTTGTTTAAACTATAACTTCAACATAGGAAAGTCTGCAAAAATGTATTGCCTAAAATTTTACGTATATCTTAGTTTTATTAATACTAACAATAAAATAGTCACCTGCAACTTTAACTTTATTTCCGATAATCCTTCTTTTTAAACCCTTGATTAGGACTGTTAAATTAGTATGTTAACTTTGTTATAACCTCAAAATATTTAATTTTAGCGAGCGACTGTCCGCGTCTGCGACATTGAGACACCCGTGGCTGATACAGTCGGCTCTATGCACGGAACTTCACGTGACGAAGACAAAACTGAAGAGGTACGTGATCAAGAAACGCTGGGCGAAGGCCGTTGCGGCGGTCATCGCGCTGAAGAGGATGGGCGCCAAATTCGAAGACGTCCACGAGGAGAAAAGCGAAACCGTCCAGAAATGAGTGCCTCAAATAAAACGGAGATAATAAAGATCTGAAATCTGACAGATACAGAAGAGAAACACAAAGTCTAATGTCAAACGATATTGGCGCCAAAATAAAACACGTTTATTCGTGAATGCAAAATTGGTAGGAAATAGATTTTTGAACGTCCAACTTTGAAACTATTTTTGATATTCTAACTGTTATTATTAATAATCCTGGCCATATTTACCAACCTTCAATTTGATATGTGTCAAATGCACAAGCCGCTCGAGCCATCAAACAAACAAAAGAAAGAAAATACCGCCGTCAATTTTAGAACCCTAGGGATAATTAACTGTTAAAATTCGTTGACGTTTTGGTGCCAATTAAGTTTAACTTTAAACTTTGATTGAGAAAATTCCAAATTATAATTGGTTCGATTGTAAACTCCGCTTATAATATCAGGCGCTAATAATCCCTTTGATTTCAAGAATTTAACTTCTCTCATATTACACTAGTAAATAGGAATTTCATTAATAAATCGGCACACAACATTTAAAATTGGGAAAAGAACCTACTAATGTGTTTTTAATAAAACTAGTATTATATTACAATGGCAGCCTAAATTAATGTAACAGAATGTTTTATTACTAAATAGAATCAATTGAATTTTTGTATTCCGTCGTGGTAATGCGGTATTTTTCGAAAATATTTATACAATAACTATTTTTATAAATAATAATAATATATTCCTGTTCAATAATTCTAATAATTTAATCGTTAAAAAAATTTATAGGCCTTTGTTGGCAATAATAATGCTTAACATAGTCAGATAATCAATAACATAATTTAAAATAAATAACAATAATATATTAAATAACATAAAAAAATACTAATTTTACTATACTACAGTGACAAAATAACTAATAAATAAATAAGAAGGAGGCTATTAAAACAGTATTTAAATGACTGCTAAATTTATTATTATGAATTATCGACTGATATTCACTGAAACAATCGTACATAGATACATTTTATATGAAAATGTCAAAAGAGGCATATATAATTTATTACTTTGAGGCTTATTTTATTTTGATTTTCATATTTTTAATATTAATCAATTGTATACGAGTTATTTTTATATTATTTGGCTGATTTTGAGGCTATAGCAATAGCAAATATTTTTCCACAGATATCATGCACGGCCCAAATAGGTTAACATTGTGCCTTTAACGAAAAAAATCGCCATGAATGGAGGATGCCATACTTTTAGTCTGTTTTATTTAGATCTTATTTTTTGTTGTCATTGTTAAAATAATCTCAACAAGATCTGTTATCAAATGTTATAATAATTTATTAATAAATGTTTAACTTAATTATTGTTATATTTAGAACAAAATGAAAGACATTAACTGCTAACATTGTTTATTGTTATTACTTTACGCGTGTGAGTAGGTAGATTATTTTTATTATAAAAAATATTACTTAATAAATATTATTTTTTGCCAATTAATTTTTTCGTTATTTCTTTACTTTAACCGATAAAATTAAGGAATTGTTCCGCAATACCTTTAGGTTTTTAAACTGTTTAGCAAATCTGAATTGCATTTACTTCGTGTGGGCATCGCTTTTTATTAATTTAAAATAAATAATAAATATTTAATCTATTTTATGGTTTTTATTTTTTCTACTGACTGTAGAAATGTAAAAAATCAGAGGAGATACCCAAGTCAGAAAATTGAAATGTTTTTCTCTGGCCTCAAAAGAACTTTTTATACATTGATTCAAAATATTCTAAAACTTAAATAGCTATGACGAGTTTGATAACATTTTTTCTTACGTGTTATTAAAAACGTGTTAATAAATCTTTATAGAAGATACGCCTAGATAGCAGTACGATATCCTTATAAATTGTAATTCTAAATACTCGGAAGAAATAAAATAAATAAACATTCAAATATCATCTGCTCATTGCTATATAATTTGAATTTAGAAAACTTATGCCTGTTATAGAGCAGGGCTGGCCAAATCATGAAATATTGCGGCCCGTATTATTTTTTTATCTTCTTTGTTTTAATGCATTCAACTGATATGACGCATCACCTTAATGAATTAAATTTAAACTTGCTAGGCAATATCCACGACAAAACTTGTACGGACATGTGAATGGATTAAGAGCAAAATTGAAATTGTTAAAACGGCTTTACAATAAAATTATTTTTCCAAGTTGTGTATAAATTAAGAAAATGTAAAAACGTAATTCTTTGTACGTAATAATCGTCAAATTGAGCTGCGTTTCGCAGTTTTAAGTGATATAATTTGAAAGTGGTATGTAAATGGATATGTATGTATAGATAAGAGAAGGCAACGCCTTCTATCCATTAACAATTGCAGTTAAGAGTATGAAGTTTAATGAAATATGTGATCTACAGTCCGGCTTGTACATTAGCAATACCTACCTTCGTAAAGTGCATTTCAAACAATGAAGCTTATAAAATCGAAATCCAGGTCATCGTTGACAGATAGTTCACTTAATCATAGACTGCGTCTAGGCGCTACTAATATTGACATAATTTTATAAGACAAATTAATGGTAAATTAGATAATGATGCGGCCGTCCAATATATTTATAATTTTTTTTACCCTGGTTCCCATCTAGTCAGGAGGACAGCCCGGTTAAAGAGGGAGCAACCCAATAACTCACGGGAACGGGCAACTTAAATGGACGTAGTATTTTAAGGATGTCAATCACCATAAAGGTACAGTTAGCAAGAGGATGTATGCATGTAAAAAAACATAGCCATTTTAGCCAACTTATCAAGTCTAGGCAACTAGTAACAGGGCAAACTGTATATACCTATCCGAGGCATGCATGATCCCACTTTTCATTGTGTAAAAGAAGGGCCTTAGGAAAAACAAACCAACAGCAATAAACAGAAGTTAATAAATTTTTGCCAATTCCAAGATAGACCTTATCTAAACAGAATCAGTTATCGAAATTTTTATCTCGTTTTCTCAACTTAAAACGTATTTTAAACAATAGTTACTGCTTATCTATTTAGTTCACTTAGTCAATTTTTATATAATTATGCAGCTTTTAAATAATGTCAAAACTTTACCGAAAAATATAACGTCATGTGAAACTTTAATAGCGTAAAAACCTTTTTTTTTTAATTTGACCAATGCGATAGCTATACGCCTCGGCACTATCGTTGTGTACGTAAATTTATCTTTATACAAATTTTGTTGAGGACAAAAAATTCACACCACAAAAACACTGCCAATCCAAAAAAAACACCAAATAGTACTTTTTAATTTTATTATAAACACCACATGATATCACACCGATAGATACAACACACCAATGTGATAGCACCTGGTGCATGGTCCAAGGGATTAACGGTAAGACTTCTGGTATCTGGCACGGGCGCCCGGACCACCGAACTTCTTGGGCTCGCAGCGACGCGGGTCGGCGACCAGCAAACTCCTGTCGTATTGGACTAGGATGTCCTTGATTTCCTTCTTGGACGCTTCATCAACATCTGAAATCAAAATGTTTGTGAATAAAAAGTCCCTTTATCTTTTAAAGAGTTCACAATGAAAATAGAGGTATAGTTTTATCATTTTTTTATTATTTACTTTATCAATGATTTCTCTTACAATTATAAGAATAATAGTAGGAGCTAAACCAGTGCATGTTTAAGTGTTGTAAAGATAAAGATGCCAAAAAAGAATGACTACTATTATAAGCTTCATTGTTAAATATGCAATTTGGTGAATGTAGGCACTGCCCAACCTCAAGCTAAGCTATTTTAAGCCTGAAATTCATCAGTTTTGAGAAAAGTTCAATAAGAAGCCTAAATAGCAAGTTGAATAATTTCAATTTGCATATAAATTCACTCAGAAGTTGTCTATATTGTGGTTTTTGCCATGTAATTTAAAATGTTAAAATGGTGCACCGCATAAATGGATGGGCATGTAAAAGTCGGTCCACACACCAGCCCGCATTGGACCGCCGTGGTGGTATAAGGTCCCAAAAAACCCCCTAGATGTAGAAGGTGTGCATTAGGGAAGGCCTATGTTCAGCAGTACACTAACACAGGCTGACGATGATGATGATAAATGTATAAAACCAAAGAAGATTATGCAGTCTCTAACAATTTGAGCCTTGCTATAATTAGGGCAGTACTAGATGACTGGTGTTGCACCTTGTCCAGAATAAACATTGCAAAGCTATCACTTTGCAAGGATGTTTGATGACATCTTATTTATCCAGTAACTATGCTGACTGCATCATTCAGATCATGGTCGAGTTAGAATTGCTCTAAAGCAGAAATAAACACCATAGTACTTCCCCTACCTACCTTTTGATATATTAAATATATTCGGATCTACTGTTGTTGCATAGATTCTAAATAGGAATCTTATGTTTACAACTAACTTATTACAGATGAAATTACAATGTAGTGTACACTTCAAACAAGCAACACATTGAGAGTAATGCCGTTTGGTAAATGTCACCGTTTATCTCCTTTCTCTGAAATGACTGATTTGTATGTGTACAAAACAGCTTTGGAAAGAAAGGGTAAGGTAGAATTAATTAAAAACCCATCAACTCCTATAAACATTTTGTACAAATGCAAATTTTTTCGCCAAAGTTGAGATTTTAACTTACATTTCTGGTAGAAGGCAATCAGGGCCTTTGAGATGGCTTGTCTGATGGCGTAGACTTGTGCGACATGACCGCCACCCTTCACTGTTACTCTGATGTCGACGCCTGAGAATTTCTCCTAAAAGTTCAATAAAAAATTATAATTAACTGTAACACACACAAGCAAGTCAAAATATCTTTTAATAATAAATCAGTAACAATTTTCACTTCACATCCGAAGATCCTCAGCTTAGGAATAAGGATTTGTTCATCATGAAAAATACAATTGACAAAAACTTAATGATAGTACATCAACGTCAAAAAACATGTGAAATCATTGTAGTACACTCATACTTCTTTGTTACAATTATAATTTTTTTTTTATCAAAAAAAAAACTAATGTAGAAGCATTATTATATTTTTTACAAACGCTACACACCATTTGCATTTGGAATTTTATATAAAAAGTAAAACACAATTGTTAGCATAATGTGGCAGTATTATTGGTTGTACATAAATATTAAATATTTTTTTTAATGTTAAGAAGCCATAAGAGGTGGCCACTAAACTGTAATTCTCAATGAAAATTTGATTGCAGTATTTAATGTAATTTTAGATTTAAGGTTAATTTTCTCAATTAACTTTCAATTTCACTATGATGATGTTTCACATGTTATTTGACTGTGAAATACACATATACATAAAAATAAGGGAAAAACCAACTACTATTCTACTTATATTATATCTATATACAATAAGGTGTTATTGCAGTAGCAAACTAAGTGGATGTTAGGATGCAAAGTAAAACAGCAGACACAAAGTGCGCAAATTATCATGCAGAGAGCAATGAGTAAATGCTACAAAATATTATTATATGAATACTTTACTTGAAAATAAACAAGATTGTTAGATATAATATGAGAAATAAAATGAAACATCTGTTAATTATGTGAACAATAGGAAGTCTCTTAGAAAATTCAATCTTTTATTTTAGTTACACTATTAATAACACGAATTGATTACTAATAAATACATGCATAATACATTAACAATACTATTTAAGACAGTTGTAGTTGTACATAAAATACAAATTGTCTACAATGACTAGAAATTTTTAATACCTTTCCGAGGAGCAGGATTGGCTCCTGTAGTTTGTATTGAAGAAGACGAGGTTCAACCAAGTCGAGGGGACGGCCATTCACGCGGAGAACTCCATGGCCGCGTTTGCAGTAAGCAACCGCGGTCGCCGTTTTCTGAAACAGCAATCAAACTGTCTCAACATAACCTCAAATAAGACGTTACATTATCAAATGCAAGTTTTAGGTTATATTGAGAATAACTCCTTAGATCACCTACAATTATTTGTAGATTACAAACGCGTAATAGGTGTGTACTATTAGGTACTTAAGAAGAACTTGCTAAAAATAAAGCATTCACAGTGCTGCGTAATGTTAGGAACTAGAAATTTTACACAAATTAAGGATCACAGGACAATAATACTAAATTGTTATTTTTCGTCAAATCAAAATATTTGCATAAGGAAGATGATTTCTCACATATCTTTACACTTACGATTGTATAAAGATTTACAAAACACGAATTGTAACAAACACGTGGACGCTAGCCGAAACACTCACCTTGCGGCCGAAAACTTGTACGGCCTGAATAGGTTCACGTCGTGCCTGTAAATATTAAAAACGCGTAATTTAAAAATCAAGAACATCGTAAAAAATATAATATCACATAACTTTATCGAAATAAATAATATCGCGCACCTCTTGCACTGCAGCCATTTTGACAGAGAAAGAACGGATCAGACATAGACAATAAAGTTTCTATTTAGGTTTGTTGATGGTTATTTGTGCAAAAAGAATTTTTCTTTGACTATGAATAATTTATTTTAAATCTCATAAAAGATAAAATACAAAAGACGTAAATTCAAACGTAATTAAAAAAAATGTAACACATTTCTTCCCAGTAAATTATAGGATTAGACTTGGAAATAAAAAAAGATTTACTCTAAATATACTTAATTTTTTATATACATGTAGCTTTTTAAGCTTTGGCAATTAAACTGTTTTAAAACATAAAATTTAGGGAAAACTGTATTGCGAAATTTAAATTAAATAATTAGTTACATTACACAATATTAAAAAAGCAGATTCAACATATTTATACTAAACAATAAAATAATACTAAGTTTTGTAAAAATACCATTTAAAAACGGTTATATTAATGTTACATACAGACACAACAGATGTAACATTAACATAGCCGTTTTAGAATGGTTACATATTAATTATAACCGGTACATTACATTTTTTACCCGTCTGTCAGTTTGTTTTGGTTTATTTCTGGTCTTTGGAAGGTCTTATATATATATATATAATTTATAAAAGCTTTTATCATAGTTGTCTAGTGACATATAAGTTTTAATCCGCGTACATAAGTACTCAGACACCTATTGCTTACAAAAAAATTTACAAATATTTGTAGTTATTTTCCCTTTTAAATAGATGGCGCTATTAAAACTAAGTCAACGTTATTAGTTCATCACAAATATAGTTTGTATTCAACACAAGATGGCGTTGATCGAAACGATGTTATTTCGCACGCATTCCACTACAGTGAGTCAGGCGCACTTTATGTCTATCCGTATCGTTAGCGCGCCTCGTTACGAACGCGACACCGAACCGAATACCGATCGGCGGGTCGGAATTGTTTTGTATTCAACTATCGTAGTAGAAGCGGAGTCGTGGAGCGGTATGCGCGCCGTACGTACACGCGACAACAATATACCGCGAAAAAGTTAACATTCCCGCGCTGGAGTTATTCGGACTTTTACAAAACGGTGTGAATTTTTACGCGAGAGAAATTCGTTCTGTATATTTTGACTTTTCTTGTAAAGAATTTACTTACGATTGTGTTGTACTTATTTTATTGAACTAAATGTTTTAGCAGCTTGTGCGTGAATTATAGAAACAATTGGAAGGTAAGTGAAAAGGTTTATTTTCACGTTTAATTATATTTATTATAGTCTCATGTTATATGTTACAAATGTTTTCGATGGCAAATAACGTTGCTCTTGTAGTGTACATATTTTTAGTTACCGAAATCACTGTTCATATATTTGTAAGTTTTTTGCGGTAGTTACTGTGTTTAATGTCGCGTCATAAAAACCAAATGATTCTTACGGCTGCGGAATTACCTTACCTTTAAGTGACAAAATATAAAAACGGGGACCGTAGCAATTATTCTGTTCGTTATTTAGAACTTATAAGAAGTGCAACCATAAAAAGATTACTGCGTAATGGTAGGTATTTACCTACTTAATATTTATTGCTTCTTTTATATTAAATTTTGTAACTAAGCATTTAAGCTCTAGCTACTTTGACTTGAAAAGAGGCCAAATTTTTCTTAGTTCGCACCTTTCGTAGGTAAATGCTAAATGAAATTATTTGTATGCAAAATATAACGTTATTACCTTTAGAGTAATAAAGCAACTTTATTTACAGCATAATAACTTCTTTGATTACGGGATAGCTTTTGATTTATCACAATTAATTTTTACTTGTATTAACTACTAACTGTTGCCTGCGTCTTTGTCCGCGTTGTATTATTTAAAAAATTATATTGTTATATTTGAAAGAAGTAGCCTAAGTTACCTTCAGTCACATCAGCTATCTTACAGTGAAAGCTTTATCAAAATCGGACCAGCCATTCTAGAGATAAACCAGAACAAACAGACAGACTGCCAACAAATTTAACACGTTGCGTGCCATACGACCCACCGGTGAGCCTTCCATAACTTTCCGTTCAGGCCAAGCCCAAATCACGAAATCCGTAATTTTTTTTAACTTCAGATTTTCGCCCCTAAGTTTATAAAATGCGTTAATTCGTATAGAAAATAAAAATCAATGACTTCTACCGTCTAGTTTACAAGATATAGCAAAAGGCTCACGTGTGGGCCGCATGGCCTCTTACGAACGAAAACGTAATTTCCGTTGGCGGGGGCCGCGGGGTCACAATACGGCTCACCGCGCGCCCGCCGCCGCACCGCTCGCATCAGTATCGCGCACTGCGTTGAATGGTGAATATACAGAGTTCCGACGTACAGCGTACCTACTGTACGTATCTCCCGCCAAAATGGATTTCGATGATTACGAGTTTACACAAGAAGATTTAATACAGTTAGAAAACGTCGAGATAAATATTTTGAACTGTAGTTTAGAAATAGATTCAGATGAAGAAGTTCAGCCACCAAAAAGAAGATGCCGTCGAATTATATTGTCGGAAAGTGAGGATAGTGACGACGAAATGAGGGAGATTATCGATAGGATTGGTAAGTATTACATGTACTTCTTAACTTTGTTGTTGTAATTATTTTTGCATACGTAGGTATGTAACGCTTTGAGTTGAGTTTACATAAAACTTTTTTACATTTATTTTAATTCAAGAATATTTTTTATTATTGTTCAGGTAATACACCACCATCGGGGGTTTGGTCAAGTCCTAAAGGTAACCAACGTAAAGTAATACCCTTCACTGAGCATCCTGGTTTGCCTACTAACCTATGCTTAAGCATGCAAAACGCAACTCCAGCTGAATTTTTTCAACTAATGGTGCCTGATAGCCTTCTGCAAGATATTGCTGACGCAACTAATTTATTCGCTTTAAACAAAATTACTAGCACAAATGAAGCAACGCGTAATTCAAGGATTCGTAAATGGGTTCCTACCAATATTCACGAAATAAAGCAATTTTTCGGTTTAATCCTGTTCATGGGCTTAACAAAACTTCCCAGGTTGCCGGAATATTGGTCCACAAGTAATATTATAGGTCATCCTTTTCCACGCACAATAATGTCACGGAATCGCTTTGAGATAATGTTGCAGATGCTTCATTTTTCTGAAAACGATGATACAAAAAAAGAAGACCGGCTCCATCGTATTCGCTATCTTCTGAAAGTATTAAATCACCAATTCCAGATGCATTACACACCCGGCGAAGACTTATGTATCGATGAGAGTGTTGTCCCGTTTCGTGGCAGGATTATATTTAGACAATATAATAAGCAAAAGCGCCACAAATATGGCATTAAAGAATTTAAGTTATGTTGTATTCCTGGATATACTTATAGGGTAGATGTTTACGCAGGTAAAAATGACAAAACTACAAATACCACTCCATACAATGTCGTTATGGATTTGCTAAGTGGTCTTTTAAATAAAGGCCACACACTTTATACAGATAACTGGTATACAAGTATCCCATTGGCCAGGACTTTGTTAGATAACGAAACGCATTTGGTGGGAACGATTCGAAAGAACAGGAGACATCTGCCAAAAAAAGTAATTAGCACGAAACTGAAGAAGGGAGAGTACATAGCAAGAGAAAGTCAAGATGGTATTACTGCAATGAAATGGCGAGATAAAAGAGAAGTGTTGGTTTTGTCAACCAAACACTCAGAGCAATTTGTGAAGGTTAGAAAGCGCCGAGGTAATGTCGTCATGAAACCACAGATCATAATCGACTACAACAAAGCCAAAGGCGCAGTAGACCTGTCAGATCAAATGTCAGCATACTCGTCTCCATTGAGAAAAACGGTCAAATGGTACAAGAAGCTGGCCATTGATTTATTATTTAATACTGCAATGGTTAATGCTCTGACTTTATATAAATCAGTGACAAATAAAAATATACAAATGGTAGATTTCCGAAGGTCCATAATGAAAACATTTTGCACAGTCCCACAACATACTGCACCTGTAATAGAAAGACCAAAACGAAAGAAACACACCCTGCAAAAGAAAGAGGGTTTGTCTAGAAAAGTCCGAAGAACCTGTCGTCAATGTTACGCAGAAAACGTGCCAATCATGGGTAGCAAACAGGCTAAGACAAAATCAAAAAAAGTATCTACATATTGCGGATCTTGTCCAGCTAACCCATTTCTTTGTTTACCTTGTTTTAATAAAATTCATGTTTGATTATTGTTAAATACATAATAGATACATAGAAATAGGTAATATTAATAAGATTTTCTTTTAATTTCAATAATAATAGTTGATTAAAATGTGATGTTGAGACGGAGTGCCATATATAATGTGATTATAGACTTAGTTATATGTATAATTACAGTTTATGTATATATAGATACATAGAAAGAGGTATTATTTTTAAGTTTCTTTTATTTCAGTGATAACAGAAGACTAATTAATGTGATATTGAAAAAAGCTGCCATAAATAAATGTGACTATAGACTTCATTAAGTAATTATATATAATGTAGTTTGTTACGTCATTTAAAGTGGTATGTTTGTTTGGTGGTAAAGAGAAAAAATATGCAGAATTTAAATAAATGTTTCATTATAATGGTTTTATTTTATTATAACATTTAATATCTCATAATATTATATACGTAATACGAACAACACAATAAGAACAACACTAGTGTCATTACAATAACCTTCATAAAACACAAAAATTCTAATGGATTTGAAAACCATGCTACATCGGTTAAACTACAGGGCCATGTGGCTCACGTCCATATGAGTTTTGTTCGATATCTGTAGTATTCGGCCTGTAGGAAGCGTTTTCGCTAAACCTGTCATTTGGCTCACGGGTGACCCGCGCGGCGTGGATGGAACAGTAAGGGAAGGCTCACCGATGGGCCCTATGGCGCTAATGGACAGATTCAATTTTTCACACGGCACGCAACGTGTTAAAAAGAATGTTTTGTTATATATATCGATTATTGACTTATATGATCAGTAGACATGAATCATTGTTTTCGATGCGCACGCGCGTTTAAATAATATTGACACTTATATATATATCTTCTTGTGACTGAATAGTATATTTTTTTTAAATGCACCTAAATATTATTGTTATTGAATCATGCATATAATTGATAATTATTTAATCAAGTTATAAATTTTTATATCTTAAAATTAAAGAACATTATCAATTGTCGACCAACCGTCTAAAGGACGTAAAAAAAAGGTTCTGATAAGTTGTTGACCGTTCTTTATTTATTTTTACGCGGGCACTGAGAATCAACCAAGGACTTGAAGATGGCACATTTAAAACGAGCTACTCGACATTGGACCCAAATTTTCATGAAATGTCTGTTACATCATCATACATACATCATCAGCCTGTGATGGTCAAATGCTAATACACCCCTATACTAACACTAACACGTGAGTGTAATTATGATATCAATTTTTCGAAGATTGTGGTATTTATTATTCTAAAATATTCAAAGTCGACCTTAGTTTTTGATTGCATTTTTCAAAACATCAACACGTGGGCGTGATCATGTTATTTATTTTTCAAGTGTTCTAGTTATTTAAGTTTCACTTCTTATGAGTGCATGCACGCATTTTTTATTTTTTTTTGTTTGAATAGCGATATACAATTATTAAATAAATGATAAACATTGCTAATGGTTATTGCTTATTGTATACTACACTTTTATATAATTATAATAGTAACCATAGATATTAGTCCGAAAAAAAATACGGTTTCCTATTTAAAGATAATAGCGGAAAATTACATTTTTCATTTGTGAAAAATTAAATTAACTGGTCGCAACGTAAAAGAATGCAATAAATATGATCAAACACAAATAAATCACTACATAGTATAAAACAAAGTCGCTTACAGATATCAGTAATGCACCCGTGCGGAGCCGGGGTAGGTCGCTGGTACGGAATAAAGTTGTAATTAGAAAAAGTAACAGACATTTGAAAGTGCCTCCGTAAACTAGTGGTAAGGGCGTGTGATTTAGAAACCGGAGGTCGTGAATTCAGAAACTTCTTTATGACGTTATTTTTCAAAAAATGATTTACTATATGCAACTTTAGAGAAATTGGTTAAATAAAGTTAAATTAGATAAAGTTTAATAAAAGGCTTTTATTATCATAGAAATAAATACAAATTCTACCATTATTTCATTGTAGCTTATTACTACAAAGATTATTATTGAAATTCATTAATTGTAATAGAGTTATTACTATCATTGATGTAAGAAAGTATCTGGAGAAAATATACTTCGAATCACGCGTGGTAGGGATAAGAAAAAGATGGAAAAATGTGACGCGTAACGAAAAAATTTTATACTAAATTTTTTCCAACCCCGATAAAGAAGTTTCACTTCAAAAATTACTTTTAGTCTTTGACACTATATAAATATCTTATATTGCAATGAATTTATATAATTTTTTTTGTTCTTGATCTCCATGCCTTAAAATAGTGCTAATTTAATTAAAAATGTGGACCTTAAATTTTATAATTAGTTTAGGCTCGGGAAAATAAGTCTAAAACCTAAAAACTGAACCGAAAAATCCTTTTTCTGTAAAATATGTATTTGTGCCAATTTATCATGTTGTTTTTATTTCAAAGCCATTAGAATAAAATATTAGATAATATCCATAATAAATGATCGCCTTTGATGTTTGTCGCATAGCAGTGAAAGTATACATATATTTTCAGTACTTAATTTATTACTATATTATGTTGAATAACATTCTGATATAGGTACTTTACAACATACAAGTTGCGTCACTACTTCAATAACGTCGCGTAAAACAAAAAATCCTTATAAAAAGTATAAAGTGTGACCGACAAAATGAAAGAATGATAGGTAATATATTCAATATTGAAACAGATTAAAGTAATTTGGTTAAAATATTATTTCCTCAAAGCGAACGCACGTACGCACGTAAATGAATAATTAGCTTTGCGTCGGAAAGGCCGGTGTTGCCAACATCGTAAATGGATTAACCTGACCCTATTAAGTAAGTAGTCGCAAGCACAGGAAGCCAAGCAACGTGGCCGATGAACGGTGCGACCGATAAACGATCGCCTTAGCCTCGGCGCTCAATTAAAAATAAACCGCACCATAGACAAGATGGCGCGAGGTGTCCGCGCACTTTTCCGATTTATTGCACGAAAATAAATGCATATTGCACATGCTCACATAAAATTAATTACTAATTAGTCGGTAAGATAACGTAAATTTGTTATAATATTTATGTTTAGAATTTTAAGTTGTGTTTCAAAATACATTTCTTTTAATGAAACGTTTTGAATGTTTAATTTATGTTTCAATATTAAGTGCAATATATTTGCAAATGTTTGTTAACATATTCAAATGGATCATTTAAAAAAAGAAAAGTAAGATTTTATATCATCTCATTTACATTATTAGATAATAAATTTCGAACGTTTTCATTACGAAATCAAGTCGTTTGATGTGTCAGTATTTGCAAATTTTAAATATTTATTATTGTATAAAAAGGGAGAACATTAGAAAATTGCCTATTTTAATGTATAAACTGCCTCCGTAGCCTATTGATAAGAGCCTGTGCTTTTGAAACCGGAGGTCGTGGTTTCTAATCCTGGGGACTCAACAAAATTTCATTGTTGTTTCCTACAACTTATCTCTCTTCGGTCGTGTCGGTTATGCGTCCCATCGGGCTTTGAAAGTATAAAGGAACAGGGAGTGCACCTGTGTTTGGAAAAGAAATATATATATATATATAGGAAAAAACATATTTAGAATATGTTAATTCGCCTTTTACAACTTCTTTAGGGGATAGACTTGAAAAGAACCACTGCGGTGTCTATATCTGCAATAAAGCAATACTGTAAAGCTATAGCGGTGTTCCGGTTTGAAGGGCACCGTAACTAATATAATTACTAAGAAAATAAACCGTAATTTCCAATGTCTTAGGGCGGCTTGGGGGCTTATAGCTTCTTACGCTGCATTTCCAATAGGCAGGTCGTATCGCTTACCGTTAGGTGAACGGCCTGCTTTTCGCTTTATTAAATTAAAACTATATAATTCTTTACTTGTAACACTATTAGCTTGGTGTATGTGTTGTCAGTATTATGAAAAAAGATTATTATATAGGGCTGACTTGTTTGTTTGCGCGATTTACAACCGATTAGATATGATATTGATTAAATGAAACTGTTTCAGCCTACTTTTTTATTGAATGTACGAAATGTTCCTTCACTTTTGTACAGTTGAAAGTATAAGCATGTAACTTAGGGAATGACATATTCTTTGCATATATAAAAAGTTTAGAGTAATTTGTTTGTTCAGATGCGGTAAATCCAAGTACCTACTTTAGGTGCAATTAAATAATTGAGTACTTCAGTTGCTTAGGGAATAAAATCATTTAAACATTACGCTATAACTAATAGGAATGCGGCATTATTTTTTATTACATAAAACCTAATTAATTCAGTATTGTCACGCAGAACATGTTGATTAGTGAGTGGCAATCAATTATAACCTATGTTTTGTAACTATAGTACTCTACTGTAATAGTCAATATTAAAATTCTGAAAAATATATACCAACGATGCAAAAGAAAGAAAACCGCCAATAAAATATGCTTATAATAAATTTTTAATGTAATTTAAACATTTTTATACTATATAAACAACTATAATCGGTCACTTCAATAATAGTTCAGATAAACGTTCGAATATGTAGCAACGGCTTATTAAAACCTGATACACGTATTATCATATTCAATGAAGTAAAAACCTGTTCAAAATTCACTCTCTACACACGTCATGTTTTCAATTTTACGCAACTTGAGTTAACTTAACACAAATGTATACTGGTTTGATACAAATAAATAGAAAAATACTTGATTCTATTCAGGGTCTGCCGTAGGGTTAGTTAAATACAAAAACTCTAACTTTCTGGGTTTTATAAATATAGGGTCATATATAATAATGTCGACAAAATGAACGCGTCTTATTGGCTGTCCGTCGCCATGATTGATACTAACGCGATGTTGAACCAATCACTGAGTCCGTCGTTTCAGTAAAAAAAAAGTGTGATAATACACTTTCTTTAATAAACTTCATGTTTTATTTAACTTGCCTTGCTCTGATAACCTGAAAGTAAGTAAATATAATTAAATTCACTGCATCGCTTGTCTAGAATGAATTTTGACAGGTCATTTATCAAATGCATAAAAATAATACTTTATGATATGTATAATATTTCTACAACAGTTTCATTAACTCATTTTATTAACTATTATGTATAAAAAAACGATTAGCTATTTTATATATATCAGTGGCTTGGAAGCACTAAAAGAAATGTTTCATTCTGTATATTCATAGACATTGAAACGAGCTATGATTAAAAAAATCAAAGAAGTTTGCATAGATTAGAGGCATATTTGAGTAACAGTAATAAGATTCTTTAAGTAGAAATAACATTGCCTCGACGGTGTCTATAAAGAATATAAAAAAATACTGAATTTTGCGATGACCTGTGGTGAAGTATTAGAACCATATCACAAGATGTTAGCGTAATGATGATAAACATATTGTTTTCAAATATTTGAGCTTTACAATTTTATTAATATTTGTGCTGGTTATACACATTTCTTTGACATTTTTAATAGAGGCGTTAACAATGAAGTAAACTTCACAATTAAGTCAACAGAAGTTTCGTTTGTAATTCTTTAGCTAAAAAATATGGCAACACATTTTAAAGTTGATGATACAGTTTTTAAATGGCATAGACAATGCCGACACAGACTCGCTACAATTTTGGCCTGTCGGTCTCTTGTCTATGGCGATATACGGCTTAATTCGTGCTACACAGCAGCGGATGGTGTATATCGAATTTCTAAAAACAAAAGCTTACGTTACAGCGAAATGCCATCTTCTAAGGTGGTCGGATGTTCCTTGGAATTCTATCAACAGGATGTCTTTGTCATCGTGAGAGTTATTGTTGTAATAACAGTTGCTTGTGAGTGAACTATAAACTTATATTACTACAATGAACTGTACTTCGAATTTACCTGCCAGGGGTTAGAATGATAGGACCAACTCGAATGAAGTAGTGGTTCGAATCCTGCAGGAATCGTTCGAGATTTTGGTGTCTCTTGTGGGTTAAGGCAATATGTTTTTGTGATTTTTAATCCATCCTTTAAAACCTTCGATTCAGGGTCATAATTGCCCAAACTATTTACTAGATAAACTAGACTTAACATCCCATGCCTCACGGTAGGCAGCGCGTTGGTGATACCACTAGCATCGCCAATGTCCATGGGCGTCGGTGACCACTTTCCATCAGGTGGTCCAACTGCTCGACTGCCTGCGTAGTCTATAAAAAAAAACTATAGGGCATATTATGTAGGGGAGAGGTGTCCTAGTTGTCACAAAAATCAAGTTTACATTTTTAATTTAAATGCAGTAAATAAAATAACCATTTTAACTGCTTTAATCATATATTTGGTCTTTCAGCCTTCATTTATTAAAATAATAGTACCTAAAATATCTTTTGATTTATTATTTTTCATGGTTTGAAAAAATCAACTCTGCTGTGACAAGTTACGCCCGATCTGGGGTATGTTGTCTCAAGGACCATGTTGTCACAGGTCACTATTAACATCACTATCCTCACCTGAGTCGCAATTTGGGCAGCAATAAAATAAATAATTCTTCCCAACACAATTTCTGTGACACCAAGGCTTGCATTTTGTGCATTCTACCAATTCTTCTTTCGGTTTCGCTTCACACCATGTTCCAAAGCAACAAACTAAACATGTGTCATCCCCCGAATCATTGTCAACGCTCGTTTCATCTATACGTTTCCTTTCCTATTTTTCTTTTTTTTTTTCATTTTTTGTTGCTC
Source organism: Lamproptera curius (assembly GCA_029286875.1). Taxonomy (NCBI): domain Eukaryota; kingdom Metazoa; phylum Arthropoda; class Insecta; order Lepidoptera; family Papilionidae; genus Lamproptera; species Lamproptera curius. Next base: position 5,286,105 of record JAGSMT010000007.1, read on the forward strand.
TGCAAGTGCATTTTTTACCGAGGTATCTGTTAAGTCAGAGCTTATTCAGGCATTTGTGCTGAAGTTATCACTGAGCTTGGTCCTAGAGCTGGCGATGGAGTTCTGCATGTTTCTAAAACATGTTCTATTATTGAGGCATTGTTGGCCGCATTTTGAACGGACGCATGATTTTCTTGTTGAGTTGCGGACTTGTCAGTTACATAAGACGGCGCAAAATCAGCATTAGTGAAAATATTACGATTATATGGCCATATTCCACTCACAGCAAAACCAGACATAATATTTTGAGGAGTTACAGCTGATGGCAAACTAACTTTAACAATTGCAGGTATGTCATAAATTGTCATGGTTTTGCCCGGATGATTTCTCATCCAATCGTCACACGCAGTATTCACATATCTCTTCAAAGGCCCATAAACGGTGCGATCTAGTGGTTGAAGCTTGTGTGAACAATGAGGAGGAAAAGACAAAACCACGACTCCATTTTCTTTGCAAAAATCTAAGGTTTTGATTGAGAGATGCGAATCGTGATTGTCTAACAACAGCAACAATGGACGTTTAGAGCGCCAGCGAGTATGGCGTACAAATTGTTTAATGAAATCATAAAAACTGTCTTCATTCATCCAACCAGATGGATTGGCACTGCCCGTTGATCCTGTAGGTCCGTTGTTGACAAAATGGTCTCAGTAATTTTCTCGAGGGAGGACAAAAAATGGAGGAATGCTATTCCCTATGGCCGATACTGCAACAGCTAATGTTACAAGTGTGCCTCGTTCAGCAGAAGTCAGAGCACCGATTTGCTTCATGCCTCTTCGTGCAACAATTCTTTGCGGCTTCTGTACTGTGGTAACAACGGCTTCCGTCCACATTCCATATGTCTTGGCCTTCAAACTTGTATTTATCTAAAACATTTGCCAAATTATCGAAGAACAGACTTACATTATGAGAATTGAAACTATTTTCTCGTGCAAGGCTAGTAGCTTCTGATGTCGACGCATAAAGCCTTTCAACCATTCTTCGCCAGCCATATTGTTGTTTGACAAATTGTCAGGAAATTTGCAGTTTAAAGCACATGCATACTGGAATGCCAATTTCCGCACTTTGAGTGGAGTCAGACAGCTCTTTGTAAATATTTTGACAAGTTTTTCTTCGTCTTTGAAAACCTGTCTCACCTTTACGTACCCGACAGGTAAAGGGGCGTTCTCATTATTCTTATATTTTTTATAATATCGAGCCAGTGTTCTGTAATTTATATTATAATCTTTGGCAACACTTCTAATAGAGTTATTAGGCCCGATAGCATTAACAGCTTACATCATGATATCGGCAGACGTCTGGCCTCGTTCAGTTGGTCTTTTCCGATTTCTAGGCATATTTGCTACCTGTAACAAAAGTAATAGCAAAATTATATTTATATGACACCATATCAATACCTGTTTGGGGTTTGTTGTCACAGTGACAACTAGGCCCAAAAACAATGAGACAACTTGTACCGAAGGCATGAATCATTAATTATTAAAACTAACCTCTTAAATGTTTACTAATGAAATAGTTATTCATTACTACGTAAAAACTGAGTTATTTCTCTCTCATAATCCCTCAAAAATTGGACAATATCTTACTTCAACTTGGAAACATATAATATACAAAGACAGTAAAATTTACTTACCAAATCTTTTTGATTTTTACAATAACACTCGCGATTAAAGACTGGCGGCTGTGACACTTTTTGATGTTGGTAGCACTGGAGTGCGTTTCAAAACCTCAGTAGTTGCGTTATGTTAATCCTTGTAAGTAAATAGATATTGACGTTGTGACAACTAGTACTTGAGACAACGAGGACACCTCTCCCCTATGTCACAATTATAACTGGAATACATCACAGCTACTTAACTATCAGGAACCTGTCTAAAGTACCAGCTCATGAGTCAGTGAGCCATTCGCCACTCCTAGGTATGTGACATCTGCATACAATGCCCACTTCGGGCCATATAATAATTTCACTCGGTCCCTATCACAAACTTGACGAGATGCCATGTTTAATTTGAGATCGGATTCCTGAGCTGTGATAACATTTTTTCTTAAGCTTACGCCCGGATGTTAGAAAATTGTATTTATAACTGTAAATTACGTAATTATTTCTTATGTCATTATTCAATTGACTCGGAACTTTGTAAATAGACTTGAATTGTCAGATTATCACCCGCATTGGACCAGCGTGGACCGGCTGAAACGGGCTGATGATGACGAAGTTTTAGATTTTGTTTACTGATGCTTTCGCTAATACAATACATGTTAAAAACTGCTTAGTTGATTTAATCGCGTTTATTATTTGCTCTTCGTGTACTTTATCATTTGCCGTATGTGTCTGTCTCTGCCCATGGGTGCTGGAAAGTGTTAAAACATCAGGGAAGTATTATTAAGTAGTATTATATAGAATAATTAAACTGCTCTAAATCCATTATCTAGATAACCCAATTACGATAAGAAAAGTGAAAACCAATCAATTGTAGGATTTTAAACTATCTATGTGTGTTATTTAAAAATGATAAAATATGTTTGAAATTAAGCACGTAAAATTTTCTTTACTAAGGATAACTTTAGGAGCAATATAAACGTTGGTCAGCGCACTTTACTCAGTTTGCAATCATATTCAATTCAATATTAACGCAGTTGAACAGCAGATATTGGCAATAAACAATTAAACGTAGCTTTAGACACCTTCATAAACATCAAAGCGCGGTGAGATATTAATTTCTAAATTGTTATATACACCGCATTGCTACACACGCTGAAGTTAGTCTATGAGATGTCACAACGAATTGACAAACGACCGGTTTTTACGGCGATGTATTACACCCATTAACCGACGGCCCAGATTGACTCGCGATTTGGTTGCAAAACTATTTAATCTAATTATCTTAATTTTGCTAATAAACTATGCATGTATAGTAGATTAGGTTCCTTATGGAAGAAAAATCTGTAATGGTAAATTGGAAATAAATTTGGTTTTTTCTTTTTGTTAGTGATGAGACAAGATTAGTTAAACATGCTTTACATATAGATGTAGTGGGAAATAATTTTCCTTTGAGAAACTAGGATCTTTATCAGAAAACAATGACACCCGAATCGTCAATGACTTATCGTATTCAATAAGTGACATTTTAATTCCAATGAAGGGACACTTTATTGTATAGCGACAATTGTCAAACCGAATAATGTCATTGTATAATATAGAAATGTGGTTGCTAAAACTATTTAAGAGAGCACGATAAATACAAACTTTTCCAAAGAAATTACAAAGGAAAATCTTTTCTCACTACAAGTCTTTGATAAGAAAGAGATGGAAGCCTCTCTGATCGACATCTCCCTTTCTCCACATTTCAGTCCGGTTATTACCATAAGTATATGGCCGCATTACTTGATAGGCACATTTCTAGCGCTTATAAAAAGTGATATCTTTCAAACGGTACAAAATACCAACATGCAACCGTAATGATGCACAGATAAAAAAAACAAGTGTCATTATGACTGAGAAATAGCGTAGATTCTTGTTTGTTTTGTGTTAACGGATTGAAAGACATCAACTTTGAAGCTACTAACAAAGTCGTTGTGCCTTTATTTCTTTACAAGTTTTCTTTTTTACATATAGTTCTATTATATAGATATAAAAAGTTAGGTTAAATTGTGTGGTTAGAAATAAAATTTAGATTAAAGAATTTATTAAGAGAAAAATAAGAGCTTACAATAGGGAATGACTTGTAAAACGGAAGTGACTTGTACGCAGGCTATAATCTTACACATTATAATAGTTCGTAGACGATATAAACCAATTAAGATTGTCTTACATAATCAAAGAAATAAAACGTGCGATGTTTATATTTAATTTAACAAAT